>CM069905.1:56921357-57151357 GCA_036172215.1 Camellia granthamiana
GATTATTTCATTTTTACCCCTATACTTTTACACGATTTTCAATGGACCTCCCAGACTACTCTTAATTTCACGCGTACCCCCATACTATTTAACTTACTATCAATTTTTCCCCTGCTATCAGATTTGAAACGAAAAACGTTAAAAAAATTACATTCTAGCCCCAAATTTCAAAATAAAGATGCAAACTTACCCTTTCCTACCAGCAAACCACCACTTCAAGCCCTTCTATCTCCTTCCTCATAACTCTGTTTTGCCTCATTTTTATGTTGTTGGATTCAACTCACAGTCTAGTTTTCGTATAATATCTCACACGTCTCGTTCTTCCTCTTTTTGCATGCTATCGGAGCTCCGAAAGTTGATAAAAAAATAAGACTTTCCTTCTCATTTTCGACTTTTCTTCGAGCCATCTTTCGGACTTCATATCTTTCTTAATTCTTAACGGTCCTATTTCATTCTTTCATCATTCTCCTCACCTCACTTCCTACTTCGCCCTACATTACCTTGCTTTCTCACTTCTTTGTGTAATGGGCGGTTTTGGTATGCCGAAAGTTGTTCGAAAACTAATTTTGAAAATTTTAAAACATTTATCTTTTGTTTCTTTCTTCTCCATCTTCCTCATTCTTCTTCTTCTTCACTTATAAAATGATGTGAAACATGGTTCTAGGTGGTAATGGAGCTGGTAATGGTGGTAGTGGAGGTCTAGCGATGGCGCAGGCACTCGCGATGATGGTGCTCGTTGAGTTAGAAGGTAGTAGTAATGGAATTTGCTTGTAAAAGAGATGGGTTTGGTGTTTGAAAGGTGCTGGTGATGGTGATGCTCATGGTTGTAGTGAAGTTGGTGGTTTGGGTGGTGATGAGAAGATAACACAAAACTAAAATAGGCATTGGCATTCCATTCTAATTTTCAACATACCAAGCGTGCTTCAAATTAAGTCTGAATGTGTTGCACCTCATGAAACTAGACCAAGAGACCTCAAGAAATTATCTATTATTAGAAAACCACATTCAACGCTATTAATCACTGAGCTACCCGTGTGGATTAAATCCATGGAACATGTCATATTTTTTCTAATTTCAACTAAAAATTTATCACTATCTCTATTGTCAATAAATATATGAACAACCCAATCACCATTTAAAATTAGAAAAAAAAATTACAGTAAAAAAAAACATATATAACCATATAGAGATGAAGGAGAAAATAGTTTTCTCAAAGCTTGAATACAAACACCTAACTTTCAATTACAACATCACTTTTAAATCAATAATACCAATTTCATACAATACAATCACAACAAAAACTAGGTCCTCATTTGCGACAAATCTTTGTGATGACAAGTCTTCGGTGGGTTGTATGTTGAAAGTCACGTTTGGTGTGTTTTGTTCGAGGTGGTGATGTTGGTGAAATTCGTGGTTCGGGTGCTGATGTTAGAGAAGTTGATGAAGTTGGTGGTTTGGGTGGTCGGTTACCCCCTAGAACCATGCTGTACATCATGTTATAAGTGAAGAAGAAAAAGAAGAATGAGGAAGATGGAGGAGAAAGAAACAAAAGATGAATGTTTCAGAATTTTTAAAATTAGTTTTCAAACAACTTTTAGTATACCAAAACCGCCCATTACACGAAGAAGTGAGAAAGCGAGGTAGTGTAGTGCGAAGTAGGAAGTGAGGTGAAGAGAATGGAGAAAGAATGAAGTAGAATCGTCAAGAATCGAGAAAGATATGAAGTCCGAAAGATGGCTCGAGAAAAGTCGAAAACAAGAAGAAAAGTGTTATTTTGTTATTAACTTTCGGAGCTCCGATAGCACGCAAAAAGAGGAAGAACAAAACGTGTGAGATGTGATACAAAAACTAGATAGTGAGTTGAGTCCAATGACGTAAAAATAAGATGAAACGGAGTTATGACGATGGAGATAGAAGGGCTTGAAGTGGTGGTTGGTGGTGGTGGTGGTTTGCTGGTAGGAAAGAGTGGGTTTGCATCTTTATTTTGAAATTTGGGGCTAAAATGTAATTTTTTTTAACGTTTTCTGTTTCAAATCTGACGGCGGGGGCAAAATTGATAGTAATTTAAATAGTATGGGGGTACGCGTGAAAATAAGAGTAGTCTGGGGGGGTCATTGAAAATCATGACAAAGTATAGGGGTAAAAATGAAATAATCTTTAAAAATAGAGTAATAGATGTTTATATAGGACAAAATTTGGATGATTATGTAAGTACACAAAGTAGTCAAGTAGGCTCAAGTGTAGAAACAAGTAAGGGTAAGGTGGGTAATGCTTGATATTGAATTGGAAGAAGATGAAGATAGTGATGCCTATGATTCTGACCAGTCAGACTCATCCTCTGATGAGTCTGGAAAATATAATGACAATGACTATGAACAACGTGGTGATGATGCTTTATATGATAAACATGTTGACAAGATGTGGAATTTTGGTGGTTTAGGAAGTAGTAAGGATGCTATGGGTGATGTGGCTGATAATGATGACCTACAAAGCATGGACAACTCATCTGATGAGCTAAGAAGCCTTCATAGCTCCTCTGATGTAGATAGTCATTGCACTAGGATTAAGTACCCTATTTTCAGTTGAGAGTGACATGCACAATCCTACATTCCAACTTTGCATGGAGTTCAAAACAAATGTGTTGTTTAGAGATGCTGTGAAGGAGTATGCTATTAAGTGGGGCAAACAAACCGCATTTACTAAGAGTGACAAACAGAGGGTTAGGGCAGAGTGCAAACCTAGTTGTCCTTGGGTTTGCTATGCTTCTTTTGTGAAGGGTGAAAGGGTGTTTAGGATCAAAACTTTTGTAGATGAACACACATACAACAAAACATTTGATGTGCCACATGTTAGTAGTAGATGGATTGTCAATAGGTATTGGGAAAGGATTAGGTTAAACCCTACCTGGCCAATTAAGTCATTAGCAGACACCATTACAACAGAGCACAATGTTAAAGTTGACCTGCAGAAAGTGAGAAGGGCAAAAATTAAGGCTCTCACAATGATTGAGGGTATTACAACTGAACAATTTGCAATGCTTTGGGGCTATGTAGAAGAGATTAGAAGTAGTAATCCAGGAACAACAATTTCCATGAAGGTGAAAGAAGTTCCAAAAGTTCATGAAGAGTATGAGCAAATGTCAAAGTTTAAGAGATTGTATTTATGTTGCGGTCCATTGAAGAAGAGTTTCCAAAATGCTTGTAGGCCAGTCATTGGAGTGGATGGTTGTCATTTGAAGGGCCCACATGTTGGAGTGTAATTGACTGCAGTGGGGATAGATGCAAATAATTGTATATTCCCATTTGCCTATGCCATTGTTGAGAATGAGAAGAAAAAAACAGGGTTGTGGTTTCTGAATTTGTTGGGATAAGACTTGAATATTGTGAATTCTCATTGTTACACTTTCATGAGTGACAAACAAAAGGGCCTAATTGATGCAGTGGCTGAGCTCTTTCCAAATGCCTCACACAGGTTCTGTGTAAAGCATTTGTACAACAATTTCAAGGGTCAATTTAAAAGTAGGGTATTGAGAATGATTTGTTATGGAAAGCAGCCAGGGCAAGCACTGTTGGTGTATTCACCAAAGTTATGGAAGAAATGCAAGGAGTTGATGAACAAGTGTAGGACGTCCCCGAACGCCCCGGAAAGGATGACTCCCGTTCCGTTCATTTGGGTTCACTACAGTTCAGGACTCAAATTGTCACGGTTCTTAATTTGAACCAAAGAGTCCAAATCCGGCAAATCGTTTTGAGAAAACAGATTTTTAGAAAGAAGTGCCAAACATGGACTGCTTTGCAGATACAGAGTCTCCACCTAAATATTTATTATGGGGGGAATTTAGGAAACCCTGACTCGTTTGCCTAAGGCCATGTGTCCGTCATCACCAAAGTTGCCTCGGCTCGGGAACTTGGGTACGATTGGGGAAGGTCAGCTATGAGCACCCCCGCTCGCCTGATCAAAGATCGGCCTCTACTAACCATGATATCTTGTTTTGAAAACATTATACATTCTTATTCCAGTTATTAAGCCTAGATTTACTACGTGATGCGCACAGCAAACAAGTATAGACTAAGTTGCCTAAATTGGAACAAAACATTTCATGTTTGTTTGTTTGAAATGGTTTGATGGTGCTACCCGCAAGTAGGCTAAAGACATGAATTTTGCCACCCTTAAGCGGGCTTTAGAAAATATAATTTTGCCACTCTCAAGTGGGCTTAAAACTTGCATTCAATGCATTGTTCCAATTTAAGTAACCCAACCTTCACCCACAGGCATTCAGGCAGTTTATAACACGTAAGCAATTAGCCTCATGGCAAGCATGCTGTCATGGCAAACACTCACACGCATGCAAGGATGCTAAAGCATAAAAGCTTACCTAGTACTCCAAGCCAAAAACAGAAACTAGTTAGTAATCAATGCATGATCCTAGTTCATGTTAAGATGGCTAATGCAACACGGGCAAAATGCAGCTAGAATAGGCTCGGCTAATCTAAGATGGCATGTGAAATGCAACAACTACACACGTATTCAACTTGGATTGAAATACAATGAAGTTAGTATGATGCGAACGTGCCCGGTGCATGCAAGACAAATGTATGGACGCAAAAGCATAGGATGCTAATTTAAACATGCCCTAATCTAACCATTGAAAGCGGATAAATAAAAGGGAGAAAGACGTGGGGTTGGAAGACATACACACACGCACCCACACTTATTACAAATTTGCCCTCGCTCGGATGGGACCGAAAGAATAATACAATTTAACTAACTATCAAGCTAATAATTTACAGACAATTAACTAGTTAAGCAAATTAACTATGCTAATTAAGCAGTATAAAAGCAGCCTCGGGAAGGGGGGCCCAATGCATGCGTGCTTGGTTTCGCTCGGAAACCCACCACCATGCACAAGTTTGCCTCTGTTTTCCCTGCTCTGCTTCTCTAAATTGCAAAAGTGAACCCAGGGAGCACTCTATGGACACTGTGGAACACCACCGGCCTAAGATAGAACACCACCGGCCATGTCCGGCGTGGTCATCGACCATCTGTAAAGCCATCGGCCAACAATGGATGGCCGGTCGACAGTATAGATGGCCGGCCGGCCAAAGCTTCCTGCAGAACCTGTTTTTGACAGCAGCAGAGGGCAAAACATGGCATGGCAATGCATTTCAAGCAAATGTGTGCACCACCACATCCCTTATCATATTTGTCACTCAAAGGGGGATGGTACTCGATTCTCGGACCACAATCGCGCATTTCAATGCGTGATGGCCCAAGAAACCGAGTTGTACATTTTGATTTCAAATGACATGCAAACCAAATAAACACATAAAGCCCAACCTGTATCATACTCAATTCAAGAGGCAAAGCATGCATGCTCTATGCTATGCAACCTAGGCATGGAGGCTAAGTATGCAACATGAACATGAGGGCAAGTATGCAAGTTAGCAAACATGCAAAGTGTAATCTTAACCATGCACACATGCAAGGCATGTAACATATTAGGCAACTTAGCAAGAAATGCATGCCAAATGCAACACCATTTAAACATGCAACAAAATGTCATGAGCCAAGTACCTAAGCATACAAACATGCATGCAAACATGGTTGAATACCTAAGCATATAGAAGCAACTTTCAAGCACACTTAAAAGGGGCAAACATTGGCACATAGCATACATGATAAGCTTTGAAAAAACATGTAGAAGATGATGCCAAATCAACCTACCAATGCAAGCAAAGCATGCATCCAAGCCCAAGGACTTAAACTATGATCATATGACACATGAAGCAAATGATCAAAGTGAAGCGAAGCGGGTCCCAAATCATGCCAAATTAAGCCCCAAAAACCACTTAGATGACATCTAAATGATCTAATCCTAGAGGAATCCTAGAGGCATACACAATAGCACAAACATGGAGCATGAAACACCAACCTTATAAAGCATTAAAGGGGCATCAAATGCAAGCATACAAGCATACCACAAGGACTGAAATGACATGACAAGTGGTTCTAAACCACTGAAATGATGCAAGGATAACATGCTAGAGGGTCCGATACTTAAGGCTTACAAGGGGGATTACATGGTAGCTATACAAAGCAAAGCATGGATGACCCAAATGACCAAAAAAAGTCCTCAAGCACATCAAAACAAGCATAAAAGCTTCACAAAGCTAAGCCAAAAACCTGCTAGAAACAAGGCTCAAAGCATAAAGCATGTTAAGGCAAATCATGGCATTACAAGACAAGTATGCAAAGCAAGCATGGTGTGTCTAAACCAAGTAAAAACAGTGCTATATCATAGCAAAATAAGCACAAATAACACTTAAGACATGGCCAACATGAACTCAAGAATGGTGCACACACATGAGGCTAAAATGGCACTTTTGAAGACAACAAGGAGAGGGGATGGCCCTCTCCTTCTTAGGACCTTAAGACACCATCCTCACCACTGAAATCCCTCAAGATTTCAGTGGTGAGGAGGTCCAAACAAGGTGGTCCCGAAGCTCACCAAAAATAGCACAAAATGGGGCCAAACAAGGCCTAAGAGGGGGTAAAAGACCCCAAACACAAAAGTGGTCTTAATGAAGTATCTTAAACACAAAAAAAAAATAGAACTTTTTTATATTATACACAAAGCTCAAAACAGCAAGCAAGATAGGCTAAAAGTGTGTGCAAAAACAGGGAATAACGAGGGAAAATGAGTTACCTTTGTAGCCAAAAGGGGACAGCAGCCTCTTGGTCCAAAAAAACAGTCCCTTAGCCTCTGAAAATGGCCTCCAAGCTCCTTAGGTTGATGATGGAGGTGTTGTGCTAGGAGGTGTAGTTCAAATGGCCAAGAACTAGACCCTTTTGATCCCTCTAACCCACACAAATGTAGAGAGAGAGGGAGATATAGAGAGAGAGTGATATATATATGATATATATCAGATTTTTCTAACCCTTCAAATGGGAGGAGAGGCCCTCTTTATATAGGCCAAGGCAAGGTGCCAAGCTTCTCTTGGAAGCTAGAAAGGTGCAAGCTTCTTGGAGAAGCTAGAAAGGTTCAAGCTTCTCCAAGCTTCTCCAAGAAGCTAAAAAGGTGCAAGCTTCTTGGAGAAGCTAAAAAGGGTCAAGCTTCCTCAAGAAGCTAGACCAAAAGGGTGCAAAAGGGGCAAAACAGCCGCAGATGTGCACGGGGGCAGGGTTTGTGCATTCCAGCTGGCACAGCTGGCATGCACCATGCCTGAAAAAGGCAAAAAGGTGGTATCGGCCAGAAAAGGAGGCCATCGGCCAAAAATATGGTCGGCCGACCACACCAAATGCCGACTGGCCAATGGACTATTTCACCAATGGCCGGTAGCCTCAAAACACGGCCGGTGGCCTCAATCCATGGCCGGTGGGTATTAGGGGTAGCTAGCAAATTACTTTCTACCCCCAGAAGCAAAACACAAGTGTTTGGTGCAAAATCAAACACAAAACAATCGAGTTGAGAGATTTGGAGGCAAGGCGCGTAGCCGAGACCTCCGGGAACTCAAAACAAACACAAACATGGGTGATCACCGAGTGTTCAAGCGGTGACATCCAAGTCTTGAGGACGGTCAAAAATGGGGTGTCTACAACAAGCATACAATTGGTTGGTTGGAAGAGCACCACCAATCCATTGGAGTAGGAGTCACTTCCACAGTTTTTCCAAGTGTGACATTTTGTTGAATAATCTTTGTGAGTGTTTCAATGTAAGCATATTGCAAGCTAAGGATCAACCTGTGTTGTCCATGTTAAAGAAGATAAGAGTTTTGTTGATGGAAACAGTTCAAAAAAGAAATGAAGCAATGAAAAGGTACAACAAAAGTGATATATGTCCTAAGATTTAGAAGATTTTGGAAAAGGTAAAGGTGAGTGCAGCTGGATGGATTCCTAGATGGAATGAGGGTTCCCAATATGAAGTTGTTGGCCCATATGGTGAGCAATATAAGGTTGAAAGAATGGACTTCTGGATGTAGGAAATGGGATCTGTCAAGCCTTCTTTGTGTCCATGTTGTGGCTGTTGCAAACTATATAGGTGAAGAACTAGAAAAGTATGTGCTTCATTACTATAAAGTTGAAACCTACCTGAGGATTTATGAGAACATGTTGACTCCAATCAATGGTAGACAAATGTGGCCAACAACTCAATATGGTAAAGTGCTACCACCTGATGTGAAGAAAAGAGCTAGGAGGCCAAGACTAAATAAGAGGAAGGACACAGATGTCCCAATTGATGCAACTGATTCAAGTAAGCTGGGAAGGAGGGGAACTCAGATGACATGCAAGAATTGTGGCAAGTTAGGACATAACAAGAGGACATGCAAAGTCAAAGGCCAATTCACCTACCTGAAAGATCCTGTGAGTTCCAGTCAAGTAATTCATATTTTTTTATGCATTTTGTTAACTTGCACATTGCGAACTTTTGTTTTTTAGTTATTGCAGTCCCAGCATGAAGAAAACCAATGTCAGGCCCAGACTGAAGGGATCCAAACTCAAAGTCAGGTAAAAGGAAGCCTGGTTGGGAGTCAGGTTACAAAAGCAACTCAAGTTAGGAAGAAGAAGATGGCTATAAGTTTTGCAAAGGCCCCATTTGTTAATTTACAGATGTCTTCCTTGCATATGTCCTAACAATGATGATGGCTATTGTAGGTAAAAAGGAGAAAGGTTATGAGAACAAGTGACTCAACTCCATTGCATACAAGTCAGGATGTGCAAGGGTCTGTAGTAACGTCCAATACTAACATTCCTCTGCAAGCTCAAATGAGTGGTGTACAATGCTAGTGCTGTCAAATCTGTTGTGAGTCAAACTAAGAATGTAGTTGACACAAAGTAATGGATGTGAAGGACCACTGTTTTTATTTATTTTATTTTTTTTTTTTTTTTAAATGTTGGAGAAGGTTTTTGCTACTTTTGTTCATGGAATACAATGTAATTGATGTGAATGTTTTTGCTACTTTTGTTCATATTCCATAACCTTTCTAGTGGTAGGGGCTTTTTGTACATTTGAAGCCTAGTTTTTGCATTGGCTTCCCCT
Organism: Camellia granthamiana; assembly: GCA_036172215.1. Taxonomy (NCBI): domain Eukaryota; kingdom Viridiplantae; phylum Streptophyta; class Magnoliopsida; order Ericales; family Theaceae; genus Camellia; species Camellia granthamiana. Next base: position 56,930,395 of record CM069905.1, read on the forward strand.
TTCTTAGTATATGTTTTGCACAACATGAATGACAAGTGTGTCAACTGATCAACATTTGAATGATAATTTATTATATTTCTGCTGCTGTTTCCAAGTCATGATGTTCATTGGTGATGTTCACAATTGTTGATATTCATTCTTCATTGGTGATGTTCATTGTTCATTGAATTTGGAGTGACAATTATGGTCACAGATTGTATACCTATTTCTGTATGTTTCCTTTGTCTATGTTAGAGTCACCAAACACAAAATAATCGAGACAACATTAATAAGTCACCAAACACACAATTTTCATCTCAAAAACATATTTTCTATTAACAACACTTCACCCATTGCATATGATTCTTAAACAGGATACAGACTCCCTTCATTCTTACACTACCATACAACTTCAAACTGTATAATACAAACCATATTCCTACAACCAACCATGACAAAACCAAGCAAATCCATAGTTTCCTCTCTCTTCCAGTCCTTCTCTTCATTTGTGCTTCCATCTTATTCAACTTCTTCAACAGCCCAGGAATTATTTGCACTGCCCGATCGCACATGGGTGGGTCTATCCACGTAAAGTGATTACAACCACTGTTAGGGCAACTAAGAAATCTCCTCCTAGGATTTGTGTCGGTCCATGCTGTGTGTATCAACCTTCTTCTTCCACAAACATTGCAAAACATCTCGTCTACACCACTTGTGTTCCATCTACCTTGATTTCTTGAGCTTTGATTGTTCCTCATTTCTTCTCTCCCATTGATTTCATTGATGCTCTGTTTTTTTCTTCTATTTTTGTAATCGTCTTTGTTTTTATAGTTTGAAGGGAATACAAGGGAAGGTTAGGTTTTGGGAGGAAAGCCCTAATTTTCCCTCCATGTGAAAGTATAAGGGGCCACATCACCCACTCCGTCCACTTCCTTGAGGGAACTAGACGACAGTGGTAAAATTGAAAGGAATTCACATAGTATAGGGATACGCGTGAAAATAAGAGTGGTTTGGGGGGGGGTCTTTGAAAAATGTGACAAAGTATAGGGGTAAAAATGAACTAATCTCCTTGTTTTTTTAAGTTAAGACTATCAAGTTATGTCATTTTGTACTTTAATTGTGATTAATTTTCTTTTTAAGTTATGACATTATTTTAGTTATGATTAATGAAATAGTTAGTTATTATGTTATGTTTTGTAATTACGACTCAAAAAGTATGAAATTATACCATTTCCTTATTTAATTATAAGGTGCGTAGATAGTCTTTCCTGAAAAAAAAATGAAATGAAATGAAATGAATAATTTTTTATATATCATGAAATGAAATATTGCAATCATTAAATTAAATAGGTAACATTTAATGAATAATTTTTATGTCAAAATGAAATAAAATATTACCAAAATATATATCATCACATAAAATAGATTTAGATCATTGATGATGGTAGAGAAATTGTATCATTATAGGTCAAGTACATCCCAACTAGGTTGGCACCTACTAGCCTACAAATCATTTGCATTCTACTCCATCTCAACAATCTAATAAAAACATTATGAAATTAAATAGTAAAAAAAAAAAAATTGTTGATCAATTATCGAAAGAACTGGACAATTCACTCGAGGAGCCCAATGATATATCATCTAAATCACCTTGAATTCTCTCATTTTCACTACAATCTTGTCTTCTTGTAAGTGCATACATATGATCTCTCGATATCATAAGTGCCTTAACTAATTCGGGTGAAAGTCTACTGCGATAATCGCTCAACACCCGTCTGCCTACTCTAAAAGTTGTTTCAGAAACCATTGTAGAAATAAAAACGGTTAGTATATATCACGTGTCATCTGTGAAAGTACAGGCCATATAATTTTATTTTGTTTGCACCAATCCAAAATATCAAAATCATCTTCATCATTCACATATGGGTTATCTAAATGATGTTGTAATTCAAAACTACTTATGGTTGCATTTTGAGATATTCTTCTAGTTTTTATTGCTGAAAAAACACTTAATCTTCCACCTCGAGATGAGGCTGATGTAGTGTGTATAGGAGTATTTGCAGCTATAGCTTCCTTATACTCTTCAAATAATTTTTTTTACATGTTTGTATAGGGTCAAATTGGTTTTCATCAACAAAAATAAGTTGTAAAAAATTCTTGTAAACCAGTGTCTTTGTAACTAGGATCAACTACGATGGCTAAACCTAAAAGATGAGACAATAGATTAAAATATTTATCAAATTTTTCTTTTACATAATATTCACTATCCATATATTTTATGAAAACTTTCGTTATTTCGGCTAACATATGTAAAACAAATGGTGAGGTAGGTATATATGTATAAGAACATAATTTTGTTGTAGTATGAAAAACTTTTAGAAATTTTTTATATACGTTTATGTGGTGCCAATTATCTTCTGTGAGAGTCAATACTCTTCCTATTGTTGTTATTGCAAAAAATAAATCTATTGTTTTTCTTTATTTATAAGCTCTCTTTAACATATTATACGTTGAATTCCACCTAATGTCTACATCTAAAATTAATTTTTTAAATTGCATACATTCTTGTTAAGAAATTTTTCTATATTCTGAAATTTGATTAGGAGAAGACATAATAGTAAGAACATCATGTTTTATTACTTGCACATAAATGTCATATATATGCATAGCTTCTTTAACAATCAAGTTTAAAATATGAGCACAACAACAAACAGGAAATAAACCACTATCAACAAGTAATTGTAAAATTGGTTTCAAATGCGCTAGAATCTGATTGTAATATGATGCATTATCTAAACCAATAATAAATATTTTATTTTACTAAGCCCACTCGTATAATACATTCCTTATTATTACCCTAAGCGAATGACCATTGTATGCAAGTACAACTAATCTAAATGAAATTATTCTTTTATTTAATTTTCAATCATTATAAATATAATGTACAGTGATGCATTGATATTCTAAACCATTATTTGACCACAGATCAGATGTTCAACAAACTCTTTCATTCAAATCTTTAAAAATGTTAAATAATTCAGTTTTCATATCCTCAAATTTCTTTAAAATCTTGTTTCTAGTAGTATTTTTTGAAAAATCTTGATATTGAGGTGCAAAACCTTCGTGAATCATTTCTAAAAATCGGAACATTTGCTAGTAGTAAAATGTTATTTTTTTTAATAATATAATTAATTACAGAATCTTGTGCACGTATAGGATCATATGAAAATATTTGTAAATTACCAGTTGATGAAACCCCTAATTACATTTGAATTCTAATATCAGGTTGTTGACTTTGTAAAAGTTTTTTAGCATACCTTTTTAGATGACTAATACACCCTGTCGATGCGGCACTAAGTAAATATTTACAATATTTACATTTTGCTTTAAACATAGTTGTACCATCATGATTAGTTACTGATACTCTTTCAAAATACTCCCAAACAGTACTAGTCGTGCCCCTAAATGATGATGCTCCTGTTGGAAGAGAGATATTAGGCCTAATAGAAAGAGAATCAATAGATTCATATAGTGCATATTCATCAACATTGACATAGACATTATGAATATTAGGATCCATAGTAATTTATGTAAAATAATATATATTAACTAACAATTAATTAAAATAATGAGTGTTTAACAAGTAATATATGTTAATAAATAATTAAAGTAAAAAATGAGTAGCTAATAAATATTAATTCAAATAATTAATATTACCGACTAGCGAATGTGATATAAAAAATAGTTTAATTGTCACTTAGGGATGAGACTTGAAAATTAATTATGAGAGAATGAGAGTTTGACAGAGAGATTTGTTAGTGAGAAATAAAATGGGAGAGGGGTGGTATTTATAGGACTTAGGAGAATTGAGGGATTAAATTATAAAAATAAATAAATAAATAAATAAATAAAAATTGGTTGTTAGGTGAATAATGGTCATATGACCGTTCGGATTTTTTTAAAAATTTGATCGTTGTTGCACTGGAGAGGGAGCCGTTGGGGATCGAGCCAAGCAGCGGTGAAATTTGTTTCGGGCTGGACCAAGCACCAGAACACACGGCCCAGGGTCTCGGGCCGGGCGCCTGTGGTTCATTACCCTCAACACTTGTACCGACATGTGGATTTCCCATTGCCGCTTGTATCATTCCAACCATATCATCCCCAATGTCTAAATTAGCCAATGTTTCATTCTCTCAATTACCATGCAAAGATACGTAAGATTCCCCATGATTAATCCAATGTTTGTACTTTTTAAAAAAACCATTCAAAATTAGATCCTCCTGCACACCCTCTCGTACAAGATGGTATCGATTCTCACATTTCCTACACGGACAACTAATCATCGAACCTTCAGCCCTATTGGTGTAGACAAACACAAGGAATTGATCAATCCCATTAATGTATTCCCTCGACATCTTATTTGGCAAGTCAATCCAACTCTTATCCATCCTTTGTACTTCTCTCAAATATCTCTTCTGCACATAGTATATTCTTGTTAAGTTTAAGGGAAAATTTTATAGAATAGCTATAAGGATCTGTTAATGCATGGTACTATATGTTTGGCAGTTAAGAAAAAGCATGTTTATGAAAAGAGTGTAGCTAAAATGAGATAGTTGAGATGGATAAGTAGAATTACAAGAAAATATATAATAAGAAATGAATCCGTGTTGTATGGCCCGTTTTCTTGTAGTGGGGGTTCCTCTGTAATTGAAAAAGATATTCAATACTCCAAGATCATCATGTTAGATTTAGATTTAACTCCTATCAATTATGATCAACCAATTAAAAAAAATAAAATTGAAATCTCACTTTTCTTAAAGGTGTATTATGAAAAATGAAATATTAGACCTCTCTTTTTCTAGCATAGTTGATTGTGATTGACTGGGGATCACATCCAATATGGTGTAACATGATATGCAATAACCTGCTTAATATTAAGTGGACACATGACCATCTTATCTATAAAATAGAAATAAAATACTTATTTTTACTTCTATTTTTGAAATGGTATCTCAAATATCATATATAGGCCACATGTATTACATATTTGCTCATTAATTTTCTCCTAATTGGAGGTATTATATTATGGCTAGGATAAGAAACCTACGAAATGAAATTGAACAAATTATAGTAATTATTATAAGAACAAATGATTAAACAATTACAACTATGGGACAGTAAATTGAACATAAACAAAGTGATGCATCAATCAAAAGAGTTTAAAAACTGTCTTTTATAAATTCATCCCAAATTTCACACACACACACACACACAGAGCAAATGTCAACATAAAAAAATTCTTAACTAATAGCAGCTATCCACTTGTGCAATGCTTGATGAGCAATTGGTATTCCACAAAATAATTTTAAAACTTTATTAGTGTTTATCCTTTTGGCATATTATCAACCTTTTTTAGAGAAGTTTTAATCTAGTTTCATGAACACTACAGTTGGGATAAATTAGACTAAGATCATCCAATCTACTGAGCTGATCTTCGTCAGTATTCATGGAAGAAGTCTATGGATCAGACGATTGTGATCTTGTAATCAAGTCTCCCAAATGAGGATCATAGGAGATGTTGGTCCCACTCATTAGTAAAAACCAACAAAATTTCAAATTCACTTTATTTTATTCTATTTTTATTTTTAATTATGTCAAAATATCGTCAATGGAAGAGATTCTAACAACTTGATTCATGGGATCTCCAACTCAAGAGAATACTTTGAGAAAACAACTTATTGTTTCATTTATAGAACCATCGGTTAGCAAATGGTTTCTTGTTGCTCAACTTACCTTTGTTTATAACACAGTCAAATAATTTATTCATAAAACACCACTTGCCGTCTACAACAATACTACCATCTAAAAAAAGAGGTCTGAATCATCTATCAAAAACCTAGGGCCTAACAATCAAAAAATAAATATGTAAATTTAAATTTAAAAAAAAAATCAAAGAAAGAAAGCATAATGAGTCTTGAAAAACCATCAGCAATTCAGCAAAGGGGAATTGTTCCCTTCATCAAAGGTTTGGATGTAATTCAACAGGCTAATTTCAAATCCATCCATGGAGGCTAATTTCAAGAGCTAACCTGGTTCATGTTGCCGTAGTCTGCCACTGCTCGTCGTCTCATGCTGCTCGCCGTCACTCGACGCCGTCGTCTACCACTGCTCGATGCTGTCTCACGCTATTGCTACTATCGCTCGACGCCGTCGTCTGCCGTTGCTCGACATCATTGTCTGCCCTGTTTATAGTCGCGAGAGAGAGAGAGAGAGAGAGGAAGATGGGGATTTTTGGTTCAAAAGATTAGGGATTTGAGATTTGGGGATTTTTGGTTGAGAAGGGAAAAAAGAGAGTGAATCAGACTTTGGTTGAGGGTTTTTTTTTTTTTTTTTCTTGCGACGTCAAGTATAACTGTCACAAATGAAAATTTAAACAATGAAACGATGGCATTTAACTAATTTTTTTATTTGCGACGGGGGTACTGCCATCGCTGATAACCTTTAATTACGACGGGGGAAGGTTACCGTTGCAAAAAAAAAAAAAAACTCATTTTTTGCCAAAAAGCTCTGTGTCCATTTTATTGCTCAATGAAAGCTAGGAAGAGAGAAAAACAAAAAAAGAGAGAGAAACAAATGATGATCAGTGAGAGTGAGAGAGAGAGAGAGATATAGAGAGAGACATAAAAAAAAAAGAGATGAGCCAGAGAGACAGAGAGAGAGATGAGAAAGATAGAGAAGAGGGATGAGTGAGAGAGATAGAGAAGAGAGATGAATGAAAGAGAGATGAGCGAGAGACATACAGAGAGAGAGAGAGAGACCCATTCATTTTTTGCCTTTTTCCTCTTTTAACAGCAATGGGCTTATAGAAAGAGATGAGTGTGATTGAGAGAAAAGAACGATTGAGAGAGAAGAGAGATGAGTGAGAGAGAGAGAGACAGAGAGAAAAAAAAGAGAAACAAAATGAGCAAGAGATAGACAGAGAGATATAGCAAAAAGAGATAAACAAGAGATATAAAGAAAGAAAGAAAGATAAGCAAGAGAGATAGAGAGCGAAGAGAGATGATAGAGCGAGAGAGATGAGTGATGAGTGAGAAAGAGAGACACAGAGAGAGAAAAAAAACATAGAGAAACAAGATGAACGAGAGATAAACAGAGAGAGAGAGAGAGACAACAAAAGAGATGAACAAGACATATAGAGAGAGAGAGAGAGAGAAAGAGAAGAAAAGATAAACAAGAGAGATGAGAGAGCCAGAGAGAAGAGTGATAAGTGAGAGAGAGAGAGGCCCAATTCATTTTTTGACTTTTTTCTCTTCTCTTTCGACAAGTGATTAAGAGAATAAAAGGTGAGCGATTGAAAAAGAAAAGAGAGAGAAAGAGAGAGAAAGAAATCAATAAATCGAGAGGGAGATCGGTAAATCGAGAAGAGGAGAGGGAGAGAGTGAGCAACACAAGTACAGTGTGGGGGGAGAGAAAGATAGACAGACAGACAGACAAAGAGTGATGAGTGAAAGAGAGAGAAAGAGAAGAGAAGAGAGATAAGCAAGAGAGACAAAAATTTCATTTTTTTTGTGACGCTATTTTTCTAATGTCGTCTCATCAAACAGTATTGCTTTTCGTATTTTTTCAATTTTTTTTTGTTTGCAACGGCACTTATTACCGTCACAAAAAACTCTCTTATTTGCGACTGCAATTCATGCCCTCACAAAAAGCAACCTTATTTGTGACAGTAGCGGTTATTGTCGCAAAAAAGTTGCATTTTGTGACAAGAAAGGGATGCCGTCGCTAAAAACCCATTTATTGGCGACATCAAGTCGTGCCGTCGCAAAAAAATCACTTTTTGCGACGGTAAGTGTTGCCGTCGCAAATGCTTCCATGTTATTTAACCCGTTTTCTTATAGTGTATTGTCCAACAACACAGGACTGTGTAAAAAACACTGCTCCAACCAATCCAAACTCTCTAGCCACATCAAGACCCCAAGGCAAGAACGCATCATACACAATACAGCCCACAGGGCACCCTATGTTCCCAAACTTCACCACTAGCCCCTGCCAGAGTCTTTGAGCTGACCTCTTGAAATTGCGGCAAGTACTCTTCGAAGCCCCCGCTAGCAACTTCAGGGCCGCCTTCGTCGTAGCCATCGGATATTGTCTCAATGGAGATGGAACTAGAGAAGGTGCCATTCATTGTTTTGTTGAAAATGAATTGGGTGATGGCTAGTGTGACTTTGACTCCTTGTGCTCCAAACACTTTGAGAATTGGAGCATTTGGTTTATGTGGCCTTGTATTGGGTATGGTAATACCAAACAATGGGGTCTCTGAGCTCTCTTTGGCTTCCCCATTTTGTGTGTGTGTGTGTGTGTGTTTGTGTTGGTCTTAGAATGTAGATTCAACTCTCCTCGTGTTCTATTTATATCAAGTGAGGTAAGAAATGAAGTGCCTTATTTGTTCACGATGTTTGGCGTGTTGTCATGATCTTGTCTTAGTAAGAAATGACGTCTTTTTGTTCTAAAATACAAACTAAAAACATCAATAATATAACATTCAAATTCTCTCCATAAAAAATAATCAATAGGCTGTATTTATTGTAAGTGGGCCTCATCATGAGTTTCGTTCCAATAATTCAAATAGTTCATTTTATAGGATCCTTTGTTTATATCATCTTTTAAAAAAATTAGATTAATTCGATAACCGTAAACCTATTCAATTTATTAGATTTGTGTCTAAAAAATTAAAGATAAATGCATTTTTAAAAATTAGATCATCTATTTTTTCGATAACAAATGCGATAAATTGAATAGATAATGACAACACCTTCTAGTTTTGAATTAGATGCAATTCAACTCCTTTTAAATTTATACCACACACTCATGATTTATCGTATTTTTGAACAGCTATTGTGTGCTATTGAAGGAAAAAGGCAACAACACACTGTGGATTTTTTATTTATTTTTTATTTTTTTGTGAATGATAGCCACACAATGAGGACTTGATAAATTCAAGGTCGTAACTTTCTCTTTTGTTTGCATGAAAGAGTTCTTAACATCAAATTGCTTGATTGGCGCATCTGACTGCGTAGTATATTCTATTTTACTTTTATTTTATTTATGGGTAAATTACACTTTGTACCCTTATATTTTATATCAAATTTCACTTTGGTCCCTACATATGAAATCATGACAGTTTATCCCCTACACTTCTGTAAAATCTCATTTTGGTCCTTACACATCAAATTGTGACAGTCAATCCCCTACACTTTTACTCAAATCTCACTTTGATCCTTACACAAGTGTTAATGTCTCTCTTCTGTTATTTCATTTTAAATCCTTAACAAAATCTAGTTACGTGACAAAAATGTGACTACGAAATTAGGATAAAAGAGGAAAACCACCCATGTTTCACACGAATACACTTTTTCTTACGTGATAAGCACATACGAGTTATATAATACAATATATATATATGTTTGTGGGAACCAAATAATTGATAGAGGCAGAAGGCGCACAATACAGGGCTGGTAATAATCGGCCGAGTCCGAATACAATATTTGGGCCGAATAAGTGTGTAGCATTGGAGCCGGATAATGAAAAGGATAGTGATCAAAAAGTAGGCCCTAGCCCTGAGGATAGAGGAAAGTAGGTATAAATACAGGAACAACATATTTGGAATGTATGTAAGAATCACTCCACTTAACTTAGACAAAAAGCTATCTTGAGTGTCTGAACTAACTTGTCCGTCGGAGTGCTAATTCCGGCACCCCGACCGGAGTGTTTCCATCTTTTCAGGTGACTAGCTGAGGATAAGCAGCGTCTCCCAGGATCAGAAGAGTATTTCCAAACCACTTCTCCACAATTGGCGCCGTCTGTGGGAATACTCAAGTACATCCATGGCAGGCGTGACTGAAGATCCTCCGGTAGCCATTGACGAGACCGCACAAGGAGATGACCTCACTCCAGCAAATATGCTCGGGAAAGAAACCATCGCTGCAAGGCGCGCCTTGAACTTCGATTCACCAACGACCTCAGTGCAAGAGACAATGCAGGCGATCATGTAACAAGCAAAGCAGAATGAACAAAGGCTGGAGAACATGATCGCTGAAAATGAACGTCTCCGTCAAGATTTGGCCCTCGAAGTCGCAAAATCGAGAGAAGCCATGCGCCAAGATCCCGAACGACCTCCGAGGGCCGGTGGACAACGACCTCGAGCCTGGCCCAACGATACCAATAGCAACTCCAATTCATTATTTACGGAGCTCACCAAGAAGGGACGATCAGAAACTTCCAGCTTCTCCGAAAAGAGTTTGCATACAAGGAACAAGCGCAGGAGGAGCAGTTCAGACGAGGATGACCAGCACGATCCTTTTATCCGACGGATTGCAAGGGCGGCCTTGCCCAAGAAGTTCAAAGCTCTGTCATTCACTCTTTACGATGGAAAATCGGATCCCACCGATCATATCCGTCATTACAAGCAGGCCATGACATTGCATGCAGACAACAAAGCCCTCATGTGCCGTATATTCCCCAGCAGCCTGGGGCCATTAGCTGTCAGGTGGTATTATAAGCTGGAGCCGGCCTCCATCAAAAGCTTTCATCAATTACAGAAATCCTTCAGGGCCAGGTTCATCACCAACGAGGTACAGCCGAAACAGGCCGACTCTCTTTGGGCTATGCAGATTCAGTCAGGAGAAACGCTCAGAGCGTACTCGGCGCGATATTGGAAGTGTTTCAACCTCGTCAACGACGCTTGTAACGACTCCATGGCCATCACCGCCTTCAAAATGGGACTACATCCTGATAGTCCTCTTCGTAGTTCTCTGACCAGAAGACCCCCCAAAACGGTCTGGGCGTTGATGAAAAAAGTTGAGGAGTATTGCAAAGTGGAAGACGATGCCTTGAGAATAAAGGCCGGCCAAATGTCTAACAAAACGGCCCCCCCTAAAATTGCCCAACTAATAAGTTCCGTGCCACCTCCTAGCCCAGAGCCTCGGCAGCGCACTAAACGAGACGAAAGACGGGATACTCGCCGATCAAGCGATCAAATGTCCCCACCGGACGAATGAGCAACTGCAAGTCGACGGCAGACGCTCGAGACGTTCCGACAAAAAGCACACAGAGTTGTCAGAACCAATCGCTACAATAATGACCAAAATCCAACACCTTTCATTCTTCAAATGGCCGTCAAAGATGGTGGGGCCTCCCGACACGCGAAGAAGGGATCGACGGTGCGAATATCACAAAGATCACAGCCACGAAACAGAGAGTTGTTACGCATTAAAAGATCACCTGGAAGAACTGGTGCAAGATGGCCAGCTGCAACAGTATGTGAGACAGGGCAAGCCAACCAAGGCACTAGCCTTGCGGCAGGACTCCCCTCCACTTGGCGTGATCCACGTAATCTATAGCCTGCCTGCACCCCCAACCGTGCACACAATTCAATCACGTCCAATCCCTCAGGGGCAGCGTATTCCGGCTGAATGGCCCCAAGAAGCTCCGACAATTGTTTTCCATGACGCCGACCTTATTGGCACAACAATTCCCCACATTGATCCGTTGGTCATTCGATTACGCATAAACCGGTTCACCATTGAACGAATTCTCATAGACCCAGGGAGTACTTCAGAGGTTATGTATTACCAAACTTTCATCAAACTCGGCCTTAACGAGTCCGATCTATGTCCGGCGCCTCGTCTATTGTTCGGCTTTAATATGAATCCCGAATACCCGTTAGGGAAGATCATACTACCTGTCCGAGCGGGCTCCAGAATGGTCGAAGTAGAATTCCTGGTTGTAAAGCTCCCTTCGCCGTATAATATCATCATGGGGCGAACCTGGATACATATTATGAAGGCCGTTTCAAGCACTTACCATCAGCTCGTGCGCTTCCCGACAGCCCGCGGCAATAAAGAGATCCGTGGCTCCCCTCAATCGGCACAAGCAGCAATTTTATGAAAACCATATCACTGACCCAACCTGTGGGCTTTGATACTTGTATATATTTCACTTCTGCAATGCAAGCCATCTTTCTTTCTCGATTCAGCTTCATCTCACAAATCCCATTATGCCGCTCGTCAAAATGACAATTCGCAGCCCCCTTTGGTGCATGACACCTGAGGGCCGATTAAGTCTCCGGATTCGGAGCGCCCTTCGTGGATATCACGATTGGCCACATTAAGTCTCCGGATTCGGAGCCCCTTTTGGTGCATGACACCTTAGGGCCGATTAAGTCTCCGAATTCGGAGCACCTTTCGTGGATATCACGATTGGCCACATTAAGTCTCCGAATTCGGAGCCCCCCTTTGGTGCATGACATCTGAGGGCCGATTAAGTCTCCGGATTCGGAGCGCCCTTCATGGATATCACAATTGGCCACATTAAGTCTCTGGATTCGGAGCCCCCTTTGGTGCATGACACCTTAGGGCCGATTAAGTCTCCGGATTCGGAGCCCCCTTTGGTGCATGACACCTTAGGGTCGACTAAGTCTCCGAATTCGGAGCGCCCTTCATGGATATCACGATTGGCCACATTAAGTCTTTGGATTCGGAGCCCCCCTTGGTGCATGACACCTTAGGGCAGATTAAGTCTCCGGATTCGGAGCCCCCCTTGGTGCATGACACCTTAGGGCCGATTAAGTCTTCGGATTCGGAGCCCCTTTTGGCGCATGACACCTTAGGGCCGATTAAGTCTCCGGATTCGAAGCGCCCTTCGTGGATATCACGATTGGCCACATTAAGTCTCCGAATTTGGAGCCCCTTTTGGTGCATAACACTTTAGGGCCGATTAATCCTCCTGATTCGGAGACCCCTTTGGCACGAACAAAAGAAAACTTTTTATTGACAATGTCAAGGCAAGACGTAAATAAACAAATTCAGCATAATACGCAAATGTTTGAAATACAACTTTTTATTCGAGCAAACAGTTGTTACATAAACGCAATTCGCATTTGAGCGTTACAATTTTTACTTAATCAGACACTTGTTACACAAACGTAACTCGTATTTGAGCACTACAATACTCACTTCCAATCTGAAAAGCTAAAAAGGGGAGAAGACGCATTGGTAAAGCGGCAGTGCCAAATCAGCTCCAGTCACCCAGCAGTCCTCCGCGGTTTGCAATGCCTCGAGCCAACTGTGCCCAAGTCCTCCCTTGATACCATTGACAATGTCAAGGCAAAGATCCAGGACAAGGAGGGATAAATCCAATGGTCGTTGCTTTCCCTTTTGGGGTGATCTGCTTCGACGACTTGAAGGTTCATGCCAACTTTGGGACACCCTACTTCCTATACGGATGGCCCCTCCGCCACGATCCATGGCGACGCCAAGGTTGGCTGAACTCCTGCCTCTAACTGATATCCCCACGTAACCAACCTCACATAAGCGATTGTTTATCTGCGCAAAGCGCCCACTCCTTTTATTTTCTTTTCAATACTGGTAGCGATCTCGAGGCCCCAATCCCGAGGCGATTTCACTAACGCTAAATTCCATAAGCAAAGCGTCGGTTGACATTTGCCACGGCGTAAGTGATCTAAACAACTTTTTGAAGCATGTGCATTGGCCAAAAATCTAGGCCCCGAGCCGAGTTGAACTTGGCAGAGCCGCTCTACTTACCGGCTTTTGGCTTCAGGTTACAATAGCCTGTTAGGAATAAACGGCTGTCACGTACGGATTGACCCTGCCGGTCAACGCCTATATATTCATTCAAACACAATAAAACGAAACACATGCATGCCGAATACGAACTGTAATAAAATATTTGTGACAGAACGTTTTTCATATTTATTCAACAAAACAAGCGACAAATTACATAGTTTTGAACGTAACCCACGTTTCAGCCTTGGAATAAATATAACTATGCAGCGTCACCCTCATCATCACTCTTCTCAACTTCAAAGGCAGAAAACGGAAAATGTTTGCTGTGATAGAGTGGTGATGCCGACTCAATACCCGCCGCTCGAAGAGTTTCTGCGGCTTGAGATGCCTTGATCCAACCGTGCCTAAATCCATGATTTTCACATCGGCAAACTTCTTCGGCCAGTTTTTCCTTGGTCTTCTCGATTCCGACTCTTCGGCCTTCATGGAAACCTTTCTTATAGGCCCTTCCCTTCGCACTCTCCATCACGAACATACTCACCGTATCACGATCGGCAAGCGTAACGCTGATGAGCCGGCTGGCAACCCTCTCTTCCACGATTGGGTTCCCCTGCCCAGAGGGTTGTGCCTGGGCTGCCTTGGTCTTCCTCAACTCGCGCTCAGTCACCTCCACGCGGGCCTCCAAACTTCGAATACGTTCATCCTTCTTCTCCATTTCTCGGCGGGCAGCGCGCAACCGCATGCCGATTTCATAGGCAGTGTACAGCCCCTTCACCGCCCCATGAACGCCTTCACGAAACACTTCGTAGTCCTGGCGACCTACCATCGATTGCTGAACCTCAGGCGGGAAAATTTGTCGAGCAAACTCGACCGCTACATTTGGGTCTCGAACGATCGAGTCCGCCTCCGTCATGGGTCTATTCCCTACAAATACCGCGAAGCTTAATGGGCGCGGATTCGCCTCAGGTGCCCTCTCGACTCGAGGTTGAGAAGTTCTGCCCTGCGACAGCTTGTCCCGCCTGGGCGACCTGCTTCGACGTCGAGGAGACTGACGCCACTCTCGATCCCTGGAACTCCTGCTCCTTGCGCGCGGAGGGTCACTACTTTGATTCATGTCTCCACCCAGCTCAGCCAGCGTCTTTGCTTCCCCTCTGCTGTTAAAGAAGAGTTTGTTCGACATTCACTCGATACCCTCAAACGCTGGAGTCAGTCGTCTGCTACGCTCATAAAAGTTTTACCTTCAATCATTTATCCTGTAAAGAGGCAGCACCCTCGAGGCCATCTCATTAATTGTAAAACCCACACGCCCGGCGCCAACCGAATCGACCCACTTGGGGCCAAGGCAGACCGATCCACAAATCTTAAGGTCGTGTCATACGGCGCCCGAACGATCACGCACCGCCTGGGACAGGGGCAGATTCATCAATCTATTCGGCTTACGTACCCCAGCCGGCCCATGAATCGATCGTTCACAAATCTTAAGGTCATGTCATACGGCGCCCGAACGATCACGCACCGCCTGGGGCAGGGGCAGATTCATCAATCTATTCGGCTTACGTACCCCAGCCGGCCCAATGAATCGATCCTTCACAAATCTTGAGGTCGTTTCATACAGCGCCCGAACGATCGCCGCCTGGGGCACGGGCAGATTCATCAATCTATTCGGCTTACGTACCCCAGCCGGCCCATGAATCAATCCTTCACAAATCTTGAGGTCGTTTCATACGGCGCCCGAACGATCGCCGCCTGGGGCACGGGCAGATTCATCAATCTATTCGGCTTACGTACTCCAGCCGGCCCATGAATCGATCCTTCACAAATCTTAAGGCCGTTTCATACGGCGCCCGAACGATCGCCGCCTGGGGCAAGGGCAGATTCATCAATCTATTCGGCTCATCAATCGATTCGGCCCAATACCCATAATACGCGGCACATGAATGATAATTCAATATTGCCATAGGATATTTAATTTCTGAAAGCCAAAACAGCAACGATTCTATCCAAATTCGTGAAAGGAAAAGTATTCTTCATTAACATAACTTCACAAACTATGAACAAGTAGTGGAGAAATACCAACGCAATTTTCATTAATAAATTGAGCACAAACAGTAACACCAATTTATACATGAAAACTAGCCTGAGCTAACAAAAACTTACATCAAAATCAAAAGTCTACCAAACAAAAAACTTAAATTAAAATCAAACGAGATGACTCCCAGATCAATCCTCGGGGTCAGACTCAAGTGGCTCAACGTCCACTTGCTCGTAGGGAATTGGCAAGGCCAATGTAACTCCAGCGGCAGCAAGGGCTTTGAGCCATCCATGTTTGAACCCCCGATTCTCGAATTTAGGGACTTCATCTACATATTCGGTGAAGGCGGCGCTTTTTCCTGCCTCAAATGCCGCAGAAGCTTCAGAATCGGCTTTCTCCTTGGCGGCCTTGAGCTCCGCTAACTGAACCTCCGCCTTGGCAAGTGCCTCATTGGCTAACTTGAGCGATTCTTCGCATGCATTTGCCCTACTCTCAGCGTCAGAGCGGAGCTATTCGGCTGAGTGAGCCCTCTCTTTCTCTGCTTCAGCTCGCGCACCCTCCATCGCAGCTCTCATACTTTCAAATTCGGCCCTACTCTTTTGACCGTCCGCCTCCGCTGGCAAACGATCAACTCTGCCGAGGGCATCATGGAGGCGGCGGCCTAGGTCCGCGATCCTGCCAACAGTCTGCAAGACAAGTTGGGATTGTCAGATATCTTTAACGAAAACAAAGTCAAGAGAACTTGGGATGGTCACTAACCAGGAACGCTGACTGTGCAGATAGGGCTACGGCCATAACATCCGACACGGCGCGAAAGGCTGCGACGTCAGCCGGCAAGGAAATCAACGCCGCGAGGCTCAACGCCACGGCTGGATCCTCAATGGCTGAGGCATCGGAAGAGATCGGCGTATCTTTGATCTTAGGTCGAACAATAAAAGGCGCAGCCACACCCGGCTCTTCTAAACGAGGCCGTTTGAAAGCAAGGCTAATTTCTGACCCAGCCTCTCCTTTGGCATTACGCTTTTCGCCCCGCTCCTCCGGAATCAGCCGTTCATCAGTGACCTGTTCCTCAAGCTCTTCCCCCATTTTGCTCTCAGTGACCTCAATCGTCTCTTCAATAACGGGTATGAAATTTTTAATTAAGGTGGGCTCAGAATGGGCGGCCTTGGCCTTCTTTCGAGCAGCCATTCGCTCGGTATTTTTCCTTCGGACCATCTGCGTAAGGCTTTCCCCAGCCATAACTTCGAAAATATCGCCGGGTAGGTCCCCCAAATTTGCAAAAATATCTTCGGACGAAAACTCTGCCCGACCCGAAGTGGACGGTGAAGGCCGGTTAAGTCCCACAGCCTCAAACGCCGAGCGTATCACTTCGTCGACCTCTTTGGCCCCCTTAGCAACCTCTCTGGTTGGTTCGGCAACTACCTCTACCACCGGATCAGCCTCTACCCTCGGATCCGAATCTTCGAGGCCAATTTGCCTAAGGTTCTTGAAGCTGGGAAAGATAAGAGCCGAAAGGTGTTGATCGCCGGATGGAATTGGTATGCCTTCCGCAGCCGAGAATGTAGTGTAAGTCGGTTCGTATCGGAGGAGTATGTGAGCCGCTCTCCCTTGCTTTTGTACGTTTAGACGGCCGAAGTATCTGAGCGCGAACTTAATCTCCTCAAGAACCGCCCCCGTTGGTTGCTGGAAGAATTTTCTTCAATCTGTTGCCTGCAAAGAATAAGGGACGATTAAAGGGAGAAAAGCCGAGTGAAGGGTAAGTCAACAAACAACAAGGCGTCGCGCGGCAACCTGGATCACCCTTTCGTCTGAGAATAGGATCTAGGCGGTCTTCGCCTTCACCGAACTCCCAATTACCTTGGACATTGACCATTACGTCATCAACCCTCTTACCAGAACTGGCAAGCATGGTTATCAAGTGATGGTCAGTGTCCTTGGCCCTGAGAAAGTATCGCCCCAACCGACCGGAAGA
Organism: Camellia granthamiana; assembly: GCA_036172215.1. Taxonomy (NCBI): domain Eukaryota; kingdom Viridiplantae; phylum Streptophyta; class Magnoliopsida; order Ericales; family Theaceae; genus Camellia; species Camellia granthamiana. Next base: position 56,947,961 of record CM069905.1, read on the forward strand.
TTTGGCCAAAGCGTAGCAGTGCCGAATCGCCGGAATGCCAAGGTTGATCCTAAGACGCCGATTCAACTCAATCACCCTCATGATGATTCGAAAGAAATTGATGTTAGGTTGAGAAGGAATCAGACTCCAATAGTGAAGGACGGCCCTAAGCAGTGGGTGTAGGGGAAAACGGACTCCGCCCTCCGCTGTGGACAAAAGAGGGAAGACGATCGTATTCTGATCCTCCCTCTCCATATCAAGGGTACTGTCTGTCACAAGAGATAAGTGGACATCGTCGGGAATAGAAAAATGTCTCTAGAATCCGGAGATACGACCCTCGGAAAGGAGGTATTTCAAGTGTTTAGCCATGTTCACGGGGATTCAAGGTTTCACCGGAATCAAAACGACAATCAGAAAACAGGATCGTAAAGAAGGAAGAAGAAGACTTACGAAGATTAAACGGAGACGACGTTAGACAGAGAAGAGTTGCAGAGCATGCGAGTCAGAGAAGGGATATCTGCTGGCGGTCTAAGAGTCTCAAATACTCAACGAACTGTGTATTCGAAAAGACTGAAATTTCAAATCATAATAAATGCGAAACATGCAATTGAGGCAGGAAGGCGTAATGATGAACGAAAAGGTGTGCGCGTCCTAACATCTATATGGGGATGCGCGAAGCCGCCTGACCAGTTTTAACTTTTCTAATCCAAGACCAAACACGCCGATTAACTACCGTCAATAGGGAGTTCGGGGGGCAATTGTGGGAGCTGAATAATTGATAGAGGCAGAAGGCGCACAATACAGGGCTGGTAATAATCAGCCGAGTCCGAATACAATATTTGGGCCGAATAAGTGTGTAGCATTGGAGCCGGATAATGAAAAGGATAGTGATAAAAAAGTAGGCCCTGGCCCCGAGGATAGAGGAAAGCAGGTATAAATACAGGAACAACATATTTGGAATGTATGTAAGAATCACTCCACTTAACTTAGACAAAAAGCTATCTTGAGTGTCTGAACTAACTTGTCCGTCGGAGTGCTAATTCCGGCACCCCCGACCGGGGTGTTTCCATCTTTTCAGGTGACTAGCTGAGGATAAGCAGCGTCTCCCAGGATCAGAAGAGTATTTCCAAACCACTTCTCCACAATGTTCGTATGGTCAAAATTGGGACGAAAAGGCAAAAAAATAGAACTTTTGAAATTAAAAAAATGCAACAAAGAAATTAAAGAGAAAGAAAGATGAATAGACAGAAAATTGTGTCACCGTAAAAAATAAAGTTTCGTGATTTCAATTTATGCAAAATTCTAGTTTATCTTCTTAATTGTTTACAATCTGCATTTTGTTTTAACCTAATTTAATCATACTTTGATGTAAATTTTAGAATAAAGTGTGTATTAGTGGAAAATGTAAATGATTTTCCTTTCTTACCCTCATGTTGTAGTCACATTCTTATCACTTAAACAATTGAGTAACAAAAATGGGATACTAACACTTGTGTATGGACTGAAGTGAGATTTGAACAAAAGTACAAGGAGTTGATTGTTATAATTTCATATAGAGAGACCAAAGTGACATTTGACTAGAAGTGTAGGGGGTTCACTATCATGATTTCATACGTAGGGACCAAAGTGAGATTTGGTGCAAAGTGTAGGAAATTTTTATTTACAAAAATATCACTATCACAATATTTTAATGATATTTTTTGTATAAATTTTTATGTATGAATATAATTTTTCATTTTTACTTTTACTATTATATCTAGATTAGATCAATTTAATATAAATATATATTTAAAAAGAATAAAATTTGTACAAAAATCTTTTAAAAAATCATTCAATACAATAAAATAAGATAATGTATTGAATTTTTGTATGTTTTTATTTTTTCTGTATTTGGTGAATTTAAAAAAAAAATCACAAAATATTATACTTTTGAAGTATATCTAGATTAGGTGTATTTGAAAAATAAAATAAAATAAATTGTTTAAAATATTAAAAAAATTTAGTAAAAACAAAAAAAAATATAAAAAAATTATTAAAAAAACTCAATTTTTTGTATGTGTAACGCTCTCAAAATGCAGTATACGACAACCATTCACAAAACCCGTAAGCATAGGAGAAATATTATCTTTTCATTCATCAGAGTCTTCTTTACAAAAGATACTACATGTAAAGTTAACTTTCAATAACAAAATGAGTGCCCTACGGGCTTACATCTTTCCAAGTAATAACTTGGTTATAACAAAATAGAGTCCTAACTCTGTACATGGAAAGTCCTAGGCTTGAATATACATTTAATATCAAAACAAAATAACAAGAAGGGGGTCATCAACCCCTAGACCTCCCAAGCTAAGATCTTGGAGGCGGCATGTCTCCTGTACCTGAAAAATGATGTCCCAAATAGGGTGAGCCAAAGTCCAGTAAAGATATGCTAAACAATATATGAGAATTAACTAAAACCTTAGCATCCGATAAATGTTCAAGGCTTGTAAACCAACTTACACCCTTTCCGTAACTAATCAACATTGCCATACATATTTCAATCTACTTCCATTTATTTTTCCGAATCAATTCATTAACATGGTTCATTTTTATTCAAACAATTCAAATGAGACTACAACTTATATTATCAACACTTCAATCATAACATCAATCATACACTTCTATTTTCTTGCCATTTTATGGAATTTTCATCCGAGGGAACCGGCACCCATATATGCAAGGTTTCGGGACTTTCACCCTGAACACTCCGGCCAACTTAATTATAAATGGAGTCCATTCCCTATCTCCTCCCAAACAATGATACATATACGATGTATTTAAAAGCATGCCATATGCAATAACTACCACAATTCACACATTCCACAATTTAATCAAACCGTCATATTCAATGACATAGTTCACATGATTAATTCCAATTTACCTAATCCTCATGTAGTTTCTATAACAATCATAGCTATCCTCCACCGATAGCCCAAAACAGATATTTCTAACAAATAAACAAATCTATCAAACAGACAATTTGCCAAATTTTCCATAGGTGTGTGATTAACCAAATCTAACTACACCATTTAATTACAATTTCCTCCAATTTCCTGATTCTCCAACCAATTTCATATTTCCACAATTGATTTCATTATTTATACAAATAATTTATTTAATCCCACTTAGGGCATTTTTCCCTTTCTAAAAAATTGCGCCCAAGGCCAAATTTCACCCATTACACAAACAACCCCATTTTCAAGACCTCACATACATATGGAGCCCAAAATAGAAAACCCCTGTTTTATAATTTCAAACTCAAATCCTAACTTTACCCGAACTTCCCAAATCTCACCATTTATACAAAATGACTAATATATAGGTCGGAACTCATATTAAAGAGTAGATTATCCCTACCTCAAATGGAGAAGCTCAAAGGAGAAGAAGAGAGAAACCCAAGGTGCTCCAAATCCAAACTTTTTCGGATCAAAAGAAAGCCCACGCAATGCTCTAGCTTTTTAACAAAGGAAGTAGGGTAGAAAACCTCTAAAACATGGAGTATTTGTAGAGAGAGTGTGTGTTTTAGAGAGAGAAGCTGCCGATCTAGGGTTTTGGGGTGAAAAGATACAAAAATCTGTGTAAAAGATGAGTTGCTATGAACTAATATATGCGAGGCTCGCTCGAGCGAAGGAGTTGTCGCTCGAGCGACCAGACACAACAAATACCTCGCTCGAGCGCAAGAAGCGTTGCTCGAGTGAACAATGCGAAGCTTTAGGTCTGCCACCAATGCAAACGCACGCTCGAGCACAATAATCCTCGCTCGAGCGAAGGAACACATAACACAAGGCTCGCTCGAGCGTAAGAAAGCTTGCTTGAGCGAAGAATACCAACCTTCAGGTCTTTCATAGACGCAGACGCACGCTCAAAGGCAAGAGTTCTCGCTCGAGCGAAGAAGCAAATACCCAAGGCTTGCTCGAGCGCAAAAATCCTCGCTCAAGCAAAGAAGCCAAAACCTGGGCAGCAACCACTTGTTCCAAGTCACAACCAACATGTTCCAAACTCACCCAACAAGTCCCAAAACTCAAATACAACAAGTAAAAGTAAGGAAATGCAACCACGGGGACCCGAGTTCGGAATACAATCAATGACGGGGAAACACCAGGATCGCTATAGTATGAGTTAAACCAAATAAGATGAGTTAAACCAAAAAAATTATACTTTTGAAGTATATCTAGATTAGGTGTATGAGTTAAACCAAAAAAATTATTTCTCTTGAATATAAAAATAAAAGTTGAATTTAAAATCCAAACTAGAATACACAAAGGTTCCATTTTGTCTGGTTTTTTAAAAGAGTTTTGACTTTTGAATTGTATTTTGAAATATAATAAATTAAAATTTTGTTTGGTTATGTGTTTTGAAATAATTTTGAGATTATTTGTAGTCTTTTTTTTTTTTTTTGTAGTTTAATAGTTGGGTGCAAGGAAAAATTTGATTGATTGATGTGTAGAATGTGAGAGAATGAGAGAGGAGAGGAGAGAAGAGAGAGAAAAAGTGATTGATTGAATTATTAATAAATAAAAAAATATTAAGAGAGAGGCGAGAGAAAAAAATAATTTTGAAAAGAGTTTTGAAAATTAGTAAATCAAAAATGTTTTTTAATTTTTTAATCCAAATGTTAATTTAAAAACTAAAACAAATGGTACCAAAGCTTTTGTTACATTTTAAAGTTGGAAAATTTACCCATAAATTTTTATGGGGAAATATTGATCCATTTAGTCTTAAGAGTTTTCTTATGAATCAATTAGTTTTATTTTTTTTGTTTTAAAAAATTGTATTTATTTGATTTGGTACCATTTGAATTCAAGTGAATGCCCTTTGATGATTTATTTTTCTAATTTTCTGATTCATTTTTGGCATGAAAATGGAAAAGTGAGGTATGAAAGATAATTTTTGGAGTATTGGTGGCTGAAGTGTTGGTTGTCGAACGTGAAAATCTACATTTCTGTTAGTATGGTTTTCTGGTGTTACATTAGAGTGTTACATTAGAGTGCTATGCTTGGAAAAATAATATATACTAAGAAATTTTGTGTGTTACATTGATTGGAGTGTTACGTTTGGAAAAAAAAATACATCAACGAGTTTTTCAAAATGTTACGTTGTTACGTTTGAGAAAAGTACACTAAGAAGTTTTTTAGTGTGTTACATTAGAGTATTGGCCCTGTTTGGTAGAGCTGTGGGAAAGTGCTTATAGTTTATGCCTAAACAGCTTATAGCTTATAATTATGAACATAAGTTGATTTCTAACTTATAAATTAAACATCTCCTGCCCCACTCAAAGAATAAGCTGATTTCTGACTTCCAAAAAGCTATAAGGTATAAGCTAAACCAAACACATCAAAATAGCTTAAATTAAGCTGAAAGCTTAAATAAGCAGCTTTTAAGTTGCACCAAACAGGCCCATTACGTTTAAAAAAAATACACTAAGAAGTTTTTGTATGTTATATTAATTGGAGTATTATGTTTGTGAAAAACACACTAACAGTTTTTTTTTAAGAAATATTACGTTGTTATGTTTGAAAAAAGGACACTAAAAAATGTTTTAGTGTATTACATTAGAGTATTACGTTAGGAAAAAGTACGATAATTAAGGAATTTTTGGTGTTACATTGATTGGAGTGTTACATTGAAAAAATACACTAAGGAATTTTTGTGGAATGTTACGTTGCTACGTTTGAGAAAAATATACTAAAGAATTTTTTAGTATGTTATATTACGGCATCTCCAACGGTGCATCAATTTTTTCATCAAATTTGAGTAAAAGCTCCCTTTGATATCAAGTGCTCCGACGAAGTTTCATCTAACCACTGGTCGATCGGGAGGATGACCGAGTGAACAACCGAGCAGTCGACCGGCCAATATAATATTTTCACAAATTTTTTCCTTGAGGTGGTCATCCAAGAAGACATTCGGTGGTGAAAATATAACGGCAATGAACACTGATTTGATGAAAGGCACATAGGTCCTCAGTTTGATTATAGAAAAGTGAAATCCTGTGTTTAATGATGGATTTGATGAACCATTGAAGGAGAAAAAAATAACTTTTTTCATCAAATTTAAATTTGGTGACAAATTTAATAAACCATTGGAGATGGTCTTAGAGTGTTACATTTTCGAAGTGTTATATTGGAGTATTAAGTTTGAAAAAAATACACTAAATAATTTTTTTGAAGCGTTACATTTAGTAATTTCAAAATTATGAGAAAATTTACATTTGTCTCTCAACACAAAACACACGTCCATTTATACTTGGTCTTTTATGTAAATCACACTAAAATAGACCTTTGGGTCCATAAGAAAAAAATGATGATCAAATCGTTTGTAAGATCACTATTTAAGATTTATTAGTGGTTCACCTTTTAAAATATATAATTTTATTTTTATGTTTTTAGTTATTATTTTATTCATTATTATAATTCATTATTATTCTCTCTCTCTCTCTCTATCTTTTGGTGTCTTCTTTATAGATAATAAGAAAGATATCAAGAGATATTAAAATTAAAAATAGATATTTAATTTTTTTTATTATCTTTATTATAATATTATTTAGATTATTCCTAAAAAAATTTAATAAAAAAAATTTTTGGAAAAATTATTAAAAAATTATTTAGTGTGTTTGATTTTAGTTTTTTGAATTTGGTTTTCTAAAAATCGAGTTTTTTATTTTTCATATTTTTTTGTTTTTAGTAAATATTTCTAAAATTTTAAGCTTTCTTTTTTTTACTTTTTAAATGTTTTTTACTTAGATGTATCTAAAAAGTAAAATATTTATGAAAAAATATTTTAAAAAATTAATAAATACACAAAATATGAAAAATATACTGAATTTTTACATTTTTTTTATATTTGTGATATTTAGTAAATTTTTTTAAAAAAATTTTCACAAAAATTATACTTTTGAGTGTATTTATGTTAGGCATTTCTAAAAATTAAAAAAATTGCTTCAAATATTAAAAAATTCAATAAAAATAAAAAATACAAAAAAATAAGAAAGTATAATTTTTTAAAAAATTAAAAACAAACATAATAATTATGCTTATATTATAATTTTCTTAAATTTTACACGCATCGCCTGTACTCGGTACTCGCTAGTACTCGTCCTTTATGTGAACCCCTGTATCACGTGCATGATATGCTTAAATCCTGTTTCTCGAAAAAAAAAAGTAATAAAGGAATCTAGGCATGCATTGGCTCTTGTGGTGTGTCGGGACAGATTGCCACGTCCTGTCAAGGCAATTAGGTAAGTGTTTTTTGGGTGAATAATTTAGGTAAGTGTTGCTAACATCTTATTAATTATTTTAAATTTTTTTTATTTTATTAACTTTTTTTAATGTAATAATAATTTTTAAAAAGGAAGCTTTTTTGATAAGTTCTTTTTTTAAGAATTTTTTTCCATTCAATCTATATTCTTTTTTACTATTCCATTAGATCTTATTTGAGGTAAAAAGACCAAAACACCCCTAATTTCTCATGCTCTCTACTAATGTTGATATTTAATGTTGATTGTTATTATGTTTTGGTAGTTCCCATACATCAGGATGTTAACTATCATTATATTCTTATTAATTTGAAATGAATTTTTGTCATTGTGTTGTCAATTATATGATGTGAATATTCACATCATGTAATTAAAATGAATATTCACATTAATTTGAAATGAATTTTTCTCATTGTATTGTCAATTACATGATGTGAATATTCATACTAAAACATACGAATGTGAACGTTTACATCACTATATATTGTCAATAAGAATGTGTTGTCAATTAAAAATATAACATGTTGGGAACATTCACATCACTACATTAGATGAGAGAAATTTTTTTGGAAAGGTGTTGTGAACGTTCATATCAGATGAGAGAGAATGTTCACATTATTTTTAATGTATTGTCAATTAAAAATAAGAAGGTTCACATGTTGTGAATGTTCACATCACTACAATAGATGAGAAAGAATTTTTCAAAAAGGTATTGTGAACGTTCACATCAGATGAGAGAGAATGTTCACATTATTTTTAATGTGTTGTCAATTAAAAATATATTCACATCAGATGAGAGAGATTGTTTACATTATTTTTAATGTGTCATCAATTAAAAATATATTCACATTATATAATAATATAAAATAATAACATCAATGTTATTTAATTTGTGTATGAAATTTTCTATGCCTGGGTCTTTTCCTTTATCTCTCCACATTAAATATCAATATTAAATATAAGGGCATAAGAGTTTAAGAAAATAATGTAAATCAAGAAAAAATGACTTTATGGAATAATAGTATAAATACATGGGACTAAGTGGGTTAAAAAATTCCTTCATGGACTTCATGAGTTAAGATACTTCTAAATGAGATTTTTCAATAAAAATCCCTTTTAAGAAATTACTAAAAAAGATATCAATAATTTTGAAATATCTCATCTCACAATTAAGTCCATATACCCATTACATTATGAGTAAGGGTTTATGAGAGTACTCACCTCCATCACCACCTATCAATATTCCCTAAATCCCATATTTAAAACATACCCACCCTCAAAATCTTGAAAACCCGATGTCGCCAATATTCTAATGGCAACAGTGACAACTATTTGATTACATACACTTCTCCAGTAATAACTGTGGGGACATAAATTTTGAATGACGACACGTGACCGAGGTGTCACCGAAATGCCAACCGGGGTGCCACGTGTCCTGGTCATGACGCCGAGATAATCTCGGCTGCGAAGAAATCAGAATCCGGGATAAGCGGATAAAGGACAAGAGTCCTCGAATGGGAGAGGACTTCAGTTTAGATAAAGATAAGACTCTTAGAGAGTTTATCCCAATCCTACTGGGAGTCCAACATTAGCAGTAATCCTAAGTCCATTGAAGCTAAGCTTCTATTGGGATTAGGTAAGTGTTGGCTATAAAAGAGAGGCACCCCCATGGGTCTAAGGTACGCTTTTGATATTCAGAATAGTGAGTTAAGCACTTTTGCTATCTTTGAGAGATAACTGACTTGATCGTCGGAGTGCCCCGGGTGGACGAACCGCTGCCGGAATCTCATCTTTCTATTACAGGTCATTTAGGCGCCATCTATTCTGCCAATGCTCTCCAGTTGAATACTTGTCTGGTAGTGTGGTCAGAAATCGACACACACAATTTGGCGCCGTCTGTAGGAAAGAAAGGAGAATAGATGGCCAATAACGGACAGAAAGAGAAGGTTGGGGACGACATACCTACTGGGAGTTGGAAACCTATTAACCTTGACGTCGAAGAAGACAACTGCAACAAAGAGACTCAAGATAAGAATCGCGGAGAAAAAGACGTTGGCCAGAAGGGCGACATGTCGAAGAAGTCAGACCGAAGCGGGTATTATAACGAGGACGACCTCCAGGTGTGAAAGGAAAGATGCCTACGGAGGGACGACGAGATGAAGAGAATGGCAAACAAATTGGCAGACCTACAAACGGTCGTCAACTTCATGATTCAGAACAATGTTATGCAGCCACTGTTTCCGTTGCAAGATACGCTGATTCCAGTAGCCAAGAAAGATGCCCGAAAAGATGGGCAGAAAACAGTCCCTACAGTCCCCCAGCACACCAGGAGCGAAAAACACTCTCACCAGCCTTCAAAGGAGGTCGGACGAGGAGAGTCAAGAAGGGAAGAATCTAGGAGGACACATCGCACCAAGGAAGTAGACCCCAAAGAACATCGGCATGTTCAAGGGCATAAGTTGTGCTTCGACCCAACTAATAGAGAAAGGTTGAAGAGGGCTCACAACGAAGCGGAGAGTAGTGCACTGAAAAGGCTGAAGTCAGGAGATAGCCGAGCTCCTGGACGGACCAAGGAGGATCTAAGAGATTACCTACAGAGAAGGTAACAAGATGTCGAGGTAACCTCCCCGGTCAAGCCGAGAACGCCATGCTCGATAAAATTGGACAAATTCAAAGCGTTGAAGAGGTTTAGCATGCCGAGATTCCAGATCTATGACGGTAAGTCGGACCCCAACTTTCATGTCTGTTTGTACCTAAACTCGATGGCGTTATACACCGGGAACGAGCTGTTGCTTTGCAAGGTGTTCCCCTCATCCTTCGGAGAAATTGCATCGCACTGGTTTCACAAGTTGCCGAAAGGAACTGTGAAAACCTGGGAAGGCCTGGCCAAGATGTTTGTGGCTAGGTTCGTGACAAACAAACTGCAGCCATTGAGGGTGGACGCCCTGATGACCCTGAGAATTAGCGAGAACATAAGCCTTAGGGCCTATGCCAAAAGGTATTATGAGGTATTCAATCGAATACTAGGATACAACCAAGAGGTGGCGATTGTGTCGTTTAAAAATAGCCTGAAAAATGACTGCCTGCTTCGGAAATCACTGTTAAAGACATTGCCAAAAAGCATGGATGAGCTTATGGCGAGGATAGAAAAGTATGCTAGGGCCGAGGAGGATGTGCAAAGGACAAAGGCGCTGAAACCAGAGAAGAAAAATGGCTCGCCGAAGCGAGACTGAGGTGATGGTGGCTACAACAAACCAGAAATAGGATTAAGGGCTGCCCAGGCAGTCACAACCGTATTCCGAATTCTGGTTTACAAAGTCTTGGAGAAAATCCGAAATCAACCATTTTACAGAGCACCAACAAGGGTACCAGGCAAATTCATGGGAAGAAGCCTTGGAAAGCACTGTGCTTACCACAATAAGGCTAAACATCTGACTCGGGGGTGTAGAGCCCTGAAGACACATTTGGAAGACCTGGTAAGACAAGGCCATTTAAGGGACCTGGTGGATGAGGCCAGGACAAGAGAAGAGCAGGCAAGACTGCCCCAGGCACCAACAACACCACCCCCACCAGCACCACAACCACAGACAGACGGACCTCGAGTGACCAATGTGATTCACTCGAAGGTGAATAAGAATGAGATAAGGGGGGAAACCCAGAAAGTAAAACACCTACAACATGTGTATCAGGTCGGGAAGAAGAGACCTAGGGTAGACAAGAGCCAGGGACCAGTGGTGTCCTTTACTGAGGAAGACCTGGAGATGGTGCAGCATCCACACAACGATGCCTTGGTAATATCCCTCCAGATTAGAGAGTGCCAAGTGAAGTGCATCTTAGTTGACCAAGGCAGCTCTTGTGACATCATGTATGTCAGGTGTTACAAGGAGCTTGGCCTTCACCAAGATAACTTGGAGCAGTCCAATGGCCCAATGGTTGGGTTCAATGGAACGCCGACGTGGCCCCTTAGAGCAGCAAGTTTGGAGGTGCAAGCTAGCACCAAGAAGCTAAAAACCGAGTTCACCATAATCGACACCCCTTTCCCTTATAATGTTATCCTAGGAAGGCCATGGCTACATGCAATGGGGGTTGTACCCTCAACATTGCATCAGCTATTGCGGTTCCCAACAGAGCATGGAATAGAGGAGGTCAGAGGGGACTAGTTGCAGGCAAAGAATTACTCTATCGTAGCAATGAAGTCTACCTGCAACATACGAGAAGCAGAAACAGCAGAGATCAAGGACGAGAATGTGGAAATCCTGGATTACGTCGGCAAAGAGCCAGTCGAGAAGAGTGAAGAAACCCTGAAAAAAATCCTTATCCAGCAAGGGGATGAAGAACGCTTCTTTCTTCTCGGCTCGGGCTTAGCCGAAGAAGAGGAAAAGGAGCTAGAGGCATTCTTGAGAGCAAACCTTGAGGTGTTTGCATGGACACCATACGAGATGCCAGGCATCGACCCTGAGGTCACTTGCCACAGACTAAATGTAGACAGGTCAGCCAAACCTGTCATCCAACAAGCAAGGAGGCCGACATTAATGCATGTTGAGGCAGTAGAAGAGGAAGTAGATAGACTTCTGGAGGCCAGAGCCATTCGAGAGGTAAATTACCTGACATGGCTATCAAACACAGTGGTTGTGAAGAAAAAGAACGGTAAGTGGAGGGTCTGCGTGGACTTCACCAGCCTGAACAAGGCTTGTCCCAAAGACAGTTTCCCATTACCCAAAATTGACCAATTGGTGGATGCCACTTCAGGGCATGGAAGGATGAGCTTCCTGGATACCTACAGGGGGTACCATCAGATAGCTATGTACCCCCTAGATAAGGAAAAGACTGCATTCATCACCCCAAACGGGCTATACTACTACAGGGTAATGCCTTTTGGATTGAAAAATGCATGAGCAACTTACCAGAGATTGGTAACCAAGATGTTCAGACATCTAATTGGCAAAATAGTAGAGGTATACATAGATGACATGGTCGTGAAGACCAAGGAGCCTAAGGATCATCTGGAAGACTTAAAGGCAGTCTTTGGCATCCTTAAAACATATCGACTCCGACTCAATGCATCGAAGTGTGCATTTGGAGTTGGGTCTGGTAAGTTCTTAGGATATTTGGTAACCAAAAGAGGCATTGAGGCAAGCCCAGATCAGATCAAGGCTATCTTAGAACTGAAGAGCCCAACATCGGCAAAACAAGTGCAGATGTTGACTGGAAGGGCTGTGGCCCTGAACAGATTCATAAGCAGAAGTTCTGATAAGTGTAAACCTTTCTTCAGCTTAGTAAAGAAAGCCACAGACTTCTTATGGACCGAAGAATGCGAAGTCGCATTGGCCGACTTAAAGAAGTATTTGACCACAGCTCCAGTTCTCTCAAATCCAGTACCTGGAGAGGAGCTGTTCTTATACTTGGCAGTTTTAGAGCACGCAGTAAGTGCAGTAGTAGTCAGAGAAGAAAAATGAGAGCAAATGGCAGTTTACTACGTGAGTAAAACCCTGGTAGACATAGAGACCAGATACTTACCCTTGGAGAAGTTAACACTGGCTTTAGTAATGGCTTCCAAGAAGCTGAATCATTACTTTCAAGCCCACAAAATTGTGGTGTTAACTGAATATCATTTAAGGTCCCTGTTGCAACAAGGAGATCTAACAGGCAGAATAGCCAGATGGGCAGTGGCCTTAGGCCAATATGACTTGGAATTTAGACTTAGGACAGCAATCAAAGGCCAAGCCTTAGCCGACTTCGTGGCCGAGGTCACACCAGACGCCGTCATACATCGGGCTCCGTTGAGCCAAGGTATACAACGTCCAAATGAGCAAGAAAAAACCTAGCGGGGGACAACAGAACAAAGGAACAAAGAGAAACTCAGGCCCTGCACTATTTACATCGGTGACTCTTTCCAGTTGTTTGTTGATGGGAGTTCAAACCGACAAGGAGCGGGGGCAGGAGTAGTACTAGTATCACCAGATGGGCAGATACTGGAACAATCCATTCGTTTGGGGTTTAAGGCCTCAAACAATGAAGCAGAATATGAAGCACTAATCGCAGGGTTAAAGCTGGCAGCAACCATAGAAGCCGACGAGGTAATAGTTTTCTGTGACTCCCAACTTCTAGTCAACCAGGCAACAAGCGAATATGCAGCCCGAGATGAAATGATGTCGGCCTATGCAAAAAAAGTGGGCAGGCTGGTAGCCTTATTTCAAAATTGCCGACTACAACAGGTAAGCTGAGATGACAACAGCCATGCCGATGCTCTGGCCAACCTGGCTAATGCAATGAAGCCTGGAGAGGCAAGAACAATAATGGTTGACTACTTGTCAGGTCGAAGCATAAAACCACTGAACACAGAGCGTGAAACAATGTGTGCGGAGATGGGACCAACTTGGATGGATGCAATAATAGTATTCCTTAGAGATGGGACCAAGTTGGATGGATGCAATAATAGTATTCCTTAGAGATGGGAAGCTACCAGATGACCAAAAAGAAGCGCACAAAATCAGACTGAAATCGGCAAGATTTAGTTTGACCGCAGAAGGACATCTCTATAAAAGATCTTTTACGAGACCCCTTCTGAGGTGTGTGCATCCTGCACAGGTTGAAGACTTTCTGTACGAGATACATGAAGGAGTATGTGGAAGCCACGCTGGGGGCAGGTCACTTGCTCGTAGGGCCATTACGCAGGGGTACCGGTGGCCCTACATGCAGAAAGAGGCCGAAACCTATGTCAAGAAGTGTGAGAAGTGCCAAAGGTTTGCACCTTTAATACATCAACCAACAGCAGACTTGAACCCGGTGTCCAACCCTTGGCCATTTGCCCAATGGGGCATGGATCTTGTTGGAAAACTACCTCAAGCAACTGGACAAAGGAAGTACCTGCTGGTAGCAACAGATTACTTCATCAAGTAGGTAGAAGCTGAACCCCTTGCCAAGATTCAGGATGTTGATGTGAAGAACTTCATATGGAAGAACATCATCACCAGGTTTGGAATCCCAAGAGCAATAATAGCTGACAATGGCACACAGTTTAATAGTAAGTTAATCAAGAGCTTCTGTGCAAAGTTCAAAATTAAGAATTATTTTTCCACCCCAAGTTTTCCTCAAAGCAATGGACAAGCAGAAGCATCCAACAAAGTTATCTTAGATGGGATTAAGAAAAGGCTGCAAGCAGCAAAGGGAAAGTGGGTGGATGAATTGCCCAGTGTACCCTAGGCTTATCGGACTACGCCGAGACGATCAACTGGGGAATCCCCATTTGCCATGGCTTATGGCACAGAAACAATCATTCCTCTGGAGGTCGGCATCCCAGGGATCAGAACCCAGGGAGTGGAGAATGGAACTAATAATATATTTATAGCTCGAGGTTTGGATCTGCTAGAAGAAAGAAGGGAGAAATCAGCAATTCAACTGGGGGCATACCAGCAGCAGCTCGCCAGGGCTTATAATAAGAAGGTGAACCCGCGAGAGTTCCAAGTTGGTGATCTCATCCTGAGAAAGGTCGTTGGCAACAAGAAGGATCCCAGAGAGGGCAAGCTTGGCTCGAATTGGGAGGGACCCTATAGAATCATCTCGGTCTTAGGCAATGGGGCATATCGGCTTAAGGGCTGTGAAGGCAAAGAATTGCCAAGACCCTAGAATACTTGCAATTTGAAGTTTTTGTATCACTAGATTTTCTTGTTTTCTAAGTTTTCTTTTTGTCTTGTTATTAGCAGAAGTAATAAAGTTTTAGCTTGATCTTTAAACTTGTGTAATGTGATTGACCAGATACTTGACGATGTCTCTAAGCGAAACATGACGAATAACTTAGACTTATTATATGGCAGAGTAGAACTTTTACTTGCATATAATAGAGTTGAACTAAGTTGGCGATGTTTCTAAGCGAAACATGACGAATAACTTAGACTTATTATATGACAAAGTAGAACTTTTACTTGCATATAATAGAGTTGAACTAAGTTAATGATGTTTCTAAGCGAAACATGACAAATAACTTAGACTTATTATATGGCAGAGTAGAACTTTTACTTGCATATAATAGAGTTGAACTAAGTTGGGATAACCTAGACTTGTCATAGTGGCAGAATCAGACTCAGATTAGAACTAAGTACATGTCAGTCAAATTAACAACGAGACCGAGGTTGGTTACCTCAGCCAGTCTTTGTTTAAATCTGACCTCTGCAACAAGGTCAAAACCCCAGGCTTAATGAGAACCCAAGTGTAACTTAGGTTCACATTAGGGGGCAGAGGGCTGAAAAATTATGGTTGGAAGATTGGGTTAACACTTGTTGAAATTTTAAGAAAAATTTACAAGTTGAAGTTAAGCCGAGGTTATGTTAAAAGAAGATTGGTTTAACACTTGTTGAAATTTTAAGAAAAATTTACAAGTTGAAGTTAAGTCGAGATTATGTTAAAAAAAGATTGGTTTAACACTTGTTGAAATTTTAAGAAAAATTTACAAGTTAAAGTTAAACCAAGGTTATGTTAAAGGAAGGTAGTTTAAAGTGTTAGGCCAAAACTGAGATGAAACGTTGGTGGGTATAACCGAGGTGTTATACCCTGAGGAGATTGCACAGTTAAGGTGTATGTTGATACTTGCATTCAGATAAGGAAGTTCAAGTACAAAAAGGCACGTCGGCCTGACATTAAAAAGTGATTGTTCAGATTGCAAAGGTGGCATGTCCGCCAAATTACAACTTAAGCTGTTTTAAAAAGAAAGAAAAAAGTACAAGGTACAGAAAAAAATGAGAAAAACATCAAACTAAGACTCTTCGACATCCCTAACTGGTTGCGTCTGGAGTTCAGAAGACAGCTGGGAAGACATCTTGGCGGCCCTCTCAGCCGTGAGCCCTCTTAGCCGTGAGCTCGGCATCAATTTCTTGAAGAGTTTGGTCGAGGCTCTTGTCGGCAATAGGCACGTCCGATGTTGCCTTCTCAAGAGTGGCATCTTTGGGGACCTCACCATCCTCATCCTGAGATAAGTCCACGACTTGCTCATTCAGAGTAGGGGACTTGGCCCCAGCAATTTCCTTCTTCTTATTGACCAAAGCTCCTTCCTCGGACTCAGAATCGTCTTCGGGTTGGCTTGGAGTAGGGGGGAATGGCAGAGGGAGGTCGCCAGCATTCTTGAGGGGGGAGTCCTCAGGGACATCTAGCTTTTTGAGGGCAGCCATCCAACCAAGGGTGAAACCCTTGTTGCATGTCTACTTCACTTGTTTTTTGTAGTCCTTCTTAACATCGGCCGCCCTCTCGGCGTACGCCTTTTCATCGACAACCTTGATCTCGGCCTCTTTTGTGGCCAAGGCATCCTGTAGTTTCTTTTGGGCCTCGGCCATCTTTGCCTCTGCTTCTCTCTTCTCGACCTCGGAGACCTTGGCAATAGCCTCAGCGGTATCTGCTTTTTCCTCGGCCTCATCTTTAGCTTTTTTGGCTTCCTCGGCCTGGTCTGTTAAAGTCTTCATTTTTGCTTCGGCCTTTTTGATGGTCTTCTATAAACCAACAACCTCCCTGATCTTGTCAGACAACTTCTTCCTCATTTCAAAAGCTTGCATTGAGAAGGAGTGGGGGTGCTGGATCGCCTAAAAGAAAATGGACAGAACAAAAGTTAGTAAAGATTCTTTAAGTATGGAAAAATAGAGAAAGAAAAATACCAAGTGTAAGGAACTTACTTGAACAGAATACTGCAGCATCAAAGCGAAGTTTTCATACTCGCTCATCTTGGCGTTGCGATTGAGATCATTGGGAAGGAGCAAAGCCGTAGAGAGGGCAACGCCGACTTTGAGGTCAGTCGCGCTGTTGCCAGCTTTGACCGGCTTGTCCTTGATGGTGATTGGGGGAGCCCAGGGGGCATTTGGTTTCATGGGCCCCGAGGTTGTGGCCGACCCGGACCTCGGCCTTTTCGACCGAGTTGATTAGGATGGTTTGGCCTCGGCGGGCCTCTTCTCATCAGCAGAGGGTGTGTAGACACCCCATTTTTGACCGACCTTAAGACTCAGACGTCATCAATTGAGCGCTTGGTGATGTTACATATTGTGCTCGTTCTGAGGTTGCGGAGTCTCGGCTACGAGCCTTGCCTCCGGACTTCCGGACTCTTTTGTGCTTTGCCTCGGTTTGCGAACCAGGCTCGGTTTCCTCTATTTTCTCTTCCTAAGGGGAGGGAGAGGTCTAGTAGATCATCTCTCAGTGGCCGTAGGCTACGTTTTGTGGTCGCAGGCCATTTTTCCCATTTCGGAGCCCGGTTCCCGGTTTTCGGAACCGTCAGGCCGTGTGCCTCGGTTCGGGACCGTCTAACCATCTCCGTTTGCTCCGGGTTTTGGCACACACCTTATTTCCTCCCTTTCGAGGGACACTGTGGTCCAAGAGACCAACTTCGTGGTCGAGCACCACTCCCGGTGCCTAACAGCCCACTTTCGGGGCCTCGAACTGCATGTTTTGGCTTCCGTACCTTCATTCTACATTTTTGGGCTCCGACCCAAACTTGAGATAGTCATATTTTGAGGTCCTTTTCATGTTTGATTAAGGACATTTTGTTGTTTGACATCTCCATATACCACTTGCTTCTTTACCCCTCGTTTTTCCCCTTTTCTTGCACGGTACTTTAGGCGTACTTGTGGGCTGTGTTGGACTTGGTTGTAAACTACAAAGTGTCTTATTTTGAGCCCCTCTTCAACTTTGTTGAAGGGCTCTCAGCCATTTGAGACCCGCAGCTATCACTTACCCCTTTAGCTCACCTTTTGGCCATTTTGGGGGGAAATTTGAATTTCATTTCCCCCCCATTTTTCCCCCTCTTTTCTACACGTTTTTTGCCTATATATACAGCATCCCAGGTCTGTAAAAAGGGTTAGAACATTTTGTTTGGAGCTCCTATATTATATCTCTCTCTCTCTATAATTCCAAGCTTCAAAATCCTTAAGTGCCTACACCCATTTACACTACAACCCATAGCATCACTCCTCCTTACTCCATTCCAGCAGATTGAGGGTCATTTCCAGAGGCTAGGAGCTCTTCTTCTTGGTTTAAAGGTTGTTAAAGTTTGGTTCTACAAGGGTGAGTCCCATTTTCCCTTTTTCTTGCATTTTTTTGTTCCATTTCTTAGGCCTATTTGCTTATTGTTTCAAGCTCCGACCAAAACTGAAAAGGTCATTTTTTTGAGCTATATTCCATGTTTCATTAAGAGTTCATTACAGTTTGAAGCTTCATTTTGGCACTTTCTTCATTACCCCTCTTTATGCCACTATTTTGCATAGCATTTCTAGCCTATTTGTAATCTGTTTTCGGGCATGATGTAAACTGTAGCTAGGCCTATTTTGAGCCCCTCTTCAACATTGAAGAAGGGCTCAACACTGTTGGGGACCTCCATGTATGACCTACTCCATTACCCCTCTTTGGTCCCCATTTTTGCATGTTTTTCTAGCCTGTCATGCTTCGGTTTTTCGGCCATGATCAGAACTGAAAGTGGCCATATTTTGACCCCCTTGACATGTTTCATTAAGGGTCTTTGGCTGTTTGATGCATGTTTTGTATACTTCATGTTATAGCCCTTGGTTGGCCTTAATCTTGCGTTGCATCTTTAGCATGTTTGTATACTGTTTTGGGACTTGTCATCTACTGTGAGTAGTCATATTTTTGGCCCCTATTCAGTGTTGTAGAAGGGTCTTTTTCTGTTTGGGTCTTGCATCTACCACTTGCTTCATTGCCTCCCTTGCGGAGCCATTTTTGTATGCCATTTTAGCCCTACCTGCGCTTGCTGTTTGACCATGCTTTGTACTGTAAAAATGTTTTTCTCGGGGCTGTCTTGCTTCTGTATTCACACTTCGTGTGCAAATAATTCATGTATTGCATAGTTGTAGGCCATTTCATATGCCTAATTTTGAGTTTCGGGATGCGTCTCATGTATCGGGTGCCATATTGCCATGATTCGGGGCTGTTAAGCATCATATTTCAGTGATTGAAATTCATATGTTTGTATGCCATGATCCATGCCTTGCCATACCTTGTTAGAGTGGCATTCGTGCCTTAGGTCCGGTCCTCGGTTTGCGTGCATACGTGCACGTATTTCGAGCGTCCCATTTTCATTTTATGGCCTATTATATGAGTGTGGCTGAGGTCCACTCACATTCGTGTAAGTCCATCTTGCATTGTGTATGCCATGTCTCAATGCGTTGTGCATGTTATGTTGTTAGCACTGTGTGTGCCATGTAGTTGCATTGCATGTTCATATGTTTACATGCCCATGTTGCATACTAGATCACATGCCTAGGTTGCATTGCATTGGCATGCATGCCTTGCCTCTTGATCAAGTGATAGAGTTTGGGCTTTATGTGTTTGTTTGATTTGCATGACATTTGAAATCAAAGTGCATACTTGGTTCCTTGGGGCCATCACGCATCGAAATGCGCAATTGGTGGTCCGGGGATCAAGGAACATACCCCTTTGAGTCAAAAGCATGATAAGGGATGTGTTGGTGCACACATTTGCTTGGAATTTCATGCCATACACTGTCTGTCCTCTGTTGCTGTCAAAACTGTCTTCTGCAGGAAGTTTCTGCCGACCGGCAACATTCAATGCCGACCGGCCATTTATTCAGTGCCGATAGCTTCATCTCTAGCCGATGGATATTGTACACGGCCGGTGTACATTCTATCCAGCCGATGGTGTTCTAAAGCATGCAGGGAACCAGTTACAGGACTTTAGCATTTCTAACAAAAGCAGGACAGTAAAAACAGTGGCAACAGTGGCATGGTGTGGGTTCCCGGGGCAAGACGGGCTCGAGCATGCATTATCACACGCATCCCGAGGCGGGGGCCGCGGCCATCTCTTCTTTGCATTTAATTTAATTAGATTAGAGGTTTTGTAATAAGTAATTCAGTATTATTTATTCGGCCTGTATATTTTTTTGGTCCCTCCGAGTGAGGGCGTATCTGTAATAAGTGTGTGTGCGTGGTGTGCATGTCTTCCAACCTCCACTTCTTTCTTCCCTTTTATTTACCTGCTTATGATGGTAGATTAGGGCATATTTATTTTAGCATACCTTATGCAACGTATGCGTGCATCCATGCATTTGTTTACATGCACCGGGCTCGGTACATCATACAAACTGCATTGTATTTCAATTTCCAAATTGAATACGTGTTACTTGTAGCACTTCACATGCCATGATTAGGATAGCCGAGCCTGCCTAGATTACATCTTTGCATGTGTTGCATTAGACATTTCAGTATGCTTAGGTCCATACATGGATTTCTAATGAGCTTCTGTTTTGGCTTGGAGTACTAGGTGAGCTTTTATGCTTTAGCATCCTTGCATGTGTGTGAGTGTTGCCATAATAGCATGATTACCATGAGGCTAGCTGCTTATGTGATATAACTGCTTGAATGCCTGTGGATGGAGGTTGAATTACCTAAATTGGGACAATGCATTAAAACTGTGAGTTTTAAGCCCACTAGATAGTGGCAAAACCTTCTTTTATAAAAGCCCACTTGAGGGTGGCAAAACCTGCATTTTAGCCTACTTGCGAGTAGCAAAACATTTTTAAAATAAACATCAAATGTTTTGTTCCAACTTAGGCGATTTGGTCTATACTTGTTTGCTGTGCGCATAACGTAGTAATTCTAGGCTAATAACCGGAATAAGAACATATAAGGTTTTCAAAATAAGACATCACGGTTAGTAGAGGCCGGTCTTCGGACCGGGCGAGAGGGGGTGCTCATAGCTGACCTTCCCCGATCGTACCCAAGCTCCCGAGCCAATATCACTTTGGTGATGACGGACACGTGGCCTTCGGCACCGAGTCAGGGTTTCCTAAATTTCCCCATTTTAAAATATTTAGGTCGCGACTCTATAATCTGGCAAAGCAGTCCATGTTTGGCACTTCTTTTCAAAATCTGTTTTTCTTCAAAACGATTTGCCAGAGTTGGACTCTTTGGTTCAGATTTAGAACCGTGACAAATTGAGTCATTTGAACTGTAGTGAACCCAATGTGAACCGAACGGGAGTCATCCTCCCGGGGCGTTCGGGGGACGTCTACAGTTTCTGGCGACTCTGCTGGGGAATTTAGAGAGCTTGACTCGAACTCGTGATATCCAGTTTTGATTTCACTTATGTGTTTCTTTGCATTGCATGTGCATTGGTGCGCCTAGGACACCGTGTTGGCCATCTGCTATTCCTGAGCGGTTTGCTGGAGGCTTGTCTTGTCAAGGCATGACCATAAGGCTGACCGGTTGCGGGCTCTGCCAGTATGGGAACACAAACCCCGGTTTTACCGGGGCACCCTTTTCGACCATTCGACCTAGTGCATATTCGGAATCCATAGTGACCATTCCAAACTAGGACAGGTTGCTTACCCGATGTTAGGTTGTTTGAAACCCGTTGCGTGCGTAGTGAAACCCTAGCTCCTGACAAAATAGGACAGGGAAACCCTACCCCAATATAGGGGTGTATTGGCTCTCATTTACTTGCTATGTGCTTTTAGAGTGTATCTCTACAGGGAATGCATATACCAGTTTGCGGGCCTGGGTATCCGGCCTGCGGGCACCAGTATTAGTATTTTGAGAATCAGTCATATCTGCGGGTATCAGATTCAGATTTGGGGCAGTGATTTCGGGGAACAGTGATCAGTAATAGAATACAGTCGTTCAGCTTTGCTCATATCCGTTCCAGTGAAATTGAGTTGAGATGTTGTTTGTTTTCCCTTTTGCTAGGTAGTCCTGGAACTATAGCTTCAGAAGGCTCCACTATCTCCCGGGTACATTGGATTTGTGCTGATAGACTTTGTCAGGTCAGAGACTCAGTTCAAGGGTAATCAGGGCCAGAGAAGGCTAGTTAGGCACAGACCACCAGTATAACAGCTACCAGATCAGTGACCTTTGAGCAGTCGGGTTGAGATTTCCAAGCCTACTGCAGACACAGATATACCGATTGCTCAATTAGATCAGGAGAATATGTCGAGTTTGGAAGAGATGGTGCGCCAACTCCAGGATAGTATGAAAGCCATGCAGCAAGACGCTGTCCGTCAAGCAGAATTCGCCAAGCAACAGGCTGTGGTCATAGCCCAACAGGCAGAGACAATTGCTAGGTTACAACAGCAAGCCGGAGCATCTGCTTCGCATCAAGCTCCTCCCCCACCAGGAGCTCCAACACCCGGAGAGACACCAAATGTCCAGGCAGATACGGACATTCCAGTCGGGCCAGCTCCGCCCCCGGTTCTACCCCAGCTATCTAAAACACCCACCAACCTACCGGACTCTCCCTTTGAGTTCGAAGTGGATCCCACAGCGCTGAAGCTGAGTAAGTTGGAAAAAATGTTTAAGAAATCCCAAGGAGCCAGGTCTATTCCCGACATCGAGGATGGGTATACGGACGCAGCTGTGACGCTGCCAGATCGGTTCAAGATGCCTCAAATTGACCGATTTGATGGGTCCGGGGACCCCATGGTGCACCTGAGATTGTTTTCAGATATCTTAAGGCCGATGGGCCTCACCAGACTACAGAAGCTGTCTCTGTTTGGCCGGACCCTGTCGGGTGTAGCGGCTATCTGGTATGCCAAATTGGAGGATTCAGTGAAACGAAGCTGGGAGGAGATGGCCGAGGCCTTCGTCGCACAATATTCATACAATACCCAAATCGAGATTACGACCCGTGATCTTGAGACAACGAGGCAGGAGCCTAAGGAGAGCTTCTCAGAATTCGTGGCCCGCTGGAGGGCCAAGGCCTCAATAATGACCGTTAGGCCAACGGATAAGGATCAGATACGGATGGTTGTGCGCAACCTCCAGCCCAAACTAATGCAGAAAATGATCGTGCTCCCCTTCCCTACCTTTTCAGATTTGCATGAGATGGGAGTACAGATCGAGGATGTTATGAAGCAAGGCCTCATTGACCAGGAGAAGGAGCAGCCCAGGAGGGCGTTTACCCGCAGTTCGAATGCGACCACCAGCGGTGACGCAGCTGCAAGATCTTCCGAAGTGGGCATGGTCGCCACCACCACACCAAGAGCAGCCACCCCCTTTGTTGGTGCATCCACTTCAAACCCCCGAACTTCAGACTATCTACCCCGAGGCAAGAGGGCTTTCACCCCACTCTATATGTCTTTGTCTAAAGCCCTGGGAGTCCTACTCAGGAAAGGACATCTGAAACCGTTGGAGCAACGGCCTCTACCCGATCCTCTCCCTCCAAAGCATGACCCAACTAAGTATTGTGCTTTCCATCAACAAACCGGTCATGACACCGACAGTTGCGTTCGTCTCTGCCACGAGATACAAAATTTGATTGACAACGGGGTCATCCCTGCACCAGGTCCTGGAAAGTCTATCGGCACTTGATCAGTGAACTTGTGGGGGATAATGTGATGTGATCAAGGGATAAACCACCTGCGGGCAACGCTCATTTTACTCTAGATATGGTGGATGGCACGCACTGTTCTGAGCAATGTGCAAATACCAGTTTTTGTGTTTTCTGACTTGGGTATTGGGTCGATTTTGTTGTTTTGTTTTGAGTCTGTCCTTTTGTTTTGAGTCTGTCTCTTTTGTTTTGGGTCTGTCTTGTTGTATCGAGTCAGTCCTGTTGTATAGGAGTCGGGTGATTCCGGGGGTGTTACCTCGAGCGTCACCATTTTGCTTTGCGTTTGTCTTTTTGTTTTGTTTTGAGTCTGTTTCTGCCAGGGAGCCAGTTATGCCAACAGATTTTAATGAAACAGCAGTGATTTTCACGCTCTCACATTTGCTTCTGCCGTGTGCTAGTTGTGCCGGGATTTGAATGAAATGGCAGTGCATTCCACCTGCTCTCTTGTGCCTTGAAGTCATTGTAATGACCTGAGTTTTTCAAAACTTCTTGAACACTGCGGTGAAAACAAAGAGGGAGGAATTCCTCGGGATTTGTAAAACTTTGATCATTTGAGAGAAAGTGAGGCGTGCTAAGCCCTTAATGAATGAAATCATGCTTGTTAGTGTGAGTACTGAGAAGGACCCTAGCTTTGATCCAGATTGGTCCTACACTGTCTTCAACGCGAGCGATTCATCGCTTTCTTAAAAACTTTCAAAAATTGTTTTGCGCGGTCCTGCAAAGACATGTGTGGAATCGCTCTTGAGATTGTGCAGCTTAGGATCGCTCTCAGCCTCGAGACTCAACCCCTTTGCTTTCAAACCTTGAACTTGGATTCAGAACGTTCAAAGGACAATCATGATGTGAGGCCTGTGTGGCCAGATTTGAAGCAGCCCTCGAACAAGAGGCACCAAAGTCAGATCAAGAGGATCAGATGTCGTCAAAAGAAGCTTGCAAAGCTAGATCAGAAGCACCCCTCGAACTAGGGGCAAAAAAATATCCGATGTGCTCGAAGAGCCAAAGGTGGATCTTTCTGCAAATCAATACAACAGCCACTCTCCTGGATACAGAGGGCTTCAATCTCAAAACCATTTGGCATGGACTTGTTACACTTTTACCCTTTGAGAGGCTCGCTGGGCCGAAAACCCGGAAGGGCGACCTAGGCAAAAGTTAGAGCGAAGAAAAGAATAAAAAAAGAAAAAAGAGGAAAAATGCAAAGATACAAAAAATGCAAAAAGAAAAGAAAAGAAAAATGCAAAAAAAAAAAGAAGAAAAGAAATGAAAATGAAAAGAAAAGAAAAACAAAGCTCGCAAGGTCGAAAACCTGCAATAGGCGCCTTGGCAAAAGTTAGAGCATAAAAAGGAGAGGTTAAATACCCGAGTGTACCTTAACCCCGAACTACGTAAGGCTTGATTCCCATGTTTGGGATACGTAGGCAACTTCATTCTGAAGTCCAGCCATAAACACTTCAAATTCGATTATGTCCATGTGATGGTTCTGGTCTTTGTCTTCACTGTATCCGAGGGTTTGGTTGTGTTCATCACTCTGAGGACTGCCTACAATGCGCTGCGGTGCCATTCAAACAAGGGGCAACTTTCTGTTGCCATTCAATACGCCGCGGTGCCGTTCAAACAAGGGGCAATTTTCAGTTGCCGTGCAGCCCTCTTCAAGCAACGGGCAATTTTCCTTCAGATCTGAGGTTGCGCATCTCAAGAGTAGGTTCCGTGCTTGTTGAGCATTGGCCGTTTGCAAAAATAGTTTTTGAGAATTTTTACTGAGGTTGACTAATTCTCTCGAAAATTATTCCATCTTTTCCAAAACTGGACCATTTTCTTGGACCCAAAAAAGGAAAATTTTAAGTGCTTACAACCCGACTTGCGTGATTTCAAATCAAAAATCGAACAAGCATGTTAATCTAACTCTCATTTTGGTCAAAATTGTTTTAGTAGAAAGCCAAAAACGAAAAAATGGTCAAAATGATGAACTAGGGGCACAGTTGAGTCAAGTGTTCTGTCTTTTCCCCTTTGTCAAAATACTTGCTAGAAAAGGCACTCCACTTGCCGGAAAGGGCACCGTATTCGCCAGAAGAGGGCACAACTGAAGTCAACACCAAAGGGCTGAAAGCTCTCTCACCCTCCGAACAACGAGGTATCAAGCCAAGTGCGAAGCACGCACTGGGATGGGGCCAGATATTCCATTCCCTCATCTGGACAGATCTAACCACGTCCAAACTCCCCAGCGGGGCGTCATCAACCAATGTCAGCCACAGATTTGCTACATACCCAATCGTAGCGCAGCCCCCTTGTGAAAAAATCTCACTGTTGTGAACAAACGAAGAATCTATCTGAATGCTAGGGGCAAGAGCCCGCAACTTCTTGTTTATCCACCAACCACCCAGGGGAGGGATGAAAAATGAGAGATCAAAGAATAGAGAGATGTGCGCTGAGAGGAAAAGCGAGAA
The DNA here is from genome assembly GCA_036172215.1 of Camellia granthamiana. NCBI lineage: Eukaryota > Viridiplantae > Streptophyta > Magnoliopsida > Ericales > Theaceae > Camellia > Camellia granthamiana. The sequence continues at coordinate 56,974,001 of CM069905.1, forward strand.
AAGGGTTTTGAGAGAAAAACCGACTTGAAGGCCGAGTGATGTGAGAATCACAAGTGAGAAAGGGTGGGAAATAATACCCGCAGAAACTGGCTCCTCGTGTACTGAGAAGTCTCTCGTCTTTGTAATATATCTATGTGTCGTGTCTTTTGTACTGTCTCGATTCTTGTTTTGAGTCGTTCCGAGCGTGTCTCGATGTGTTTAGGTTGTTTACCTTTATTTTTCGTTGTTGAGTCATTTTTGCTGTGTTCAGTTGTAGGCTCAATACCCTGGTCGAAAACTCATCTCTCAATTTCAAAAATAAAATCGTCTTGTGCTCAGAATGTTGTGCCATTCTCCACATTTGTGCAAACACAATTTTTGTTCTTTCATAAAACCGCAGGGTTCAACCCAGGTCATGTGAGAACAGTAAAACCAGGACCTATCTGAAGCTATTTGGGTTCCAGACTGCAAAGCAAAAGAAAAGAGGGAAAATCGAAGCATCTGAGTGTGTTTCACCTTCAGCAAATTCCGTGATTGTACTCCGGATGTACCTCCTCAGGCCTTGTCACTTCTCTGAAGTATGAGTGTATCTAGGCCCCAAGCTTAAGCCTACTCCAAGTCAGAATGGCAATTAAAGCAGCAGCAGATGTTATCTCTCTCTGGTATGAACAGGGTGTGCCCGCTTTTGAGCTGAGTGTGTTACAAACCCCTCCGAAAGGTAAATCGGAGGTCGCGATTGAATTTGGTCTCGTTAAGGCTTGTATTCCCTTATTCGGCATTTTGTTTCAAATATGCGTTGTCACGCACATTTCACTTGCATTGTGACGCACGTTCCACTTGCATTGTTATGCACCGTTACACCTGCATCGTTATGCACATTAAAGTTCCTTTTTATACACATTGCGTGCATACGTGCATCGCTTTACTTACATGTGTTCAAGTTCCTTTTTATACACATTGCGTGCATACGTGCATCGCTTTACTTACATGTGTTCAAGTTCTTTTTCATACACATTGCGTGCATACGTGCATCGCTTTACTTACATGTGTTCAAGTTCCTTTTTATACACATTGCGTGCATACGTGCATCGCTTTACTTACATGTGTTCAAGTTCCTTTTCATACACATTGCGTGCATACGTGCATCGCTTTACTTACATGTGTTCAAGTTCCTTTTCATACACATTGTGTGCATACGTGCATCGCTTTACTTACATGTGTTCAAGTTCCTTTTCATACACATTGCGTGCATACGTGCATCGCTTTACTTACATGTGTTCAAGTTCCTTTTTATACACATTGCGTGCATACATGCATTGCTTTACTTACATGTGTTCAAGTTCCTTTTTATACACATTGCGTGCATACGTGCATCGCTTTACTTACATGTGTTCAAGTTCCTTTTTATACACATTGCGTGCATACGTGCATCGCTTTACTTACATGTGTTCAAGTTCCTTTTCATACACATTGCTCGCGTTGACCGCTTGCTTTACTTACATGTGTTCAATTTCCAGTCTCATTACATATTGCCTGCGCGACTGCATGCTTTACTTACATATGTATTTTCAGATTTCATTACACATTACTTGCATGCGTGCATCGTTTTACTCACTTGTTCAATTTTGCTATCACACACATTGTACACGTTGTTGCGTGTTCTTTACTTACATGTGTTTGTACTTTCATAGCATTGTTATGATTACTCTAAATTGCATTCTTATGCACCCCCTTCACTTGCATTGTGATGCACGTTTCAATCGCATTGTTATGCACACTCTGTTTTCGAAACACCGGGATACGTCCCTAGGTTTCTTCACCTTCTTTCTGAAACACCGGGATACGTCCCTATGTTTCTTCTATCTTCTCTCCCTAATCTTTGGGATACGTCCCTAACCTCTGGGATACGTCCCTAATCCTTGGGATACGCCCCTAATCTCTGGGATACGTCCCTAATCTCTGGGATACGTCCCTAAATCTTGGGATACGTCCCTAATCTTTGGGATACGTCCCTAATCTCTGGGATATGTCCCTAACCTCTGGGATACGTCCCTAATCCTTGGGATACGTCCCTAAACACCGGGATACGTCCCCATGTTTCTCCATCTTTGGTTAAGAGCATCTGGAATACGTTCCAATGCTTATACATTTCCGAAACACCGGGATACGTCCCTATGTTTCTTTGCATGATCATAAGTTATGTTCGGCTTCTTGCATTGTCAGTTGCATTTTGCCCCTGCCTTCGGGCGCACGTCTTTATCTGTAGCTTGTATGCTTTGTCTAAGTCTTCGGCCTTGTCAAAAATGGGACGTCTCTGGGCTTTGACACTCACTCCCGTCATGGTTATGACTTCCGAGTTCTGTCAAAGAGGGGCAACTGTAGACACCCCATTTTTGACCGACCTTAAGACTCAGACGTCATCAATTGAGCGCTTGGTGATGTTACATATTGTGCTCGTTCTGAGGTTGCGGAGTCTCGGCTACGAGCCTTGCCTCCGGACTTCCGGACTCTTTTGTGCTTTGCCTCGATTTGCGAACCAGGCTCGGTTTCCTCTGTTTTCTCTTCCTAAGGGGAGGGAGAGGTCTAGTAGATCATCTCTCAGTGGCCGTAGGCTACGTTTTGTGGTCGCAGGCCATTTTTCCCATTTCGGAGCCCGGTTCCTGGTTTTCGGAACCGTCAGGCCGTGTGCCTCGGTTCGGGACCGTCTAACCATCTCCGTTTGCTCCGGGTTTTGGCACACACCTTATTTCCTCCCTTTCGAGGGACACTGTGGTCCAAGAGACCAACTTCGTGGTCGAGCACCACTCCCGGTGCCTAATAGCCCACTTTCGGGGCCTCGAACTGCGTGTTTTGGCTTCCGTACCTTCATTCTACATTTTTGGGCTCCGACCCAAACTTGAGATAGTCATATTTTGAGGTCCTTTTCATGTTTGATTAAGGACATTTTGTTGTTTGACATCTCCATATACCACTTGCTTCTTTACCCCTCGTTTTTCCCCTTTTCTTGCACGGTACTTTAGGCGTACTTGTGGGCTGTGTTGGACTTGGTTGTAAACTACAAAGTGTCTTATTTTGAGCCCCTCTTCAACTTTGTTGAAGGGCTCTCAGCCATTTGAGACCCGCAGCTATCACTTACCCCTTTAGCTCACCTTTTGGCCATTTTGGGGGGAAATTTGAATTTCATTTCCCCCCCATTTTTCCCCCTCTTTTCTACACGTTTTTTGCCTATATATACAGCATCCCAGGTCTGTAAAAAGGGTTAGAACATTTTGTTTGGAGCTCCTATATTATATCTCTCTCTCTCTATAATTCCAAGCTTCAAAATCCTTAAGTGCCTACACCCATTTACACTACAACCCATAGCATCACTCCTCCTTACTCCATTCCAGCAGATTGAGGATCATTTCCAGAGGCTAGGAGCTCTTCTTCTTGGTTTAAAGGTTGTTAAAGTTTGGTTCTACAAGGGTGAGTCCCATTTTCCCTTTTTCTTGCATTTTTTTTTTCCATTTCTTAGGCCTATTTGCTTATTGTTTCAAGCTCCGACCAAAACTGAAAAGGTCATTTTTTTGAGCTATATTCCATGTTTCATTAAGAGTTCATTACAGTTTGAAGCTTCATTTTGGCACTTTCTTCATTACCCCTCTTTATGCCACTATTTTGCATAGCATTTCTAGCCTATTTGTAATCTGTTTTCGGGCATGATGTAAACTGTAGCTAGGCCTATTTTGAGCCCCTCTTCAACATTGAAGAAGGGCTCAACACTGTTGGGGACCTCCATGTATGACCTACTCCATTACCCCTCTTTGGTCCCCATTTTTGCATGTTTTTCTAGCCTGTCATGCTTCGGTTTTTCGGCCATGATCAGAACTGAAAGTGGCCATATTTTGACCCCCTTGACATGTTTCATTAAGGGTCTTTGGCTGTTTGATGCATGTTTTGTATACTTCATGTTATAGCCCTTGGTTGGCCTTAATCTTGCGTTGCATCTTTAGCATGTTTGTATACTGTTTTGGGACTTGTCATCTACTGTGAGTAGTCATATTTTTGGCCCCTATTCAGTGTTGTAGAAGGGTCTTTTTCTGTTTGGGTCTTGCATCTACCACTTGCTTCATTGCCTCCCTTGCGGAGCCATTTTTGTATGCCATTTTAGCCCTACCTGCGCTTGCTGTTTGACCATGCTTTGTACTGTAAAAATGTTTTTCTCGGGGCTTTCTTGCTTCTGTATTCACACTTCGTGTGCAAATAATGCATGTATTGCATAGTTGTAGGCCATTTCATATGCCTAATTTTGAGTTTCGGGATGCGTCTCATGTATCGGGTGCCATATTGCCATGATTCGGGGCTGTTAAGCATCATATTTCAGTGATTGAAATTCATATGTTTGTATGCCATGATCCATGCCTTGCCATACCTTGTTAGAGTGGCATTCGTGCCTTAGGTCCGGTCCTCGGTTTGCGTGCATACGTGCACGTATTTCGAGCGTCCCATTTTCATTTTATGGCCTATTATGTGAGTGTGGCTGAGGTCCACTCACATTCGTGTAAGTCCATCTTGCATTGTGTATGCCATGTCTCAATGCGTTGTGCATGTTATGTTGTTAGCACTGTGTGTGCCATGTAGTTGCATTGCATGTTCATATGTTTGCGTGCCCATGTTGCATACTAGATCACATGCCTAGGTTGCATTGCATTGGCATGCATGCCTTGCCTCTTGATCAAGTGATAGAGTTTGGGCTTTATGTGTTTGTTTGATTTGCATGACATTTGAAATCAAAGTGCATACTTGGTTCCTTGGGGCCATCACGCATCGAAATGCGCAATTGGTGGTCCGGGGATCAAGGAACATACCCCTTTGAGTCAAAAGCATGATAAGGGATGTGTTGGTGCACACATTTACTTGGAATTTCATGCCATACACTGTCTGTCCTCTGTTGCTGTCAAAACTGTCTTCTGCAGGAAGTTTCTGCCGACCGGCAACATTCAATGCCGACCGGCCATTTATTCAGTGCCGATAGCTTCATCTCTAGCCGATGGATATTGTACACGGCCGGTGGACATTCTATCCAGCCGATGGTGTTCTAAAGCATGCAGGGAACCAGTTACAGGACTTTAGCATTTCTAACAGAAGCAGGGCAGTAAAAACAGTGGCAACAGTGGCATGGTGTGGGTTCCCGGGGCAAGACGGGCTCGAGCATGCATCATCACACGCATCCCGAGGCGGGGGCCGCGGCCATCTCTTCTTTGCATTTAATTTAATTAGATTAGAGGTTTTGTAATAAGTAATTCAGTATTATTTATTCGGCCTGTATATTCTTTTGGTCCCTCCGAGTGAGGGCGTATCTGTAATAAGTGTGTGTGCGTGGTGTGCATGTCTTCCAACCTCCACTTCTTTCTTCCCTTTTATTTACCTGCTTATGATGGTAGATTAGGGCATATTTATTTTAGCATACCTTATGCAACGCATGCGTGCATCCATGCATTTGTTTACATGCACCGGGCTCGGTACATCATACAAACTGCATTGTATTTCAATTTCCAAATTGAATACGTGTTACTTGTAGCACTTCACATGCCATGATTAGGATAGCCGAGCCTGCCTAGATTACATCTTTGCATGTGTTGCATTAGACATTTCAGTATGCTTAGGTCCATACATGGATTTCTAATGAGCTTCTGTTTTGGCTTGGAGTACTAGGTGAGCTTTTATGCTTTAGCATCCTTGCATGTGTGTGAGTGTTGCCATAATAGCATGATTACCATGAGGCTAGCTGCTTATGTGATATAACTGCTTGAATGCCTGTGGATGGAGGTTGAATTACCTAAATTGGGACAATGCATTAAAACTGTGAGTTTTAAGCCCACTAGATAGTGGCAAAACCTTCTTTTATAAAAGCCCACTTGAGGGTGACAAAACCTGCATTTTAGCCTACTTGCGAGTAGCAAAACATTTTTAAAATAAACATAAAATGTTTTGTTCCAACTTAGGCGATTTGGTCTATACTTGTTTGCTGTGCGCATAACGTAGTAATTCTAGGCTAATAACCGGAATAAGAACATATAAGGTTTTCAAAATAAGACATCACGGTTAGTAGAGGCCGGTCTTCGGACCGGGCAAGAGGGGGTGCTCATAGCTGACCTTCCCCGATCGTACCCAAGCTCCCGAGCCAAGATCACTTTGGTGATGACGGACACGTGGCCTTCGGCACCGAGTCAGGGTTTCCTAAATTTCCCCATTTTAAAATATTTAGGTGGCGACTCTGTAATCTGGCAAAGCAGTCCATGTTTGGCACTTCTTTTCAAAATCTATTTTTCTTCAAAACGATTTGCCAGAGTTGGACTCTTTGGTTCAGATTTAGAACCGTGACAAATTGAGTCCTTTGAACTGTAGTGAAGCCAATGTGAACCGAACGGGAGTCATCCTCCCGGGGCGTTCGGGGGACGTCTACAGGGTGTTTTCTCACTCTCAGCCAATTTTGAAATTGGCAGGTGGTCCTCAGTGTCAATCTAAGTCATCATTGCCTTGGGCTGAGCCTTTTTCAGTCTTTTGGGCTTTGGCTTTGGTTGAGGCTGGGATTGTGCTGGTTGAGTGTTGACGGTATCGGGGATGTCGGCTAGAAGATCTTATGCAACTGGTTTCTTGCGACCTATCTCGGCGGTAATTGCAGTTTGGCGTCGGCGTCGCGATGACGGGATCAATTGTGGAGCCGAGGTAGATGGTTGCTCTGCTGGATCAGAGGTTGACCCCTGATCTGGCCGAGATGATGAAGTTGCTGGTGGAGTTGTGGTGGAAGGAGGAGACTTGCTCTTCTTCTTCGACACGTCAAGCAGAACGGATTTGTAGGTTGGGATGAAGTTAAGCAGTAGAGGAGCTCTCCGTCTTTGAACTGGCAGATCCAACAGCTTTCTGAGATCCTTACTAGGAAAAAAAGACTTGCGAAAGTCCTTTGGTGGTTGTGGAAGAGCTGTACGAAAGAACACAGACGTTAGAACATACGGAAAGAATAAAGTTTTAACGACTTGAAAAATAAGTCTGTGTAATTCTTGGTTCTTACCATTACCCTCTACGAATACTGTTCGGCTAAGAGGGTGGAGATAAAGGTCTTCATCTGGAGTGAACTCCCAGTTGCTCGAGACAATGAAGTAATCGTCCCTAGCTCCCTTGTTGAAGTCTGGGAGGTCGGCAACAAGTTTATATTCTGTGGACCTCGGCTTAAGATAATAGATGTAGCCTTTTTCTAATTTAAGGCCACACATGGTGTAGCAATACTGGATGTCGGCAAGGGTAACCCTAGCTTTCTCTTTTTTGGCTAAGGCAATTATACCATTGATAACTCAGTAAGAGTTAATGGCAAGCTGCATCGGGTTCAATTTGTAGTAATGGAGAACTTCTCAGAAAAAGATGTCTAGTGGAAACCTAAGTCCATATTCTGTAAAGGCAACGACAGGGAAAGGCATGAGGTTTTCATCAGGCATGATGGATTCATTCTCCCCGGCCAACCTCAGGTGAACGTCAGCCGGGATGTCAAACTCCTACCTAAAGTAGTCTAACTTAGTTAGGGTGTCTACCCTATGCCTCCACATACCCATGATATTGGCTTGGGGGAAGATGTTGGAGTTCAGAAGGAAGTGTTTTTGTGAAGGTTTGAAAGACCTCGGCTAAAACCTAAATGCACACTGTGGTAAGAATTTGTGAGGATCTAAGGGGGATTCGTTTCAATTTTCCCTAAGATTTGTGAATTCTATGACAAAACTCAAACCTAAGTCTAGGCAAATGAAGGTTGAAGGCAAATGAAGGTTGAAGGCAAGAATCTGGAGAAAAACACAACAAACAGAAACAGGAATGTGATTCAGAATCAAGAACAGTGATGAATCATCAGGAACACAGTGATAAAGTTTGTGCAGGTGTGTAAGGCCAAGAACAATAGCAAGGATCAACTAATACGCAAGTAGTATATTCAAGAATGGATTGGGCAAAAGCAGAATCACGAAACTAACTTGCTCAGTACATAGTGGAAATTGAGATACAAATTAAACGATCAAAGACACGAGCAAGGTCACAAAGGCAGCAAGTAAACCAGTAGAGTTCCTTGAAGACAAAACAAGAAATTGAAACAAAGAGAAACAATAACTCACCGAAGAAAATGAAGCCGGTGTAAAATACACCGGAATCAGATGATGGCAGCAACCGGAAAAGATCAACAAAGGCTTCGCCGGAAAGGGAGAGTGGAAGTAATTGTAGAGCTCGAAGAGCTTGAGAACAATGGCAGATTTGGGAGAGTAGAGAAAGAGAGTTAGCACAAAGTTGAGGGTGCAAAAATGAAAAGACGGAGAGAGAGGGTTGATTTTGATCAAACGCGGAGAAATGGCGACAAAACACCATCAACATGCCTAGGACAACATGCTTGTCAAACGGTGCACGCAAAAACGATGCGACTTGATGGCATGTGTCGGGTACGATCCAGTAAGGGAAAGATACGTGGCAGATACGGTTGAAATACTGTGTGTGACAGCTCATACGTGTGATAAAACTCTTAGAGTTCTTGGTTTAATGAAGCAAAGACCTCGGCTAAGAAGCGATCTCGGCTTAATGAACTTGAACGAACTTGGTTGTTGGTTCCAAAGCATTTATGAAAGCATACTATAGGTCTTGGTCATATTGAGTCGACGAGTTCTGACTTCGGCAATGAATGATGAAGCAAGCTTAGCCGACGTGCTAGATGGAAGAAATGATATAAGTTCTATCACCTCAGGATGCCGAGGTAATAGAACCTAGGGGGCAGTTGTGGGGACATAAATTTTGAATGACGGCACATGGTCAAGGTGTCACCAAAGTGCCAGCCGGGGTGCCACGTGTCCTGGTCATGACGCCGAGATGATCTCCGCTAGGTTGAGGTTATCTACGAAGAAACCAGAATCCGGGATAAACGGATAAAGGACAAGAGTCCTCGAATGGGAGAGGACTTCAGTTTGGATAAAGGTAAGACTGTTAGAGAATTTATCTCAATCCTACTAGGAGTTCAAGATTTGCAGTAATCCTAAGTCCATTGAAGCTAGGCTTCTATTGGGATTAGGTAAGTGTTGACTATAAAAGAGAGGCACCCCTATGGGTCTAAGGTACGCTTTTGATATTCAGAATAGTGAGTTAAGCACTTTTGCTATCTTTGAGAGATAATTGACTTGATCGTCGGAGTGCCCCCAGGTGGACAAACCACCGCTGGAATCTTATCTTTCTGTTACATGTCATTCAGGTACCATCTATTCTGACAATGCTCTCCAGTTGAATACTTGTCTGGTAGTGTGGTCAGAAATCGACACACACAATAACAACGAGTGAAAGTTTTTCCGACAATTACAACTCTATGAGATAAGAGGAGTACAACAATAAAAACTTAAAAGAGATTCATAACTTTGATGATATTCTTAACTCATAAAATATTGATCTTGTAATAGTAAGTTTCTTAAAAAATTGACAAAAATAATGAAAAACTGTTTGTCACTTTTTCGAGACTAAACTCCCGAATATATGATCACAATTCGAGAATACAGGCCCGAGCATTGTTGATTTATTCAGGAACACGTAATTGAATATTTCTTATTTATTCGAGAATAAATAATCGAAGTAGCAGTAGAAACAAGCAAACAAAGGAGGTTGGATCACCATTGGGTGGTCAACTGGCCGGTTAACTGGGTGGTGAAATCCTACCCAATTTTGCTCATACAGAGAGCATACAAGTATAATGAGACCATGGATGAATGATTGAAAACCAACTAGAGAAGCATGAAAGTGGACTGTGTTGTGTGTATGAAAATATGTGATGGAAAAAAAAATCAAATAGATTGACAAACCTTGTAATGAAGTGGAGAAAAAATTCTTAAACATACAAATTTTTTCCAATGATTTTGGGAGGTTCCACCACCATGGATTTTGTTAGGGTTTTGGGAGAGAGGCTTTTTGGGGTGTAGGGGTGTGCATTTGAATGGGTGGAATGTTTTTGCAAGGATAATTTTGGTATTATTTGGAAGAGAAGAAATTTTAAGAGTTTTACAATTTATAAGTGTAGCTCCAAAGAAATGGGGGGTTCAATATAATTGATGGGGTATTAATAACAACATTCTACAAATATCATATTCTCTACATCCCATTTTATTAGTTCATTATTTTATTTTTTGTTGTTTTAAAATATAAAAACACCATATACACAAACGCGCATGTATGAAAGAAAATAATTAAAACTTGGAGAAGAATATAAAGAGATTTGAATAGGAGTAATATGTGTAATTGATTATGGTATACCATGAGAAAAAAATAATATTTTATTTTAATGTTTAATATGTATTGTTCTTATTAGTAAATTCATATTAGGTATAATAGAAATTAAAATTTTAAAATTTAAGTTGAGCGTATTGAGATAATTTTTGGGTTCAAATAGAATGGCCCCATTGAGATTTAATGAAATGTTAAAACCTCTTCTAATATTTTTAAAATGACAAAAATAAATAAATAAATAAATAAATAAATAAATTTGATTGAGGTATAATTTTCAATTACACTAATCTCTCCTGAGATTTAATAAAATTGTAGAAACGTCTTCTAAGATTTTTAAAATGACAAAAACCTCTATTGAGGTTTAATTTTTTTTATTATAGATTCTTGTTTCCATTACTTTATCATTAAAAAAAAAAAATGCTAACATCATTAATAATTTAATTATATTTTTAATTTACCTTTTAAAATTATGTCCAATTACAAAGAAATATATATATATAATTCCTATTGGGGTTTTGAATAAAGAAGGAATATATAATCAACAATCACTACAAGCATAACAAAAGGAAAAAATAAGAATTGTGTATAAATTTGTAATTGGACACAATTTTAAAGGGTAAAACTAGGGTTGCAAACGAACTGACTTGTTCGCAACTTGGCTTGGCTTGGTTCGATTAGGCTCAGCTCGTTAAGGGTTTGGCTTAGCTCAACTTGTTTATCTTTATTTATACTATATAATAAATATGTTATTTATATATTAAATATATATATAAATAACTGGATAAATATATTATTTATGTATTAAATGATATAAATAATAAAAAAAAAATCTTATCAAGAGCTTAGTCGAGCCAAGCCGAGCTCAAGCCCAATTAGTTATCAAGTCAAGTTTGAGCTTAATAAACGAGCTCGATAAGTAAATGAGCCAAGCTTGAACTCAACAAAGCTCGACTTGTCTCGACTCGTTAGCAGTCTTAGGTAAAACTAGAAATGTAATTAAATTATTTAATGATATCAACAATTTCTTTTCTTTTTTTTTTTTAATGATGGCAAGGAGTTTCTGATAAAGGAGACACACACAATCAACAATAATTGTAGGCAGAATAAAGAGAAAAAAGAAAATGATATATGTTTTTTATTTATTTGTAATCGGACTGCATTAAAAGGTAAATTTAAAATATAATTAAATTATTTAATGATGTAAATATTTTCAATTATTCTTTTACAATAAAAAAAATAGAAAAAGGATCTATAATATAAAAAAAATAAATAAATAAACCACATAAGACGTTTTTGTAATTTCATTAAACTTCAGGAGATGTCAATGTAATTCCAAACCTCAAAGAAAATTTATGTCATTTGAGAAAGTCTAGAAAAAGTTTCTACATTTCATTAAATCTCAACGAAATCAATGCAATTAAAAATTAAACCTCATGAGAAGTTTAAGTGATTTTAAGAAACCTCATAGAGGTCAGTGTAATTTATCCAATTAGATTTAAAATTTTTTGAAGAATGTATTGGATAAAAATGTTGAAATATTTTTAAAAACTATATTGAAATATTTTAAAATCTTGTATAGTGGTAGGTGTCTCAAATGTTGTAAGGATGGAATGAAAATGTTTATTTTGCCCCTCAGAATATGTCACATGTGGTGCACATGAATTTTTCTGTTATGAAACTTAATAGAAGTTATTGATTGGATTTAATTAATATAAAATTTAAAATTAAATATTAAAATTGAACAAATTAAAAATATATGGACTAAAATGATACAAAGAGACTATTGACGTATTTTGTCCTAAATTTTAAATAAAAGTTTGCGTTGACTTTTCACCATTGTAGTTTGATATATATTTTACTTTAGTTAGGGACTATTTCCACTCCATTTTACTCCAAAGAAACTTCCTTATTTGTTCTTATTATACATAGAAGGGAGTTTATTTGGAATAAAATAGAATGAGAATAGTAAATATGTATAATAAGGACAAAGAATGATATAGCGATCCAGGTTTTACCCCGACCTTTGTTGTGTTCCGGACTCGGGTTTCGTGGTTGTTTGTTGTTATCTATATCTTGTTTCCATCCTTTAATTCCTTGTATTTGAGTTTTGGGATATGTTGGGTAAGTTTGAAACAGGTTGGTTGTGAGTTGGAACAAATGGTTACTGTCCAGGATTTGGCTTCTTCGCTCGAGTAAGGATTTTTGCGCTCGAGCGAGCCTTGAGTATTTGCTTCTTCACTTGAGCGAAGGTTCTTGCGCTCGAGCAAGCTTTGTGAGGTGTGTCTATTCGCTCGAGTGAGCCTTTTTGTGCTCGAGTGAGCCTTGTGTTTTGTGTTCCTTCGCTCAAGCGAGAACTCTTGCGCTCCAGCGTGCGTCTGCGTGAGTGGTAGATTTGAAGCTTCGCATTGTTCGCTCAAGCGACGCTTCTTGCGCTCGAGCGAGGTCTTTGTTGTGTCTAGTAGCTCGAGCGACAAGTCTTTCGCTCGAGCAAGCCCTGTATATATCAGATCGCAGTAGCGTGATTTTACATCACTTTTTCATCTCCTTTTCACTCCAAACCCTAAATCTAGCTGTCTCTCTCTACTCTCTCACTCTCTCTACAAATACACCTTGTTCTAGAGGCTTTCTACTCTTTTCCCTTTATTAAAAGGGTAGAGCATTGTGTGGGCTTCATTTTGATCCGAAAAAGTGTAGATTTGGAGCATCTTGAGTTTCCTTCTTCTTCTCCTTTGAGCTTCTCCATTTGAGGTAGGGACAATCTACTCTTTAATATGAGTTTTGACCTAAATATTAGTCATTTTGTATAAATAGTGGGTTTTGAGAAGTTTGGGTGAAGTTAGGGTTTGGATTTGAAATTATGAAAGAGGGGTTTTTTATGTTTTGGGCTCCATGTGTATGTAAGGTCTTGAGAATGGGGTTGTTAGTATATAATTGATGAAATTTGGCCTGGGGGGCAATATTTGAAAAAAAAAAAGAGGGGGGGAAATGCCCTAAGTTGAGTTAAATAACTATTTTGTATAAATAGTGAAATAAATATGGACATAAGAAATTGGATTGTGAATCATGAAATTAGAGGAAATTGTGATTAGATGGTGTAGTTGGATCAATGAATCACTCATCTATGGAAAATGTGATAATTTATCTGTTTGATAAATTTAATTATCTGTTTAGAAATATCTGTTTTGGACTATCGGTGGAGGATAGCCATGATTGTTGTAGAAACTGCATGATGATTAGGTGAATTGAAACTAATCAATTAGATTATGTCATTGAATATGACAGTTGGATATTAACATTGAATATGTGATTTAATTGATCATTGTATATGACGACGTGTTAAATACATTGCATATGTATATTGTCTGAGAGGAAATAGAGGATGTACTTCATTGTTTGGGAGGAGATAGGGGGATGGACTCCATTGAGAATTAAGTTGGCCGGAGTGTTCAGGGTGAAAGTCCTGAAATCATATATATATTTGGGTGTCGGTTCCCTCGAACGTAGTTCCGTAAAATGGCAAGGAAATGAAGTGTTGAATGATGTTTGTTATTGAAGTGTTGATACATGAGCTGTAGTTTCATTTTTAAACTGTTTGGATAATATTGAGCTATATCAATGAATTGATTGAATCGAATATGATGTAAGTGTTGATTGGTTATGGAAATGATATAAGTTGGTGTATAAGTGTTAACCATTTATCGAATGCTAATGTTTTAATTACTTCTCATATTTAGTTTAGCATATCTCTATTGGGTTTGACTCACCCTACTTGGAACACCATTTTTCAGGTACAGGTGAGATGCCGCCTCCAAGATCTTAGCTTGGGAGGTTTAGGAGTTGAAGGCTCTATTTTGATGATCTATTTTTTGATGTTAAATGTAAACTCAAGCCAAGGGCTTTATATATAAAAGAGTTAGAACTCTTCTTTTGCTGTAACCAAGTGATAGCTTGGAAAAGATGTAAGCCCTTAGGATATTTACTTTGTTATTTGGAGTTAGAATTGCATGCTATAGTTTCAGGATAAACATCAATGAAAATGTAATGCATGTGATATCTTTTGTAAAGGAAACTCTCATAAATGAAATGTAACTTTTCTATTATGTTTATGAATCTTATGCATGATTGTCATATGCTTTAATTTGAGGGCGAAGTAAAACTGAGTGGTATAACGGCCCATTTATGTTATTATAGTTTCAAATCTAGTAATTTGATCATTTTGTCCCAAAATTGTTCTTTAACCACTAAGTTTTACACAATGACTAAATTGAAACTGAAATTAGTTTAAGGATTAAATTGTTCAATTTAAAATAATAAGGATTAAAATAAAATTTAGATGAAATTATAATAGTTAAAAGTGTTAAAAGTCAAACTTTAATAATTTATCATTTCAATTTAAAAATTAGGTACTCAAGCCTCAATTTGGACAAAGCTATCATAGGGGTGATCTTATGCAGCCTATTATGACAAAGAAAACTGAATACATGTTCATTTCTTGAAAAATACATAACTAGAATACAAAGATTGTACAAATTAAAATTTTTATCACAAGAAAGTACTTCTAATCAAATTAGAAAATCAACCAAACTAAGGAGACAAACTAATAACATCAATAGAACAACTCAAAATACTAGGAAATAATATCCCACATAAATAGGCTTAGGACTTCACCAGCTTAGCAACAAACTCATCAATGTTCTTATCTGAACTGCCACCTTCATCAACTGCCTCTATTGCCAATTCTCCCCATTTCATTGCATTCCTCCTAATCTCTCTCCCTCTCTCTCCCTCCATAACTTCCCTTATACAACCCTCTACCTCTTCTCTCCTCACCATCCCTCTCTCATCGCATTGAGCCCGGACTCCCATCCCCCAAACATCCATGACATACTTGGCATTGGTGGTTTGGTCAGTCCATTGTGGCATTGCCACCATTGGAACTCCCAAGCTCAGTGCCTCCAATGTAGAGTTCCACCCACTGTGTGTCACAAAGCATCCTATTGCCCTGTGTGCTAGAACATCCAATTGGGGACACCATGACACCACCAAGCCATTCTGTACCGTCTCAGCCATGAAATTTTTGGGAAGCTTGGGTTGTTCTGTTGCTCTCACAACCCATAAGAAGTAGTAAGTGCTGTTTTTTAAACCCCATGCTATTTCTTCCATTTGATCGGCTCCAAGCTGGGCCAAACTCCCAAAGGAAACATATACAACTGAACCATTTGACCGCTGGTCGAGCCACTTCATGCAGGCATCTGTTTTTGGCTTGAAAATGCTGAATCCATACTCTTTGTCGTCTTGGAGTCGCTTATCCAAGTACATTGATGGTATGGTTGGTCCAATTGTTCTCAAAGGCCAAATCTTTGCCATCCAATCCACCAGCTACGCAATATCAATGACAGCAGTTAGCAAAAATTTAGAACTTTGGATGTTTGAGAAGAGGAATGATATATATAAACAAAAATTATAGGAAAAATACTACTGTGAAATTTGTATTATTCATTAATTTCAAAGTTGCTTATTACTTATTTATAATTTAAAAAAATAAAAATAAAATTCACTTACATACTAGTCTATGAATTTGTAGTTGCAAATCATTTTGTGTCTAAAAAAAGTTACTAAAATACACTCATTCATGCATAACAAGGCAACAATAATATGTTAGGTCTCTCAAAAATAAAATAAAATTAAATTAAAATTTTACCTAAAAAATAAATGGTGTGAACTCCACAATACTAGAATTGATAATTAGAAAGTCAACTCTTACTAAGTCCAATTACTATTAATCCAAAATGATTACATGTAACCCTCTTAATAGGAAATAAATAAACACTATAAACATCAAATTTCTCATCATTAAAATTGGACTGACAACATCATATCAAAAGGCATTGCCACACAACTATTAGGCCGAAGATGGATACTTAGAATTGAATTTGTACAACACATTATTTCTCCAAATAAAAATTTTGAATAGCTTACACCAATGGTGGGACCTACCAACTAATTTTATTTTTTATTTTTTTGTGCGGGTGTTCATGTTAACTTACGTATATCTTGACTAATTTTAAGAGATCAATCTCACCCCTTGTTGGACCCCATTTAAAGTTAGAAGAAACGTCCTGTATAATCTAGCCTCAAAGAGTTTATTACTGTTAGGCCAACTCCTTGAGATTAACTACTTGTGTGTTATTATTATATACAAATGGAAAATGCTAGAGTTTTTCTATAGTTATTAACTAAATTAATAATTATATTATCAATCATTCGTATTTACACGTGTGTTGGTCGAATAATTGGTAAATTAGTTTTTTGAAAATACTACCATGAATTTGTATACTAATTTTATCCTGAAAAATGAAATCGATAGTATAAATTTAAAGTTGATATAATGTGGACTATTATATTTAGAAAATTTTGCAATCCATATATCTTTTATGGATAATTTTTTCTGAATATGTAATATTAATGTGTGATAAAACAAAACCAATATATATATATATCAAAAGCAAATTAAATAGAGACGGTTATTCAAGTCTTAAAATTTGACTTACTTTTTAAACTTAGTGATGTATAAAGTTATTAGAATATTTAAGAGAACTTTCTCCTCCACATCTTTTCTACTCATTAGCTAAACATATATTTTGCACAACATTAAATTTAGAAAGCAAGCGTAAACATGAGCTTATATATATATATAAACACAAACCTCCTCCTCCAATTTGTGAAAGGTGTTGCAGAGGACCCAATCAGATTCCCCCACATTTGCAAATTGATTCACAACCACTTTGAGCAGAGGAGGGTACACTTGGGGAACAGAAACAAAAGATGGCATGTCTGAGATTTCCAGTGGTGGCAATCCGGGAACCATAATATTGGTCCTCTCTGTAAGAGGAAGCTTCAAATGTCCATTGTAGACATGGTAGTATATATTGTCCACAGCACAAGACTGTGTAAAAAACACTGCTCCAACCAATCCAAACTCTCTAGCCACGTCAAGACCCCAAGGCAAGAACGCATCATACACAATACAGTCCACAGGGCACCCCATGTTCCCAAACTTCACCACCAGCCCTGCCAGAGTCTTCGAGCCGACCTCTTGAAATCGAGGCAAGTACTCCTCGAAGCCCCCGCTGGCAGCTTCAGCACCACCTTCATCGTAACCATCGGAAATTGTCTCGACGGAGATGGAACTAGAGGAGGTGCCATTCATTGTTTGGTTGAAAATGAATTGGGTGATGGCTAGTGTGACTTTGACTCCCTTGTGCTCCAAACGCTTTGAGAATTGGAGCATTGGGTTTATGTGGCCTTGTATTGGGTATGGTAATACCAAACAATGGGGTTTCTGAGCTCTCTTTGGCTTCCCCATTTTGTGTGTTTGTGTGTGTGTGCTGGTCTTAGAATGTATATTCAGCTCTCCTTGTGTTCTATTTATATCAAGTGAGGTAAGAAATGAAGTGTCTTATTTGTTCACGATGTTTGGTGTGTTGTCATGATCTTGTCTTAGTAAGAAATGACGTCTTTTTGTTATAAAATACGAACTAAAAACAACAATACATTCAAAATATATTCTCTCCATAAAAAATAATCAATAGGCTGTGTTTATCGTAGGTGGTACTCATTATGAGTTTCATTTCAATAATTCGAATGGTTCATTTTATAAGATTCTTTGTGTATATATTATTTTTTTTGAAAATTAGATCGATTAGATAATCGTAACATATTCAATTTATTATATTTGTATCTAAAAAATTAAAGTTAAATGCATTTTTAAAAATTAGACCATCTATTTTTTTGGTAACAAATGCGATAAATTGAATAGGTAACGAACAACACCTTCTAATTATGAATTAGATGCAATTCAACTCTTTGTAAATTTATACCACACACTCACTTTTAACATAAAATTTAAAGTAAATTTTTATGATTTATCGTATTTTTTGCACAGTAAATGGTGTGCTATTGAAGGACAAAGGCAACAACACACTGCGGATTTTTCTTTCTTTCTTTCTTTTTTTAATGATAGCCACACAATGAGGACTTGATAAATTCAAGGTAATAACTTTTCCTTTTGTTTGGATGAAAGAGTTCTCAATATCAAATTGCTGGATTATGACATGTGTCATGCATGACGTATCTCACTGCGTAACGTATTTTGTCTTTGCTTGATTATGACATGTATCATGTCGTATTCTTTTTATTTTATTAATAGATAAATTACATTTTGCACTCTTATATTTTATAATTTTACTTTATTCCTTACATATAAAATCATGACAGTTTACCCTTTACATTTCTCGTAAAATCTCATTTTGGTTCTCACACATGAAATTATGACAGTCAATCTCCTGTACTTTTACTAAAATCTTACTTCGGTGCTTACACAAGTGTTAATGTCCCTCTTCTGTTATTTTATTTTTAAATCTTTAACAAAATCCAGTTATGTGACAAAAATGTGACTACAAAGTGAGGGTAAAAGAGAAAAATCATCCATATTTTAATACAATATATATTCGCATGGTAAAAATTGAGACGAAAATGTAAGAAAATAGAGCTTTTGAAATTAAAAAAATGTGACAAAGAAATTAAAAAGAAAAAAAGATGAATAGACAGAAGATTGTGTTATCGTAAAAAATAAAGTTTCATGATTTCAATTTATGCAAAACTCTAGTTCATCTATTTAATTGTTCACAATCTGCATTTTTTTTAAACCTAATATAGTCATACTTTGATATAAATTTAGAATAAAGTGTATATTGGTGAAAAATATGAATGATTTTTCTTTTTTACCCTCATGGTATAGTCACATTTTTATCACATGACTAAATTCTATTAAACATTTAAATAATTGAGTAACAAAAATAGGATCCTGACATTTGTGTAGGGATTGAAGTGAGATTTGACAAAAAATACAAGGAGTTGATTGTTACAATTTCATATAGAGGGACTAAAGTGAAATTTGACTAGAAGTGTAGAGGGTTGACTATCATGATTTCATATGTAGGGATCAAAGTGAGATTTGGTGCAAGGTATAAGAATTTTTATTTTTATTTTTTTTATTTTTAATGATGCCACACAATGAGAACTTGATAAATTCATGGTAATGTCATTGTAATGACTTTCTCTTTTGTTTGGATGAAAGAGTCTCAACATCAAATTGCTTGATTATGACATGTATCATGGCGGGTTGCGTAACCTATTCTGTCTTATTTTTTATTTTATTTATTCATTTATTTTTGATGTGTAGGATGATATTCACGTTCAACTGTAATTCTTATTTTTCAAATTATTATTTATTTATTAGTTTTAATCTATCACAAGTCACAAAGGAGTGTAAAGGGTAAGAATGAAATATAATATTAGAGAGTATCTGGCCAACAGCAAAGTCTTATTCATTTTTTTGTGTATTGCAGGACTCATAATCCTTTAAAAAATAAAACTAATTAGGTTGAGAAAATTATAATTTTTAATATTATTGAGTTTGCATTTTGTCCAATGAACTCGAGGGTTAAGTCACAAAATGTGAATGGGTTTATGATTATGGGTTTGTATTTTTTGAACTGGATTTTACAATAATCAAGAAATCAAAAACAATATTTGTACTCTTTTTCGTCCCTTAAAATGTTCCACAACAATAATATTAATATTTCTAGCATTATTGTTTATGAAAAGTTAAATACTTTTAAATATTTTTAGCAGCTCATCTATTGGCAGAATAGCTCTACTCATGAGGTAGGATTTCATTTTTGGATGGAAGTGGTCCAGTTGTAATTTGCTGGGCAAATGTCTTCGCTGATGCTTTCGCACGTCTGTGTTTTCCTTTACCAATCAATTTTTTTTTTTTAAATAAAAAAAAATAAACGTGAATGAATTTAATAATGTCAAGTAAATGGTTACTCTAATGAATTTTAATACTAATAAATGAAAACACATTAAATTCTTGTCTCCTTAAAAATGTTTTGGTAGATAGTACTGGCTGAATGGAAATTTATTTTTGGTAGTTGTTGGGCATGGTTGTTGGGTTTGGTGGATTTGTTTTTCTTTTTTTCCTCTAGTGATTGTTGTTGCGCTTGTATATATGTATTGTTGGATTATAATTGTTAAATTTGATATAATTATTCTTATATTTATAATAAATCTTTTACCAATTGTTATTTTTTTAACGGGTAAATTACACCGACAACCCTTGATATTTCTATTTAATACAAATCTCTCTCTCACATTTGAAAAATTATATTTCCTCCTTGAAATTTGTAATCTCATTACAAATTACTTCTTGAATTGTTGATATCATGTCTTAAAATTTTTTAAATGGCCATCTTTCTCTTTTTCATACAATTTCTTCTTCCTATTATCATGACTACATTCTACAACTTTTTATTATTAAATTCTATCTGAACATATACAAACATAAATTTTAAGGCAAACTTCACTTTACCCCCCCCCCCCCACGTGGTTTGGGTCGGGTGCGGTTTACCCCCCTGACATTGGAACATCACCACATAATCCTTATGTGCTTTATGGACTAAAACGCACACTAACCTTTGTTAACAGAAGTTGTAAATTGACAATTATACCCTCATCTCCATCTTCTTCTTCTCTCTCTCAATTTCAGGGAAACTAGTTCTCTCTCTCTCCATCTTCATCTTCTTCTTCTCTCTCTCTCTCTCTTTCTCTCCATTTTAAACTTTATATGTGTACATACATATACATATATATACATATCAAACCCAAAACAAAATCCCAAAAAACATTGCTTTTTGATTGTACTCCAATTCATAAACTTCATGGTTTTTGCTCTATGTTTTGAATGATGATGTTGATGAATCCAAAAACATATGTCGATTCGAGAAATATATGACACACATATATATATGTGCATCTATATATATATGTGTGTGTATCAATCTTCACCAAATGATTTGATATATATATATCTTTGATTCGGAAAGATTATTAAAAAGAGAGAGAAAAAAAAGATGTTGATTTTATCTTAATGGAGTACAAGCTGAAGATTGAAAACTTCTCAAATTGGTCATCATTCGAAAACAATTTAACCAATGGAAAACATAAAATTTCAGAAGACAAATAAACATTATCAACACAAAATCTTGGTACTTACAGTAAGGTTAGTGTCCTTTCGGACTGAACGATACTTATTTATAAAATTTGAGTCATCATTCAACAATATGTCAAAGAATTGCTCTGCTATACTTGGGAAAAAAATCCTGGGGGGAATTAACATAGATAATATTAACATGAAACATAAAGAAATTAAATACTCAAGGACAGTGCAAAACAATTATACATACATTGTGTATACAAACTTAGGCTTCTTCTTTGACGAAGGGAATGACATTTTTTATAAATTTGAAGTTGTTTAAGGGTATTTTTGTCTTTAAAATGAATCTACTCTCCACGTAGGTGAGTGGTTTTCACCTTCCGTTATATTTGACAGAAAAGTTAACAGTGCACTTTAGTCCATAAACTACATGGAGTTATGTGGTAATGTCCGAATATCGGGTGGTAAACCGCATCCGGCCCAAACCACAAGGGATAAAATGAAGTTTGTCCTAAATTTTATATAAAATTTTCAAAAATAATGATATAGTTTAATAGTGAACTTTTACTTTAAAATAAAATACCCATAAACATAATTTATATTTACAAGAATATCATTATCACAACATTTTTATGATATTTTTTGTATAAATTTTTATATATAAATATAATTTTTCATTTTTATTTTCACCATTATATCTAGATTAGATCAATTTAATCTAAATATATTTAAAAGGCATAAAATTTGTACAAAAATCTTTTAAAAAATTATTGAATACAATAAAATAAGATAATGTATTGAATTTTTGTATGTTTTTATTTTTATTTTTTGTATTTGGTTAATTAAAAAAAATCACAAAATATTGTACTTCTGATGTATATCTAGATTAGGTGTATTTAAAAAATAAAAATAAAAATTCTTAAAATATTTTAAAAATTCAGTAAAAACAAAAAAACATAAAAAAATAAAATAAAAAACCAATTTTTTGTATGAGTTAAACCAAATAAGATGACTGTTTTTTCTCTTGAAATAGAATGAATAAAATATTTGTATTATTTTATATGTATAAAAGTTAAGGGATGAATATGTCGTTTTAATCTGATAAATAAGTAAATGTAATTTTTCAAATGTTAGAGAGAATTTGTATTAAACAAAAATTTCAAGAAATGTCAGCGTAATTTACACTTTTTTTAAAAAATAAATTCAAAAAAATCTGACTACTAATAAAAATAGACAATTATGGGTGATGTTTTTGGTTCAGTGTTGAGCCTATCACTTTCATAGCATAGTCCATTGAAAAATATTAATAAATGACACTATCACGAATAAATAAATAAAAGTGTTAAATTAACACCTAAAGAGACCAAATATTCTTTAAATATAAAAATAAAAGTTGAATTTAAAATTCAAACTAGAATACACAAAGGTTCCATTTGATTTAATTTTTGAAAAGAGTTTTGAGTTTTGAGTTGTATTTTGAAATATAATAAATTAAAAATTTGTTTGGTTATGAGTTTTAAAAATAATTTTGAGTTTTGAAAACAATTTTGAGATTATTTGTAGTCTCTTTTCTTTTTGTAGTTTAATAGATGGGTGCAAGAGAAAATTTGATGGATTGATGTGCAGAATGTGAGAGAATGAGAGGAGAGAGGGGAGAGAAAAAGTGATTGATTGATTTATTAATAAATAAAAAAATATTAGGAGAGAGGAGAGAAAAAATAATTTTGAAAAGAGTTTTGAAAATTAATAAATCAAAAATGTTTTTTAATTTTTTAATCTAAATGTTAATTTAAAAACTAAAACAAATGGTACCACCGCTTTTGTTACATTTTAAAATAGGAAAATTTACCCATAAATTTTATATGGGGAAATATTAATCCATTTAGTCTTAAGAGTTTTCTTATATATTTATTTGATTTGGTGCCATTTTATTTTTCTAATTTTCTGATTCATTTTTGGGATGAAAAATAGAAAGGTGGGGTGTGAAAGATTCTTTTTTGGGGGGATTGGTGGCTGAAGTGTTGGTTGTCGAGCGTGAAAATTTACATTTCTGTTAGCTTGGTTTTTTGGTATTACATTGGAGTGTTACATTAGAGTGCTATATTTGGGAAAAAAAAATATACTAAGAAATTTTTGTGTATTACATTGATTGGAGTGTTACATTCAAAAAAAGCAATACATTAAGTAGTTTTTTAAAATGTTACGTTGTTACGTTTGAGAAAAGTACACTAAGGTGTTTTTTAGTGTATTATATTGGAGAATTACGTTTAGAAAAAAATACGCAAAGGAGTTTTTGTATGTTATATTGATTGGAGTATTATGTTTGTGATTAGCACACTAAGATTTGTTTTTAGAATGTTACGTTGTTATATTTGAAAAAAGTACACTAAAGAAATTTTTAGTGTGTTACATTAGAGTGTTACTTAGGAAAAAGTACACTAATTAAGGAATTTTTAGTGTTACATTGATTGGAATGTTACATTCACGAAAATACACTAAAGAGTTTTTATGGAATGTTATGTTGCTACGTTTGAGAAAAATATATTAAGAAATTTTTTAGTATGTTACAATAGGGCATCTCCAATGGTTCATCAATTTTTTTTATCAAGTTTGAGTAAAAACTCCCTTTGATATCAAGTGCTCCAATGGAGCTTTATTTAACCATCGGTCGACCGGGTGGACGACCAAGTGGATGACCGACCATTCGATCGGCCAGTGTAATATTTTCACAAATTTTTGCCTTGAGGTGGCCATCTAATGAGACATCCGGTGGTGAAAATACAATGGCAATGAATAGTGATTTGATGAAAAGGCACATTGGTCCTCAGTTTGATGAAAGAAAAGTGAAATCTTAGATTTGATGAACCGTTGGAGGATCAAAAAATAACTTTTTTTTATCAAATTTAAATTTGGTGATAGATTTGATGAACCATTGGAGATGGTCTTAGAGTGTTACGTTTTCAAAGTGTTATATTGGAGTATTAAAGTTTGAAAAAAACACACTAAGTACTTTTTTTGAAGTGGTACGTTTAGTAATTTCAAAATTATGAAAAAATCTACATCTGTCTCTTAACACAAAACACACGTGTATTTATATTTGACTCTTTATGTAAATTCACACTAAAATAGACCATTAAGTCTATTCCCAAAAATAAATAAATAAAGACCAAACAATTTAGAAGATTACTATTTAAGATTTATTAGTGGTTCACATTTTAAAATATATAATTTTATTTTTATGTTTTTAGTTATTATTTTATTCATTATTATAAATCATTATTACTCTCTCTCTCTCTCTACTTTATAGATAATAAGAAAGATATAAAGAGATATTAAAAATAAAAATAGATATTTATTTTTTTTATTATCTTTATTATAATATTATTTATATTATTCATAAAAATATTTATAAAAAAAATTTTGGAAAAATTATTAAAAAAAATTATTCAGTGTATTTGATTTTAGTTTTTTAAATTCAGTTTTTTAAAATCGAATTTTTTATTTTTTGTATTCTTTTTTTGTTTTTAGTGAATATTTTTAAAATTTTAAGCATTTTTTTTTTACTTTTTTAGATACACCTTACTTAGATTTGTCTAAAAAGTAAAATATTTATGAAAAAATATTTTAAAAAATTAATAAACACACAAAAATATGAAAAATATATTGAATTTTTATATTTTTTATATTTAGTGAATTTTTTAAAGATTTTTTTTACGAAAATTATACTTTTTAAATGTATTTATGTTAAGTGTGTCTAAAAATTAAAAAAAAAACTTCAACTATTAAAAATTCAGTAAAAATAAAAAATAGAAAAAATAAAGAAAGTATAATTTTCTAAAAAATATTTTTAAAAAACTAAAAATAAACATGATAATTATGTTTATATTATAATTTTCTTAAATTATACACGCATCGTCTGTACTCGCTACTAGTCCATTATGTGAACCCCTGTATCACATCCATGATGTGCTTAAATCCTGTTTCCCAAAAACGGTAATAAAGGAATCTAGGCTTGCATTTGGGTTCTGGAAAATGCCTCGTAGCTCGACTTTTAGAGGCTCAAAACGGCTCGAAATGGAGAAAGAGGGAGAGAAGAGAGGAAACAGAGGAGAGAGAGGGAGAGAAGAGATGAGGAAGGGCAGAAGCAGAGCCTCGCCACCGCCACCGCCGCCGCCGATCGTCGCAGCAGACCGTCGCCTCGCCCAGCCCCGGTCGTCTGCCCAGCCCCGCCGACGTCGCAGCACCACTGCCGTCGCCTCGCCGTCGCAGCCGCCGTCGGTCGTCTGCCAGCCCCAGTCGTCTGCCCAGCCTCCCCTCCTCCTCCAACCGATTTTTATGGCCCCCTCCCCTCCCTCCTCCTCCTCCTCCTCCTCCTCCTCCCTTCTCTTCTTCTCCCTTCTTCTTCTTCTTCTTCTTCTTCTTCTTCGTTCTGCAACAAAACCAGGGAAGAAAGAAAAAAAAAATTTTTTCTTCTTCTTCTTCTTCTTCATTCTGCAACAAAACCAGGGAAGAAAGAAAAAAAAAAAAAAAAAAAAAAAAGCTCGACACCAAAACGACGTCGTTTTGGTGTCAAGCCAGATTTCGAGCCGTGTTATTCGAGCTACGTAGCACTGCCGTTGTGTTCTTGTGTTGTGTCGGGACAGATTGTCACGTCCTGTCAAGGCAATTAGGTAAGTGTTAATATTAACATCTTATTAATTATTTTAAATTTTTTATTTTTTAAACTTTTTTTAATATAATAATAATCTAAAAAAAATTACTAAAAAAGACATTAATAATTTTAGGACACCTCATCTCGCAATTAAGCTCATATACCCATTACATTATGAGTTAGGATTTATGAGTGCACCCACTTCCATCATCACCCATCAATATTTCCCAAATCCCACATTCAAAGCCTGCCCACCTTCAAAACCTTGAAAATCTTTTAACGGCAATATTTTGATGGCAATGGTGGCAACCATTTGATTACATACATTTCTCCGGTAATAACAATGAGTGAAAGTTTTTCCAGCAACTACAATTCCATGAGATAAGAGGAGTATAACAATAAAAGCTTAAAAGAAATTTATAACTTTGATGATATTCTTAACTCATAAGAGATTGGCCTTACAATAGTAAGTTTCTTGAAAAAAAATAACAAAAATAATAAAAAATTGTTCTTCACTTTTTCTAGACTAAACTCCCGAATATATGATCAAAATTCGGGAACACAAGCCCAAACATTGTTTATTTGTTCAGGAATAAATAACCGAACATTTCTTATTTATTTGGAAACAAATAACCGAAACAGCAGCAGAAACAAAAATATTTTTTCAGATGAACGGACTTGTTCGTGACCTGGCTTGGCTTGGTTCGATTTGGCTCAGCTCGTTAAGGGTTTGGCTTAGTTCGGCTCGTTTATCTTTATTTAAATTATATAATAAATATATTATTTATATATTAAATATGTATAAATAACAAGATAAATAAATTATTTATGTATTAAATGATATAAATAATAATAAAAAAATCCTATCGAGCCTAGCCGAGCTCAAGCCCAATTAGTTATCAAGCCAAGTTTGAGCTCATTAAACGAGCTCAATAAATAAATGAGCCAAGCTTGAACTCAACAAAGCTCGACTTGACTCGACTCGACTCGTTTGCAGTCCTAGGTAAAACTAGGAATGTAATTAAATTATTTAATGATATCAACATTTTCTGTTTTTTTTATTTTATTTTATTTTAATGATGCTAGGGAGTTTTTGATAAAGGAAACACACACAATCAACAGTAATTGCAGGCAAAATAAAGAGAAAAAATAAAATGATATATGTTTTTATTTATTTGTAATCGGACAGCTTTAAGGTAAATTTAAAATATAATTAAATTATTTAATGATGTAAATATTTTCAATTGTTCTTTTACAATAAAATAATAGAAAAAAGAATTTATCATAAAAAAAAAAAAAAAAAAAAAAAACCACATAAGAGGTTTTTGTAATTTCATTAAACTTCAGGGGATGTCAATATAATTGAAAAGCAAACCTCAAAGAAAATTTATGTCATTTGAGAAAGTCTAGGAAAAGTTTCTACATTTCATTAAATCTCAAAGAGATCAATGCAATTAAAAATTAAATCTTATGAGAAGTTTAAGTCATTTTAAAAAACCTCATAGAGGTCAGTGTAATTTATCCAAATATATTAAAATATTTTTAAAGAATGTATTGTATAAAAATGTTGAAATATTTTTAAAAACTATACTGAAATATTTACAAAAATTGTATTTTATCACGGGCAGTAGAGGAGGAGCTACATAGTGGTAGGTGTCTCAAATGTTGTGGGGATGGAATGAAAATGTTTATTTTGCCCCTCAGAATATGTCACATGTGGTGCACATGAATTTTTCTGTTAAAAAACTTAATAGAAGTTATTGATTGGATTAAATTAATATAAAATTTAAAATTAAATTTTAAAATTGAGCAAATTAAAAATATAGAGACGAAAATGGTACAAAGGGACTATTGACGTATTTTGTCCTAAATTTTAAATAAAAGTTTGCGTTATCTTTTCAGCATTGTAGTTTGATACATATTTCACTTTAGTTACGGACTATTTCCACTCAATTTTACTCCAAAAACACTCCATTCTTTGTCCTTATTATACATAGAAGGCAGTTTATTTGGAACAAACACTACAAAAATTTTAGCTGTTTGCGATGGCAAAATGCCGTCACTAATACTCCTAATGCCGTCTCAAAAAAATTTTAGTGACGGCAAATGACTTTTAGTGACTGCAAAGGAGGGGTCACAACAAAGAGCGTTGCAAAAAAGTTTTAGCGATGGCATTAGCAACGGCAATTATTGCCTTTTGCGACAACATTTTACTGTTGCTTATAATATGTAAAAAATTGAGACCTTTTGCGATGGTACTGTTTTACCGTCGCTAAAAGTTTTATTTGAGACGGTAAGAAATGCTGTCGCAAATTTTTTTTTTGCAACAACATGACCACTGTCACTAAAGGTTCTAATGTTTTTTGCAACGGTGTGGTGCCATCGCAAAAAAAAAAAAAAAAAAAAAATTTGCAATAAAATTAATAAAAATATTAAAATTATTTGTTTTTTGCGACGGTGTGACGCCATCACCAAAAAAAAAAAATGCAATATAATTATTAAAAATATTTAAATTACCTGTATTAAATGAAAAACAATTGAAAAAGAAACCAATAATTGCATAATAATATAAAAATTCTTCTATAGAAATAACAATTTCTCCATAATAAAAATATTTTTGCATCCATAACTACACATCAACAAAATTACCCCACTACATAATGTTCCATAATACATATATGTTTGAATACATAATGTTGTTCATAATTCAAAATAACATAAACCAAAATTAAAAGTTTTCCTCATCATTCTTCGTGGGTAACAAAAACAAAAGCTAGTCACATTTTTCACAAGTATGCATTCCACAAGAAGCAAACTCCTACTCGGGAAATATCCGAAAACAAAAAATAAAAATAATTAATAATAATATAATTATGTGTTAATATGTTAATTACAAAAAAATATGAAAATTTAACTACTATACAATTACAAAGATAATTAAGTAAATAATTTTGCCTAGACCGAAATCTGGCTCTAACTTCTAAACTGGGAACGCAATTTGAGTCTTGTCTTCTCCCACAAGTCTCTCGTGCCTAGACGGTCGTGTGTGCCAAGTTTCGTGCTACTTCGACGCCGTTTGGTAATTTTTGGGCGTTAACACCTTGAATTTTAAGTTTTTTAAGAAACTAATTTGTTTAAAGTGAAATCTGGCTCTAACTTTCAAATCGGGAATCCGATTCGAGTCCCTTCTTCTCCTACAAGCCTCTTGTGCCTAGGCGGTCGTGTGTGCCAAGTTTCGTGCTAATCCGACGCCGTTTAGTGATTTTGGGACGTCAACACCTCGAATTCTAAGTTTCTTAAGGAACTAGTTTGCCTAGCGTGAAATTCGGTTTTAACTCCCAAACTGGGAACCCGATTTGAGTCCCGTCTTCTCCCACAAGTCTCTCGTGCCTAGGCAATCGTGTGTGCCAAGTTTTGTGCTAATCCGATGCCGTTTGGTGATTTTGGGGCGTCAACACCTCGAATTCTAAGTTTCTTAAGGAACTAGTTTGCCTAACGTGAAATCTGACTCTAACTCCCAAATCGGGAACCCGATTCGAGTCCTGTGTTCTCCCACAAGTCTCTCGTGCCTAGGCGGTCGTGTGTGCCAAGTTTCGTGCTAATCCGACACTGTTTGATGATTTTGGGGTGTCAACACCTCGAATTCTAAGTTTTTGTTAAGGAACTAGCTTGCCTAGCGTGAAATCTGGCTCTAACTCCCAAATCAAGAACCCAATTCGAGTCTCGTCTTCTCTCACAAGTCTCTTGTGCCTAGGCGGTCGTGTGTGCCAAGTTTCGTGCTAATCTAACGTGGTTTGGTGATTTTGGAGCATCAACACCTCGAATTCTAAGTTTCTTAAGAAACTAGTTTGCCTCGCATGAAATCCGCCTCTAACTCTCAAACCAGGAACCTGATTCAAGTCTCGTCTTCTCCCACAAGTCTCTCGTGCCTAAGTGGTCGTATGTGCCAAGTTTCGTGCTAATCCGACGTCGTTTGGTGATTTTAGGGCGTCAACATCTCGAATTCTAAGTTTCTTAAGAAATTAGTTTGCCTAGCGTGAAATCTGGCTCTAACTCCCAAATCGGGAACCCGATTCGAGTCCCATCTTCTCCCATAAGTCTCTTGTGCCTAGGTAGTCTTGTGTGCCATGTTTTGTGCTAATCCGACGCCATTTGGTGATTTTGGGACGTCAACACCTCGAATTCTAAGTTTTTTAAGGAACTAGTTTGCCTAGCGTGAAATCCAGCTCTAGCTCCCAAACCAAAAACCCGATTTGAGTTTCGTCTTCTCCCGCAAGTCTCTCATGCCTAGGCGGTCGTGTGTGCCCAGTTTGAACTAGTTTGTTTAGACCAACATCATTTTGGTAAAGGTCCATCATGTGATCATGAAACGAGTTTTTTCAAGTCACCAAATAAATGCTGCATACACTACAATAAAAAAGGGTAAACATGTCACGACCCCAACCCGCCCCTAGTAGGATGGTGCCGTGATGGCCAACAACCCGAGATTACCGAAGGCCAACTTTCAAGAGTCACACACAAACAGAGTATACATAGGGAGCTTACAATTTGCGGAAGCAATAATTTAAAGTACAAGTGGTCCATGAGAGCTGTGCATAGATCAAATGAGATGACATATACAATATGGTTTTACAACCAGCCTATGAATAACAAAATACAAATTACATCTTGATCAAAAGGCTTCTCAGCCGACATGTACAAAATACAGGAAATACAATCCAAGAAGCATGATTTTCAAGATTTGCCGATGTAAATACAAAGCCGACATAAACACAAAAATGCCGACGTAAAAGCATGAGTCAAGCCGACATGAACACAATCCAAAAACGAGCTTTTCAAACACATCTAGGCGTCGCCGCCGTCCTGCTCATCACCTACATATATATAGAGAGGGTGAGCTTGGATACTCAGTGAATGGTACTAGTAATAAAGGTTTTGCATGAATATAGCCGAAGTCTTTGCAAAACAAAACATGCCAAACCATACGAATATTAGCCGAGATCCTTTCAGAGCAAAACACACCAAAGCTTTATCAAAACAAGAGATGAACCGTATTCATCTATCAAGTCTTACAAGTCTCAAGGGATGCTTACTGACATCGGCAAAACACAAATCAAGCTTTCCGAACAAACAAATCCATGCGGTAAACCGTCAGTGGCAAAACAAAGACTGCACGATCCGTAATCGATTAGTCAAAGGTACTGCGAAAGTTTATAGTCCTCCAGCACAAAGGACTTGTGTTACTTAAGCCCGTAGCTCTTTTTAACACAATGGTCTTGTGTTACTTAGGCCCGTAGCCCGCTTTAACACGATAGTCTTTCCAAGAAAGGACCGTATCCTTTTATACTTAGTGCTGCGAAAGTTTAGAGTCCTCCAGCACAAGGGACTTTTATACTTAGTGCTGCGAAAGTTTAGAGTCCTCCAGCACAAGGGACTTTTCAAAGATGACATCAAAACAAAGCTTATACTCGATACATCAAACTAGAGCTAATCATTCATGCTTAACAAATACTTTCATCCAAAACAAAGCAAAGCAAGATTTATCAAAACAGTATAACGTAGCTTTATTAAAAATACCACTCACATAGATCTCTTCGGGTGTAGGCTCAAAGCAAAGATCAAGGACCTAGAATCACATAGCAAATACAAATCTCAAAGCAAGCTTTACAGGCATGCAAATGATCTCGGCATTCCCACCAAATCAAAGTCAATAACAAAGCAAGGCATGCTGGGAGTTAAAACACTGTTTTCTCGTCTCGTGAAAACACACTAGGTACCAACCAGGTCTTGCCGAGGTGTGGTCCTGATGGCCACATTCAAAAGCAAGGTCGGGAAAACCTGGGTTTCCCTTTGAAGAACATGAAGAACATGATGAACATGATCATGAAGAAGATGAATGCAAAGATCATAACTTGTTACAAAAATCTGAGATTTCTTGCCATGAGTTCAAAACATGGACCTGGGTACCCATACAAGAAGATCATGCAAGAACAAACACAAAAACATGGTTCTTGTTCCAAACTTTCGGATCAAAATGAGACTTTTCCTTTCAAGAACACATGCATACTGTTTTTCTCTTCCAAAACCAACTTCAAGTCGATGCATGACATGCAAAACAGATCCGATCGTGCAATGCAGCTAGATGGTCAACAAGAACAATCAAAGTAGATCAAGATTCTTACCTCAAAGCTTGAATCAAATGGTTCAAACTCCAAGGATCACACTTGGAAATTACTCTCTCACTCTAAAACTTCTTCTCTCTCTTCAAGAGTTTCTCTCTCTTCAAGAACAAAGGCTTACAACAAAATGATACAAAATGATATGTTCTTAGGCCTGTCGGCTGACTTAGCCTTCAGCTCGGACACGTGGCGCTTCCGGGTTGGTTCAACTCAAAAAGTGACTGATTGATAAGACAAGTCTATGACAAAGCGTATGCAGCAAGCTAAGGCAAGACACATCGGCAAGTAATGATATCGGCTAAAGTCAAAGCTTCGGCAGCAGGGTAACAAAGACATCGGCTAGGGAGGACGACACTTGACTAAGCTGTGCCACACCTTGGCCCGGGTGTGCCACACCTCGGTCTAGGCCATACCTGCCCAAGGACAAAGATCACTAAGTGCAAAACATCTTGGCCTAGATGATACACTCCTCGGCCTTGGTTCCGAACACCTCGGCCCAGATAGTGACATCTCGGCAAACATGCCCGAGGTGAAGATGGAGGTCAACCAAGTGGTTCCAAAATAGTTCTAAGTACAAAGGTTCAGAGGTGAACTAAGCTCAAGATGACCTCGGCTACACACCAAGCAAGGAACAAAATCATGCAAGCAAGACTTAAACAAAGCAAGACAAAACAAGATAAACAAGATTTGCAACATCACAAGACAAGATCATACAGGAATGTATGCAAGCATGGCTAAGTCAAAAATGAGGGTTGTTACAAAACACAAGAACTTAAAGTGTAAAGGAAAATAAAGCGGTTTATTTGAAATGTTAATCTATATGGGAAACCTCTTGCAACATGTTTACATGTTTTGAATCTCTTTAAAGCCAAAAAAACACCAAGACAATTGCCTAAAGTACAATTTTCAAGATGTAGGAGGATTACAAACAATTTAAATGCAAATTCATTAAATATGTACCCCGAGTGTGTTCTTAGTTGAAGAAAGCTCAAAAGGTTCAATGATCAAAATTGACGCCTTGGCCTAGCTTCAGCCATGCTTACTCGGATTGACCTGCCATTTAGGTCCTACAGTAGAGATTATAAGCCAGTTTTAGAAAAATAAAATTAGAAAAAAGAAAATCTATAAAATTATACACATAAAACTAAAGTAATGTTTGGTGTCCATTAAAAGAAAATTACATGAATGATCACATAACATATATATTTTTCCATCTACAAATTGGCCAGTAAAATATAATATAAAAAAATTCCAATTTTTAGTGCAGTAGACAAGTGAAGAAAGAAATACATGCAATGCTAACTGTTAGAATTACTTCCATAACAAATCCCATGCATCACACTATTATTTAAATTATAAAGGAAAATTTGTACAAAGTTATAGAATTCCAGCTCTGTATTAGTATGAGAAACAGATTTTTTTTCACTTTGCAATTATTGATTAAATCAACAACAAAACAAACCCAAAATATGCTGACAAACAGAAGGTCTGAAACGAAATGAAAACTAGAAAAGTGATAGGCTTAAGTTGGTGGGCCATTATAAAATTCCAAATACATATATTTTTCTCCTAACTTTCTAGGAATCAAACAGGGCAGAAAACTAATAAAGACAAAAAACACATAATCAAGAAAAAAATAATCAATATATTTACAACACCATTCAATGATTCAATTGCATTGTTGACCTCATATGAGGAACCAAAGGTCACAAACCCAAAACCCCTTGATCTACCACTCTCTGTCATAAACAACCTTGGCTTCCATAACCTTACCTTGCTCACTAAACAAGGTTTCAAGTGCTTAATCATCAACAGCCCCCCGAAAGATTTCCCACATAAACCCTATGAGTTAGGATAGAAAGTCCAATCATAAATTAGAAATAGACCATCAAGAGCATTAGAAAGTTGAAAATCTTTATTTACCTATGATGCTTAGATACAACAGGGAAGCAAAACATTTTTTTAATCTTATCATGACTTGTAAAATTCATTGAATCATTTTATTATTTTATTTTTTAAAAAATTAAGGATAACTCAAGTCAACAATATTAGTAATTAAGGAACATCTTCTCGCTGAAGTAACTAATTGAAAAAAGTAGTTACAATCCAAGAAAATATAAATAGCAAAATGGCAAAAAAAAAAAAAAAAAGAAGAAGAAAAAGAAGAAGAAGAAGAAAATATAGATCGTAATGCTGTAAAAAAAAAGAACAAATTTAAATGTTCAGAACAAGAAAAACAGTTCAATTTGCAATGAAGATAAATAAACAAACCAAAGCACTACAGATCCAACCAGATGGACAGGGCATCAAGAGCAACTTCGGCATTATTCATATTCCCTGAGATTGTAATCAACACTCTATAATAAAAATTCTCCAACCTGAAAAATAACAAGTAGATTTCAAATTCAAAATCAAAATCATTGAGAGATATAGAGAGCACATACGAGAGCATGACCCTAGAAGCCACAGACAGTTTGGAGAAATCCCAAAGCCCAACAAAAGCTTGTTTGGAAAAACCAGTCCAAGAATGAGGACACCCACCATAACCCATGTAGCAAACTCACAGTCCAAGAATGAGGACACCCACCACAACCCAGTCCAAGAGAGAGAGAGACGATGAATCGAACTCACAAAAAAATCGGATTCTAACGACCTCGCCTGTACATGTACAAGAAGCAGATATAACTAACGAACCAAATTAATGATGAATATAAGTCTCATGCTACTCGTTGCTCGTTGTCGCTCAAAGCCATCGTCTGCCCTGCTTACAGTCGTGACAGAGAGAGTGAGAGAGAGAGAGAGAGAGAGAGAGAGAGAGAGAGATGGGGATTTTTGGTTCAAAAGATTAGGGAATTAAGATTTGGGGATTTTTGGTTGAGGGGGGAAAAATGAGCGTGATTTAGATTTTTGGTGGGTTTTTTTTTTTTTTTTGCGACGTCAAGTATAATCGTCACAAATGAAAATTTAAGGTAGTGTTGGTAACGTTTACATTTTTCGTTTATGTTTACAACAATTTTATAAATTAGTTTTTATTTATTTTTAGAAAAACATAAATTACAAACGTGTTTGGTTTGAACAAAATGTTTAAATTTTTTTTAAAAAAATAAACTAAAAAATATGTTTGCTCAAGCCTAAAATATTTATATTTATTTTTTTATTATTTATGATAATGGGATCATACACATTCTAATTGAGAAAAAAAAAATTGATTGGAAAAAAATTAATTAAAAAAAATTTGTTAGTTAAAATTTTAAATTTCTGTTTAAAAACCAACATAAACTCATTTTTTGAGTTTACAATTTTTCCTCAAATTTATAAATTGAGAA
The DNA here is from genome assembly GCA_036172215.1 of Camellia granthamiana. NCBI lineage: Eukaryota > Viridiplantae > Streptophyta > Magnoliopsida > Ericales > Theaceae > Camellia > Camellia granthamiana. The sequence goes on from CM069905.1 coordinate 57,009,461, forward strand.
CCATTTATAAACCAAAAAAATTATCAAACAAATTTTTATAACAGTTTTATAAATTTTTATAAATATAAACAGAAAGCTAGGAAGAGAGAGAAATAGAAAATGAGAGAGAAACAAGAGATGATTAGTGATAGAGAGAGAGAGAGAGAGAGAGAGAGAGAGAAAAGATGAACGAGAGAGATATAGAGAGACATAAAAAAAGAGAGAAGAGAGATGAGCAAGAGAGACAGAAAGAAATGAGACAGATAGAAAAGAGAGATGAGTGAGAGAGATAGAGAAGAGAGATGAGTGAAAGACAGAGAGAAGAGAAATGAACGTAAGACACATAGAAAAAGAGACGGAGAGAGAAAGAGACCCATTTTATTTTTTGACTTTTTCCTCTTTCAACAACAATGGGCTTAGAGAAAGAGATAAGTGTGATTGAGAGAATGAACGATTGAGAGAAAAGAGAGATAAGTGAGAGAGAGAGAGACACATAGAGAGAGATAGAGAGAAAGAAAAAAAAAATAAACAAGATAAGCGAGAGATAGACAAAGAGAGAGAGAGAGAGACAACAAAAAGAGATTAACAAGAGATATAGAGAGAGATGGGGGAAGAGAGAAAAAAGATGAGCAAGAGAGATGAGAGAGCCAGAGAGAAGAGTGATGAGTAAGAGAGAGAGACACAGAGAGAGAGAGAGAGGAGAGAGAAACAAGATGAGCGAGAGATAAACAAAGAGAGAGAGAGAAAGAGAGAAAGATAGCAAAAAGAAGTGAATAAGAGATATAGAGAGAGACATAGAAAAAGAGAGATAGAGAGAAGAAATATGAGCAAGAGAAATAAAGAGCGAAGAGAGATGAGAGAGCTAGAGAGAAGAGTAATGAGTGAGAGGGAGAGAGAGAGAGAGAAGAGAGATGAGCGAGAGACAGAGAGAAAGAGAGGCCCATTTCATTTTTTGACTTTTTTCTCTTTTGACAAGTGATTAAGAGAAATGAGAGATGAGCAATTGAAAGAAGAGAGAGAGAGAGAGAGAGAGAGAGAGAGAAGAGAGATTAATAAATTGAGAGAGAGATCGGTAAATCAAGAAGAGGGGAGAGAGAGAGAGACACACACACAAACATAAAGACAATAAGTGATGAGTGAGAGAGAGAAAGAGAAGAGAGATGAGCGAAAGAGAGAGTGAAAGAAAGATAGAGAGAGACAGAGAGATGAAAAAATGGGTGAAACATTACAAAAATTTCAGTTTTTTGCGACGGCAAAATGCCGTTGCTAATACTTCTAATGCCGTCTCATCAAAAAGTCTCGCTTTTTCTATTTTTTTGTTTTGCGATAGCACTTATTACTATTGCAAAAAACTCTTATATTTGCGACTGCAGTTCATACCGTCGCAAAAAATAGCTTTATTTGTGACAGCGTAGGTTACCGTCACAAAAAATGCGCATTATTTGCGACGGTAGTTGTTACTGTCGCAAAAAAGTGGCTTTTTTGTGACAAGAAGGGGTGCCGTCGCTAAAAACCCATTATTGGCGATGGCAAGTGGTTCCGTCTCAAAAAATCACTTTTTGCGATGGTAAGTGATGCCGTTGCAAATGCTTTCGTGTTATAAAGTCCTTTTTCTCGTAGTGAAAGTAGAGTGAGAATAGTAACTATGTATAATAAGGACAAAGAATGAAGTAAAATTGAGTGGGAATAACAGCTCATTTATGTTATTATAGTTTCAAATCTAGGAAGTTGATCATTCTGTCTCAAAATTGTTCTTTAACCACTAAGTTTTACACAATGACTAAATTGAAACTGAAATTAGTTTAAGGATTAAATTGTTCAATTTAAAATAATAAGAATTAAAATAAAATTAGACCGAATTATAATAGTTAAGAATGTTAAAAGTCAAACTTTAATAATTTATCATTTCAATTTAAAAATTAGGTACTCAAGCCTCAATTTGGACAAAGCTATACCAATCAATTCAAAAGGTATATTTTGCTATTCATTACGACAAAGAAAACTGAATACATGTTCATTTCTTGAAAAATATATAACTAGAATACAAAGATTATACAAATTAAAAATTTTATCAAAAGAAAGTACTCCTTATCAAATTAGAAAAACCAAACTAATAACATCAATAGAACAACTCAAAATAGTAGGAAATAATATCCAACATAAATAGGCTTAGGACTTCACCAGCTTAGCACCAAACTCATCAATGTTCTTATCTGAACTGCCACCTTCATCAATTGCCTCTATTGCCAATTCTCCCCATTTCATTGCATTCCTCCTAATCTCTTTCCTTCTCTCTCCCTCCATGACTTCCCTTATACAACCCTCAAACCACTGATGGACCATGGCTCGATCCTCTAGGTGCGTGATTTTGCGCTCCATGGGCCACAGGTTGGCTATGATTTGTTCCTCCTAGCACTTGATTTTGCACACCATTTTGTGCAACTTCAAGGAGAATTGGGGGGTGGGTCTTGATGGTTTTGACCATTTCCAGCATCACCATGAAGTTGTTGACGCTTGCCGGCGCCGACTTGACCTCCATTTGTTGCTGGTGGTGCGAAATTCAAACCCATCACCAACATAGTATGGGTGAGATTTTGGAGGGTTGTAAGAATCTCTTGTTGAGTGTGTTGGAGTTCTTGAATGGCTTCAAGGATGAAGGGTGGGTCTTGAACTTAAGTCCTCTCATCACCACCATCGGAAGGGCCTTGTTGATGAACTTCTTCTCCTCTCGCCATCTTCACCAGAGTTGTGTAGATTCCGAATCTTGTTGAGTCCATTAACCAATTCGTCTCCCTAGTGAAATCACCAAATGTAAAACTACACATTTGGACAATCTGCGCTATAGAAGTTTTGGATTTTTCCTCTTTTTGGAACAAATTCCACATTACGAACGAAAACTTAACATTCTAAGGTAACACTCCAATGTAACACACTAAAAAATTCCTTGATATACTTTTCCCAAACATAACAATGTAGCATTCTAAAAAAACTCTTTAGTATTTTTTTTTCCAAACATAGCACTTCAATGTAACACACACAAAAAAATTCTTAGTGTACTTTTCTTAAACGTTACACTCCCAAACGTAACATTTGCTCAAACCTTACTAAAAAATACCAAACGTAACATTCCAATCAATGTAATCCCAAACGTAATACTCCAATGTAATGCACACAAAAATATTAAAAAAACTCCTTAATATACTTTTTCCAAATGTAACACTCATAGCTTGAAATTATACATTTGCTCAAACCTTACTAAGGAATTTTTGTACTTCTTTTGGAATGATTTGAAGAATCCACATCCTTTTTTTGGAGTGTTATATTAGAATGTTACTTTTGAAAAAAGTACACTAAGGAGTTTTTTTGTGTGTTACATTGGAGTATTACACTTATGAATTTTTTTAGAATGTTATATTGAAGTGTTACATTTGGGAAAAACTACACTAAGATATATATTTTTTTTGTAGTATTACATTGGAGTGTTACGTTTGAGTGTTACAGTTTGAAATTATATATTTGCCCAATACTTACTGTATGGGGAGTAAATATTCGTTGTCGCCCGTACACCTTATTACCAAGCAACGACGTTTTACTTCCTGAAAGCACAAAAACGGTGAGTTACCCGGTGGGTGTATTGCTAAAAACCCTCTAATGGTCAAGTTAGCACTCTTTAGAGACAGAAGGAATGTAGAGAGAGAGAGAGAGAGAGAGAGAGAGAGAGAGAGTTTTGTTAGAATTCGCTTACCCTCTTCTGAGTGTGAGGTCATCTGCCTTATCTAGGCTGTTGCCTTACCTCTCAAGGTTGTGCGCTCACTACTTCTATCGTCCTTTGCTGGATGAGTGGTTGTACTACTCTCTCTAATCCTTACAAGTGTACGCGTTAATACTACCAAACAACATTGGCCAAACTGCCAAATGGTATTGATGCTTACCTTGAGTGGATTAATCTCCTTATTCCATTAGGCCACGTAGGATGCCCTCACCGACCAACCGCTTGGCTCGATTTCACTTTTGCTACATCCAATTGGGCTAATCTATGACAACCATTCTACTATTCCTATAGCTCGGCCCAATTGTTCGGACTCTTTGTGTCTAGCCTGGTTGAAATCCTCATAGTTCACCATCCGTACAGCTCTTGTGTTAGCTTGGTTGGGAGCTTCAGTATGGTCTCAAGCAGTGATCTCATCTTAGCCTAGCCTAGTCCATACTTATGGCTTATTCTTTGTTCAGCAAGGTCCGTCACCAAGGCGCGTGCTTAGCTCGGCTCGCAATCCACGTTCACCGCCCAACATGATCCAACATCCTAAACGAGCAAATCGGGTTGTGCAGTCCAAAATAAAGGTCCGCGTTAGGATTAGCTCAGTCCATTTGTTGGCACAAATTCCCCTCTTAATTGCCCCTTAATTCCATCTGCTTTAGCATGACTGGTATTACCTCTCTTTATCGAGCTAAACTCTTGCCCGATTTTTGAGTCTGGCTGACTTAATCCTACAACCGTCTAACCTTTTCACCTAGCACGCTAACACCCCGTCACATTCTGGACACGTGTCATGCCTTCATCGGTTCTGTGCAACCATCATAGCATCCTCACGAGTCCTTAAATTTAAAAAATTCCTCCGCCTAAATATAGGCGATACATATACTCCAAGTCTTTCACTATTCGTCTTCTTCCAAGTCTACGTGTCGCCTAACGTTGCTAATTTCATAACTTGCTCGGTAATGCTCCGGTGGACATGCCTTTATTGCCATGCTTGGTTGCTTGGTCCCACCACTTGGAGGATATATTGCTCTTGGCCAAGAATAGAATGGTTGATTACGTATCTTGATCTTAATGATTGGTCAGTAGAGTTGTGCAAGCAGAGATTATTGTAACTCTTTTGTTTTTTAGCTCGACTGGTTGCAATTAACGATCTCACAACTCGGTTGGCAATAATTTGATTTGTTTCATCGCCATCTCGGTCATGAGTGATTGCTTGGTCACAAACCTCTCTAGCCTGACACTTGATGTCATGGGCTCACCTTTGCTAGGCTTAACTTTGGCGACCTTGCAAATGGAACTTGCAAACAGACCATGCAAACGAACTTTGCTAGGCTTGACTCTTGCAACGTTGCAAACAGACCATGCAAATGGACCTTGCAAATGGACTTTGATAGGCTTAACTCTAGTGACCTTACAAAACAATTTTTTAACAAGTTGGACTTGGCAAACGGTGTTTGGATGTCAACTGGGCAAATGGACCTTGGATGTCGACCTTGCAAACAGCATGTCAGTGTCAGCTAGACAAACGATGCATGATGTTGATCGTGCAGTATGGACAAATATCAAGCTATTGAGATCTACCCTACAACTTCCCTTCTAGTCTGGGCTCCTGCCTTAACTTACAAAGGCAAAGCAGTGACCCAGGCTAAAAGGATTTCCCCTAGACCATGTCCACTGCTCAGTTATGATTTTCTTCGACTAAACGAATCATCAGTATTCTGTTGAAAGTTGGCGAGCAAAATCGACTCGGCAACTTCTTGGCGAGCAAAGTCAGCTTGACAACTTCCTTGATGAACAAAATCAGTGCAACAACTTTTTGGCGAGGAAAATCGGCTTAGCTCGATGACTTACTTCTAGGCGACCAAAATCAACTTGGTAACTTATTTTTTGGGGTGCAAAATCAACTCGACAAGAAATTCTAAAGTTGGCGAGTAAGTTAGCTCAGCAAGACTTCTTGGTTGGTGAGCTAAATCTGCTCGGCAAGAAATTCTAAAGTTGGCGAGCAAAGTTAACTTAGCAAGACTTCTTGGTGAGCAAAATCTACTCGGTAAGGAATTCTAAAATTAGCGAGCAAAATCAACTCGATAAAATTTCTTGGCTAGCAAAATAAACTCTATAAGACTTTTTGGCGAGCAAAATCAGCTCGGCAAAGTTGGCGAGCAAAGTCAACTTGGCCACTTGCTTCTTGGCGAGCAAAATTAGGTCGGCAAGGAACTTCTTGATGAGTAAAATCAGCTCGGAAAGACTTCTTGGCGAGTAAAATCAGCTCGGCAAGGAATTACAAAGTTGAAAAAAACACCAACTTTTATCTTGCCGAGCAAAATCAGCCCAGCAAGGAATTCTAAAGTTAGTGAGCAAAGTCAACTCGACAACTTGTATCTTGGCGAGCAAAATCAGCTCGACAAGACTTCTTGGAGAGCAAAATCTGCTCGGCTTGGAATTCTAAAGTCGACGAGCAAAATCAACTCGGCCGCTTACTTCTTGGGGAGCAAAATCTACTCAGCAAGGAACTCTAAAGTTACCGAGCAAAATCAGCTCGGTAAAACTAGTTGGCAAGCAAAATCAACTTGGCAAGACTTCCAAAGTTGGCAAACAAAGTCAGCTCGACAAGACTTCTTGGCGAGCAAAATCTTCTCAGTAATGAATTCTAAAGTTAGCGAGCAAAATCATCTCAGCAAGAAATTTCAAAGTTGGTGAGCATAGTTAGCTCGGTAATTTGCTTCTTGGCAAGCAAATTTAGCTTGGCAAGGAACTTTTTGGCCAGCAAAATCAGTTTGGCAATATTTTTTGGCGAACAAAATCAACTTGGTAAAGAATTCTAAAGTGAAACAAAACACCAATTTTTATCTTGCTGAGTAAAATCAGCCTGGCAAGGAATTCTAAAGTTGATCAAAACCTTTAATAAACCTCTTGCCGAGCAAAATTCGATCAGCAAGGAATTCCAAAGTTGAACAAAACACTAACTTTCATCTTGCCTGGCAAGGAATTTTGATTTTTCTGTCAAAATGATTGTCAATTGCCCCTTGGACCGTGCTAAATCTGCTCGATGGGGGCGAAAATACAAAAATTTTCAAGAAAACGGTCTACTTGTTTCATTACATCAATAGTGGAAAGGGTTACAAAAGCATAACTAAAAATAAAACTCCAGATTGGCACTATTCGACATTCTGATAATAGATCGGCCATTTACATCCTGCGAGTTTTATGCCCATTTTTCTTGGCCTTCTTACCGACGTCTTCCAAAATCAATCTCCCTAGATCTCTTCAATCGATCACTCCTTCAGAGGGGACGTCTTTGATTGCTAGGTCATTTGGCAAGGGCTGCTCTTGAGGAGTTGCCCTGACTCCTTCATCAATGTAACGATCTAAATGCCTTGAAGCCACTAACTCTTCAAAGTGTAGTTTAAGCGGCATACAATCTTCTGTTTGGTGCCCTCTCTCATCATGAAATGTGCAATGGTATCTCGGATTGAACCCTCTCTGGGCATCCCCCAACTTGGCTAGCCACCGGACGTATTTTTCGTCAGAGATTTCACTTAATGTGCGATAGATCGGTATCTTGAAGATCGCAGTAATACTAGTCCGGGCTTTCAACTTTCTCATAGCATCATTCTCCGCATCACTCAAGTTGCTAGCCCGGTTATTGTTACGGCCCTTATCCCGGTTGTTGCGGTTAGCGTTGTAATTCTGCTTCCTTCTATAGTTGTTTGGACGGTTTTCCTCATGTCCAACTACGTAAACCTTTCTCACTACTCTCTTGTCCTTTACTACCAGACTTGCCTTCACGGTAGCTGTGGCTATATTGTCTTCAACTCGGATGTGCTCATTAATGTATTGCATGAGCAGTTCCATGGTCAATGGTTGATTCATTGTGAGTGAGTCTCTCAATCTATGTCCTACTAGAAGACCGCGCTTATACTGAGTGATTGCAAGGTTGACCGAGCAATCAAGAATCTCGTTGGAAGTCTCCTAATACTTGGCGTTATACACCTTCAAAGAGTCATTCGGTTCTATCTTGATTCCCAAGAGATGGTCAACTTCCTTATGCATTTTGGTGTTTGTCTTGAATCTGGTGATAAATGCCTTCGCCAACTATTGCCACCTCTCAATGCTCTCCTTCGGCAGCCTCTCGAACCATTTTAGACCCAATTCGCCTAAACTCGATAAGAAAATAAGGCACATCAATGCATCGCTCCGCCTATGTCTAGCCATAACTTGCCGGAAGTGGTTCACGTGCATGTACGGATCAATTTTTCAGTCATAAAGCATGAATTTTGGCTGGTGGAAGCCAGCGGGGACTGGCGTATTCTTGATCTTGAGGGAAAAAAGGAGTGACGCTTAGCCTCGCCAAATCTCCATCTAGTGGCATATGTGCCACCAAGCGTGGTTGCGGCATTACGACCTCCTCACTTGGACGTCTTCTAAGAGCCAATCGCTGCAATGCCAGCACCCTCTAAACTTCCCGCTAGTATGCTCGCTCCCCCAAAACGTCTCTCATATCCTCTGATTGGGTAGAGTACTAGTATCTTGACGTCGTCGATGTACGTGATGGACGGTAACTGCTATCTCGAGTGCGAGACATCTCTGATGGCGTGTCAAAATCGGTGGCTCTGAAACTCCTCGAGATGGAAGGTGAAAGAGTTGGTCGTTTACTCTAACTGCCAGAATGGTGGGACTAGGTGCGCTCACTGTGGTTTCCTACTTTAGCAACGCCCTTTCCTTTCAGCTGGCGCTTCATGGTTTCCATCTTTGTCACCATTTTTTTGATGATGGCGCCTTGGTCCTTTAACTTGCTTTCTAGATGCTGAGTGTGAGACCCACGCTGTTGCCAGCATCCTTTAGGGCTCTAGGAATGCCCTAAACTCGTTGCATGCTTGTCTAGCGCATCTCCGTGTAACTATCATGTGGAGGTCTCCAGTCCAGCCATGGTCTGAATGGCAGGTAAGCTGTTGCGCCTCCGAACAGACTCTAACGTGATGCTATCAATGGTGGACAGTGGAATGTCATCATTGTTCACCATGAAAAGTGATTAGAAAAGCTTGGAGGACAAGGTTTTGAATGTTAAGATTCCCATAGATGGCACAAATTGTACCGGGAGTAAATATTCGTCGTCGCTCGTACACCTTGATACCAAGACTGCTTTGCTCGAACGACGTTTTACTTCCTGAAAGCACAACGACGGTGAGTTACCCGGCGGGTGTGTTGCCGGAAAAACCCTCCAACGATCAAGTTAGACCCTTTAGAGAGAGAGAGAGAGGGAGTTGTTAGAATTCGCTTACCCCCTTCTAAGTGTGAGGTCATGTGCCTTATCTAGGCTGCTCTCTTGTTTCCCAAGGTTGTGCGCATACTACTTCTGTCGTCTTTTGTTGTACGATTGGTTGTACTGCTCTTTCTATTCTTTACACGTGTACGCGTCAATACTACTAAACAACATTAGCCAATCCGCCAAACGGCATTGACGCTACCTTGAGTGGATTCCTCTCCTTATTTCATTAGGCCATGTGGGATGCCCTTACTAAGCAATCGCTTGGCTTGATTTCACTTCTGCTACATCTAACCAAGCTAATCTACATCGGCCATTCTACCATTCCTATAGCTCGACCCAATCGTTCGGACTCTTTGTGTCTAGCTCGGTCGAAATACTCATAGTTTTCCATCTGTGTAGCTCTTGCGTTAGCTCGGTTGGGAGCTTTGGCTTGGTCTCAGGCAGTGATCTCATCTTGCCTAGCCCGGTCCATACTTGTGGCTTATTCCTTATTTAGCATGGTTTGTGTTGATAGCCTAATTCTAACCTAGCTTGGCCCATCACCAAGGTGCGTGCTTAGCTTGGTTTGCAATCCACGTTCGCCGTCCAACATGATCCAACATCCCAGATGAGCAGATCGGGTTGTGTGGTCCAAAACGAAGGTTTGCGTTAGGTTTAGCTCGGTCCATTTGTTTGGCACAAATTCCCCTTTCACTTATAAAGGAGTTTTTATATTCATTTTAAAATGTTTGAAGAATCTCATATTTCAAGTCATTTTAACTCTTTTTGAAATGTTTTCCAAATAAAAAAAAATTCCCATGTAAAATTTCATCCCAAATTTGATTTCCATAGATTATATACCTTACCTTTTCTAGTGCAAAAGAAAAGAAGAGAAGAAAACATAATAAAAATAAGGGTATAACCGTAAATCTAATTTCTAAATAATATATTAAATCTATCTTTTCAAAATCAATGGGACTAATTGGTCTATAAGAAAATCCTTAAGACTAAATTGATCATTATTTTTAAGATGAGATTTATAAGTAAATTTTGTTATTCTTATAAAATTATTTTAAAAAGACACGATTTACCTCTCATCGAGTAGAAGATCTTATAGAATTATTATACGCGTGAGGCAAATTTATAAAATATTTATTCTATTTTATGATATCAGACTTTTATAATTGATTGATTTATAAAATCATATTTTATGATTATTTTTTTTACTCTTTTCCTCACAATTATGCCCTTATTTGTTTTTTCTCTCATTTTCTCACAAAGTCAAAACGAAGTTAGCAATGTTAGCACGGAGGAGATATTTGCTTCTTTGGCGCAATAATAAAGATGCTAATCCATTAACAAGAGACCTAATCATCCACAGATAGCAAAAGAGGCATGATTTTTTCGACTATCACTATTACGTGCTAAGGAAAAGTGTCCTCATCTTGTTTGGCCCACATTGACAATTTTGTAGATTTTGTGCTGCAAATTCCTGAATTTGAAATGCACTCTAATGTAGTTTTGTACAATGGTAATTAGTTTGTAATTAAAAACAAAATTTTAATTTTTTTTTCGTAATAATGTTTTAATTTTTTATTATTTAGGTTTTAGTAATCAACATGTTGATACACATCAAGGTGTTTCTGTACCAAATGTAAGAGCATCCACGATGGACGTGTTAGTAGTGTTGTGAGTGTCAGTGGCCAAATTTTAGCTAGCTCCAGAATGTTTGGATGCCACAATAGAAGTGTTAAGTAGTGTGTTAGTTGGTTTTGTTAGCGTCAATTGCTAAGTTCTTTGTTAACTGCGGCTAGCGTTTTAGCTAGCACAGGAAAATGTTTTTTTGTGTTATGGGTTGACCGGCCGGACGTCCGGCTAGTTGACCGGTCAACGGAAATTTTTTTTTTTTTTTTCATGTTGGGATTTTTTTTTTTTTTGACTTGAAATTTAATTTTGGGCTTGAAATTTTTGATTAAACTAAATTATTTATTTATTTTATTTATTACACACACACATATATATATATTTAACACATACCTTAACACATCCATTGCACCATCACTCACTCTCTAAAATTAACAAACTCTTAACACATCTTAACAAATATTTTTGGACTCCACTTTTATCACTTTTTGTTATATAACACACATTTTAACAAACAATTTTAACTATCCCATTGTGAATGCCATAAAGCATCGGCATTCTAAGCAAGTTCAACAAGATATTGATGTGACGCAAGTTAAAACAATAGAACATTTATTAAATGGTAATATTTTTATTAATACTTTGCTTTAATGAAAAGAATCAACATTACTTTTTCTATACTTCCAAGATTAGGACATTCTCATGCTTTTTATTTTCAAGCAAAACACAAACATCAAACCCGTGGTATGCACACTAAAAATTTTGCTTCCAATCTATACTTCATATTATTAGAAGCGAATAAAAACAATTATTGTTTGAATTGGATTTAAGATTAATTTTACTTTTCAATAGAAATTTCAAAAGAATCTTTTAAATTGTAGAATTATTCTGCAATGGATATGAAAATCCAAGTGCGACAACATATAGTTAAAAGATTTATAGACAAAATTACTTTTATTTTTATTATCAAAAGTGTTATTGTTGTTATACATTTACTGATGAATTACTATTTTTTGATGTGCTTAAATTTTTTAAGCACTAAATTATTTTATCTCTAAAAATATTTTTTTTAGTACTATTCTCGATACCAGTTTCTTTTTTTTTTTCTTCTTTTTCTTGAGGCTACTTTTTTCACTTTTGGGAACGAAAAAATATGGCGCCTAAAACTATTTAGTCATAACAAAAGAAATCATAATATATCATAACTAAACATTGGTCATAACTAACACCATAATTAATCATAACTAAGTCATAATCAATATAAAAATGAGTCATATCCAATACTACTTAAGGCATAACTACATATCTCTTTGTTCGTAGCTAAAATAACAACTACAAATGTGATAACTAATCTAGACTATCATATAAGCAAAAATGTTGTGAGTTCTTTGTTCATGAAAATCTCAGTATATATTTCTTAAATTTATGAATTTTTATAATGTAAAAATATATATGTCATCACATTATTGGTTCTCATCAATTTTCTTTTTCGTTGTTTTATTTTATTTTTAGTGATCAATATGGCAGTATTTTTTAAATTTTGTTCATTGATTAGAGAATCTTTGAAATTTTCATCAATATGGAAAATTTTTATTTTGTAAATTGATGATGAAAATCTCAATATACTTTTCTCAAGTTTATGAATTTTTATTATTCATTTGTTAATTATTTTTCTGTCATGAAATAAATTATATATATATATATATATATTCAAAAAAGTTGTCAAAAAACAACTTATTCAATAATTTTAACTATATTTTACTTTTAAATTTTAAAATTGTTACTTTAACTTTTAAAATAAAATTTTAATTATTTATTTAAGGTCGTGCATAGCACGAGTTTTATACTAGTATAATTATATAATGAATAGTTTTTTATACATAAATTGTTCATTAATAATGTTATAATTGTCAGATTTTTTTATTATATTATATTAGTTGTTAGAGAAATTTTATGGTATACATTCACTAATATCGTAATGTGTCATAACTAACAATACAATAGGTCATAATTAGTGATTCAAAGGTTGTAACTAAAGGTGCATATAATGCATACCTAAAATTTCCCAACAAATTGACAAGGTAGTTCAATGACTTTGATAAGAGAAATTTGAACCCTCTCAATTTATTTTCTGGCGTCGTCACTGGTGTATATTATATGCACCTATTGCGTATTTTTGTGGTACATATTACACATTTTTGTAGCAAATGTTATGAATTTTTTTGGTAGAATTACTACATGTGTAACTTAATTTATGAATCACAAATTTTCATAACTCTACTAAAAAATTATATGACATTTGTCACAAAAATATATAATATGTACTACAAAAATAGGTAACAAGTACCTCACAAACAAGTAACAAGTGCATATACAATAAATTTCCTTAAATGTTAGAGATCCCCCCCAAAAAAAAAAAAAAATTATCAAAAAATTTAGCATTGCTCAAAACTCATGCAACGCTGGTCTTCCTGTCAGCCCTTACCATCCATACCTACCAAGAGAATTTCTAAACACCAAACCACCCCAAACACCAACCACACCCACAACCCCCCCCCCCCCCCCCCCCCCCCCCCCCCCCCAAAAAAAATAAATAAATAAATAAATAAATAAACAACTTCTATTCATCTCTTGTATCCTTCAATTTATAAATATACTTATGCTTTTGCTTTTGGGTTTTCATTGTTTGTTTTAAGGAACCATTCAATAAATTTTTTTTTTTTGTTGGCTTTCACAAGGATATTTTTCAACAAAAAATATTTGTTACAGGAATTTTTGATGGACCAATCTTTTGTGTACATTTGTGTGATTATTATGTTAAACAGTAATCAAAACGAAACAATAAGCAAAAACTGAAAAACAAAATAAAATAATAAAAAAAAAAGTAATCAAAAACAAAATAATAAGCAAAAATTGAAAAATAAATCTTAATGAAATTATGGAAAAACTGAATTCAAAAAATAAAAAAAATAAAATAAAAGAAAGTCAGGTCAAGTCAAATATTTAACACTCTCTTTAAGACATTTGTTCATTGCATGCTCACATACTGAAACCCCCTTTGATTGGCCAATTATGAAAGAGCAACTGCACAATCCAAGATAAACGATCATAGGTGGGAATGAGCGCACTTACGATTGTTCTAAAAAAAAAGCTACTAATAATGGGGTGTTTGGCAAGGGCTTTTTTAGATTTTTTAGATTAAAATTTATAAAAAGATAAAATAGGTTAAAATAATTAATAAGACAAAATATCACATTAAATCCATAATTATTTTACTTTTTTTTCACAAATATCACATCCAAATACAAAAAAATCCAACTATCTTCTTAAACACAAAAATTTTAGTCTACTAAAATAGCCCAAACTAAAATAATCTACTAAAATAGCAACTTTCCAAACACCCATAATCTATGTTCTATCATCTTGAAAAGTTTTACCAACTTACCATTCATAAAAACAATGCTCAAAGTGTTTGGGAAGAAATTTTTTTGGCTTTTTTTTGGCTAAAATAGCACTAAAAGACAAAATAGGCTAAAATAACCAATAAGACAAAATATCACATCAAATCCATAATCATTTCACTTTTTCTCTCATAAATATCACATCTAACTATAAAAAAATTCAATTTTTTTCCCAAACACAAAAATTTTAGCCTCCTAAAATAGCCAAAAACTAAAATAGCCTACTAAAATAGTAATTTCCCAAATACCCACAATATACATTAATGTGTGTTTGAAAGTGGAAAGATAGATGACCACTTATTAACATAATCTCTTCGATCAACCATTAACCTCATAATCTGCAACCATATTCTATCAATTAGATTAGTTATGGACAATTGTCAAGCTTCCAAAGTCCATGAATTGAAACACTCCACAACATTTGAGTATATTTCTCCATACCGTTTTCCTTCAAAATATATATCACTCTAATGTTTTTTTTTTTTGATCGGCAAAGAAAAGGAATTTTATTGATGAAATAGAAAATTATTATAACAATAACGAAAGAGGAGAATGAGTGCAAAAAGTATCATAGTGAACTTAATCAATCCCAACTAGGTTGGCACCAATAAGACTGCCCAATCATATACTAGCACACCATCACAAGTTGGTAAGGAACCAACCACAAAACCAAAACAAGCTCACCCAGAAAACTAACCAAAACAGATCAAAAACAGAACAAAACAACATTCCATATTTTAATGGTAAGCTCCAAATTAGATCAGCACTCTTCACTACAGGGCAGAGGCAAGCTCAAGCCTCAGAATACCTCAGAAGCGGAATTAGCACAGATAGGACAACAAGCCAATTAGCAATACCACAGCAATACACATAGCATACACAGCTTCAAACCATTGAGTTTCCATCAGGCTAACACTACAGCAGACCCCAATCACCATTTTATCACCACCATTTTATCATCCCATAGAACCTGCACAGACCAGAACTGCCAGAGACAGAAGTAGACCCGAACAGAACAGCCAAACTTACAGCAGCTCTTCAAGCCTGTACATAGCAGCATACACAGCAGACCCCAAACAGCCAAAACAGCCACCAAGTCAAATAATAGGATTCTTGGCAGACCAACAGATCAAACAGAGATCAGCACAGGTAGATGATGGACAAGCCAATTCAAAAAACAGCCACCAACTTGCAGCTAACTGCTTCCAAACAGAATATGGATTAAAAGCAGCAGCAACAGGGTAGGTGATCTATTATCAGTTCATCCTTCTTCATAAAGCACCAAAACAGATAGCCTCAAGACCATATATTAGTTCAGCCTTCTAGCTTAGTAGGCCAATAGATTTGGTCTTTGGCTCTACCTATTATCAGTTCAGCCTTTGAGACATATATAGCAGACAGAAACTGAAGCAGAATGATAACAATAGTTGTGTTATTGCCTGTTGAGACATCAACCATAGCAGCAGCCCTGATCAACCATAGCAGAATCAACCATAGTAGCAGCCCATATTGGTTGGGGATGAGCTCACAGAAATCAACCATAACACAGGCATATCTTGGTTTCCAGAACGAATGCAATACTGAACCACCAGGAGCAGCCTCATTACAGCAGCTCAAATCATCAGCACACACCTCCATTTCTGAACCATTAACAGCCCATATTAACCCTCTACACCTAACCTCTGTTACATGCCACCAGACTTGAGCCCAATCATTCACCTCTATATCTGATACAAAATTTCACCAAAACGGAATAGCAAGAAACCACCAGTATAGTAGGCATTAACACCAGCACCAGATAGGCATCAAAACCAGCACCAGCATACTTAGCAGCAATACAGCTTCCATATGACCCAATTTCTAATTCAACACCAGCTCCCAACCAAAGAGCTTCCAACAACAACAAAGCAATTTTTGACTATAGGCAACCTCAGAGTATCTGCACAGACCAGAACAATCTCATACATCAACAGGCCAAACAGCACTATGCCTCAGAACCACCATATACAACAGCAGCAAATAGCAGGACAAGATAGCAGCAAAAAGCAGCAGACAAACTCAGAACATCATCGAACTTCAGCAGGCCTCCCAAGCCATACCACCCAAACCTGCAGTAGCAATAAGCAATACACCAGCTAAACAGAACAACAATCACAAACAGATCAGTAGCAGGATCCCAATGTTCCACAGACCTGAGACAGTCAAGACCCCACTGCTCACCAGAGTTCACACATTTACATTTCCACCAATACAAACTCTAATTTGATTCATGTTAAAAATAAAATCATTCACAGAAAACCGGGCTAAATTAGATGATGACCTCGCCCAAATAGCAACTCTAGTTTTGATCAACTCAATAACCTTATCAAGGTTAGGATTTGAGTTCTTGAATTTACACTCATTTCTGAGCTTCCAAATAGACCACAACACTGCTAGAGGAATACTTTTCCATATCACTTTCTCTGGTTTCCTAACTTTGGCTCCATTCCACCAGAGAAGCACCTTTTCCACTACATCTGGCAATGCCCTAGAAAAACCCCACCACTTTAACATAGCAACCCAGATATGCCAAGAAAAAGGACACAGGAGAAGGACATGGCGAGCAGACTCAAACTCAGCTTTGCAAAGAACGCAATTAATATCTGAATTGCTACTCAAGACCCCAATTTTCTGCAGAAACTCAGCAGATTTAATTTTATTCTTCCAAGCCAACCATCCAAAGAATTGAGCTTTGGGTGGAATAGGCTTGAACCACACCAACTTGCAACCCCAAACTAAAGAATCGAAATTATCAGAACAGAACTTATACACAGAAGAGGTGGAAAACACTCCTGAGGATTCCGCAGCCCAACAAGGGACATCAGCAAGACCAGGTCTGAGGGAAGGAGCTGCTGCTAGTAAATTAAGCAATCTTGATGCTTCCAACTCCTCCCACTCATACAAATCCCTTCTGAAAGGTATCACACATTCTATTGAACTTCCTTTCAAATCAAAATAATGCTTAACAGAGCCTTCCTTAGTTTGAGCGAGGCTGAACAGACCAGAAAATTCTCTCTTGAGACATACATTCCCACACCACTTATCATACCAGAATCTGGTTCTAGATCCATCCCCAACTTGAATCTGAAAATTCTGCTAAAAAAACTCAACCAAGTCCCATCTCTGATCAGCAATGGCAATGATGTCCTTCCAAATGCTAGAATATCTACTGGTGAGATTAAAATTAGGACTCCATTTGTCAATCCCAATTCTATATTTACTACAAAGCACTCTCCTCCAAAGAGCACCTGCTTCAAGACCAAATCTCCACCACCATTTGATGAGTAAACAAGTGTTCACCTCCCTAATTCTCCTAATCCCCAACCCACCTTGATCAACCCTTTTTGTGATCTCCTCCCATTTCACCATATGAATTTTCCTTTTCAGATCAGAGCCACCCCATAAGAAAGATGCTTGAAGCCTTTCAATCTCCTTAGCTACTCCCTCTGGTATTCTAAACAGTGACAGGTAGTACATACGTAGGCTAGACACAACTACTTTGATCAATGTGAGCCTACCTACAAATGATAGGAGCTTCCTCTTCCACCCTGCAAGTCTGGATCTATCCTTCTCCAAAACAGGTTGCCATGTTGCTTTTCTTCTAGGATTGGCCTCAAGAGGTAGCCCAAGATACTTGATGGGCAAATTCTAGACAGTGCAATTTAGCAGAGAAGCAAAGTTTGCTAGATTGTCATTAGGTACACCAACACCACACACCATACTCTTGTGATAATTAATTTTCAGCCCAAATAATATCTCAAAGCACCTCAAAATCCTCTTTAGATTCACCACTTCATTCTCTTCGGCTTCACAAAATAGAATTGAATCATCCACAAATTGTAAGTGAGAAATTAGAACACCATTGGATCCAACCTTTACACCTTTAATCAGACCCATATGGAGAGCCCTTGATAACAAGATGTTCAATCCTTCAACCACTATATTAAATAGGAAAGGGGACAAGGCGTCACCTTGCCTCAACCCTCTCTGTGGACAGAACTCCTCAGTTGGGGAACCATTGACAAGTATAGATAATTTCACAGAGGTCACACACTCATTAATCCAAGAGATCCATTTGTGCCCGAATCCAAAACTTGAAAGCATGGAGAATAGAAATTCCCAATTGACAGCATCATTGGCTTTTTGAAAGAGTTTGATGATTAACCCCTTCTTCCTTGATTTCTTCCAACAATCCACTACCTCATTGGCAATCAAAACTCCATCAAGTATATTTCTACCACCTAAGAATGCTGATTGTGCCTCATTGATAATTTCAGGTAAGACAGCCTTCAATCTATTAGTAAGTACCTTAGGTAGAATCTTATACAGTGAGCCCACCAAACTTATTGGTCTAAAATCTGCTAGATCCACAGAGTTCTCCTTTTTTGGAATCAAAGTTATGAAAAAGCTATTGATGCCTTTTACCAGACAGCCATTTCATAAATTGAACCACATCACCCCTCATAAGTTTCCAAGACTTCTGAAAAAAGAATAAATTAAAGCCATCTGGTCCTGGAGCTTTGTTGCCATCACACTCTTTGATGGCTGATAGGATCTCGAGTTCTGTAAACTCTGCCTCCAAACCATCAAACATAGGGCTATGACTGACAAGTTTGAAATCTCCACCTAGTGTAGGTCTGCATTTCCATGATTCAGAAAATTGCTTAACAAAATGTAATTTCACTTTTTGCCTCACCCTTAAAGGATCATTAACTACCTCTTCATTTTCACTGAACAAACTTATCATGTTCTTATTCTGCCTGCAACTAGCCATGATATGGAAAAATCTAGATAATGTTGAAACGGTATTGTACGAAGAAAAGGCTTGACAACATCTTTCTTTTTGTTTTTCAATTCTATTAGCTTGCGATGGAATTCATACTTTGTTACAGCATAAGCACCATTCATGACACTTAAAAATAATTCTCCCTAAATGAATTGCTATAATCACTTTTGAGTATTTGTCCTATAAATTTCTCTTTTTAAGTGTTGAAGACAAAAAAAACAAAAAAAAAAAACAAAAAAAAATGATAGCAGTTAGGAAAAATACTTCGAATTGCCTCTTTAAGACCAACATTCTAATCAGAAATAAATGTCAAAACTGTGTCTAATGTTAATATTCTAGCAAGATGTTGGAAAAATCAAAACCAATTATCTTCATTTCGAATAAACAACCACAAAAGCAACTGAAAAAAATGGCTACATCACGCAATAATAAACAATAACATCATAAAGTAGGTCCAAATCTACTGTTACATTAATAGAAATTTCACAAACTTAAATTGCACAAAATCAATTTAATTTTAATGTATTGACTTCCAATCAGATAGAGAAATTTCAATATGTTACAGGCAACAAAATTTCATTGACTTATATTGCACAAAATCAATTTAATTTTTATACATTGACTTAAAATCCAATAACACATATTAGTGAAATTTCTCTGAAATAAATTAAACCCAATAATATGTAACAACTAACAAAAGTACATCATATCCAGATTTTCCTGTCGTGGCAAGTAAAGTTCCTTTGTAATGCCCTTTCAAAAAAGGTTCATCAAGAAATAAATGGGACAAAAAAAGTTGAACCCATGTACACAAGCATGAAATGCAACAAACAACCCTTTGAAATTACTAGTATTCTGCTCAAATTCAACTCAAATCAACTTCCAGAATTCTTACTCAAAGCTTCATCAAGATACCATCGCAACCAGTCAAACAACAAATTTGGTCACCATATAGCTAAACTTTTTCCTTTTCAACTCCAAACCATCCACGTTAATAACTAATAGATATACCATAATTTGCTTTCATATATTTAATAACATCAATCGGATGAACCTGTTCAACGACCAAATTTGAACTCACCTTAGAATTCTTACAAGTATGAACATCAACTCCACAAGTGTGCTCATTATTTAAAATCCTAATGTATGAAGAAAAAAAAAATCATTCACTTTTTCAACAAAAGCATGCACAGGTCACTTGCAGCCCATTGAAGCTCTATTTTGCACATTCTGCCGTCATCTTTATCTTATCATTTTTGACATAGTTAAACTCAAATCCTTGTTCAATTGCATTTGGTTTGTGTTTGTAGAATAGTTTTTGAGATAAAAGGTACGAAAACTTGTTCTTTTTTCAGAAATGGTTTTGGAAAATTGTTTTGGGGAGAGAGTTTTAAAAAAAGTGATTGATTTGATGTATATGAGAGCGAGAGTGATTTTAGAAAGAAGCAAACCAAACAAAATTTTGAGATTTTTTTTGAAAAAATTTGTTTAGTTTGATTACTCTTGAAAATTTGTTTGTAGAGAATTTTTCCCAAAAACAAACCAAACAAGCCCTATGAAATTGAACTGCACCACCTTCAAACGCTTGACCCACATGTTTAAGATTGTTTCCTCAACCAGAACTCAACAGTACCTTTTCTTCAAGTGCACAAAACTCGGCACTTGAACTTCTGGACAACAACAAAATTGTTTAGCTTTCTTAATCCGAACAAAGTCTAATTGACGGAGAAGAGATTTTTATTTATATTATTATTATTTTTTAATGTATTTTGGGTTTTTTGGGCATGTAATTTGAATGGTATTGTTTTTAATATGTTTTTTTTTTTATCAGTAAAAAGAAATTTTATTAATGAAAAAACATACATTTCATATGAGAATACATCAATAAAGAGATGGAAGTGCAAAGCGCATCAAAGCGACAGTATCACAATCCCAATTAGGTTGGCACCAAGGAGAGCGCTCAATCATCAGTTAGCATAACCCCCAAAAGTTGGTGAGAAACCAACACAACACCAAGGAGAATAATAAAAGAAATAACCACCCAACAACCCAACAACCTAACAACCAACCCACGACTTACCGCAACCTACACGATTGCAAGCTGCAAACCAAATCAAGCCTATATGCAGAATTACACTAGCTGCATGTTAGACACTGTTAATATATGAAATTATATATGTATATAATTAACATATTATATATGTATATATTATTCTTTGTATTGTATTCCATATTTAGATTATAGGCTCCTCCCTATTAGGTATGTTCAAATCTTGCATTTTTCTTTCCCTACCTTATTCTTTCCCTTTCCTTGGACAACACTCCTACATAGTCCTATATATATACCCATAGCTTTGTACTGTAAAATAATTAATTCAATACAATACATATTATTTCTCTCTTACAGAGCAGTTCAAGGAAAGGCAAGAAGACCGTTACCACAATTCAAGCCTAAACTTGATGACAACATACCACTCGTCAAGGTCCACCCCTAGCAGACCACCACCCATGGTTTAGCTAGATAGTAACATCAGCCAAGGCAGACTATAACCTGTTGAAGGTGATGCACAATATCATTGACTGAGTACAACGCAACTGGGCAAGAGGATTTGATCCACAAAGCAATCCTCACCTTGATGGAGTCACACAAACCTTCAATATCATCCTGAGCACTATTGAAAAGACAGTCATTCCTCTGCTTCCAGATGGACCAGAGCACAACCAAAGGAACAACATTCCAGATTAACTTCAGCTGCTTTGATAATTTCGAACCAGGCTACCAATTGAGTAGGCTGCTCATAGACCCAGGCGTTGCCCATTGAATACCCACCATTTGATAATATTAGACCAGATCCCCCATGTAAAGGGACAAAGCAACGACACATAAAAACCACTTTCCGCCTCCCCATTACAGAAAATACAATTAACAGTTGAACCAGCATTGAGAACACCAATATTTTGCAGATAGCTAGATGACTTGACTCTACAATTTTTTCCATATCTCCAATTTTTTAATATGTCTCTGGATGTTTTGTTGTAGTTGATGGAACAATTGGTAACAGTGTAATTAGCAAACATAGTAGAAACATTGAAAATATATTGTCGAACTAGTCCAATTTGTTCGGATAGAAGTTACCGAACTAATATAGAGGAAATATCATTTTTCCCAAAAAACTGCCACTTAAAAATCAATTCAACCCATATTCTTTTAATAATATCAATTTTACACCTAAATTATTTGATTTTGAATCAATTTTACCCCTACTGTTAACTACCATTTATCAAACGAAGTTGACATGGCATTGAAATTTCGTTTGAAATTTTATTTTACTCCCAAACTATCTTTAAAGTATCAATTAGACCTCCAAATTTTTTTTTGTTCAGGGGATAAAATAAAATTTCAAATGAAGTTTGGGTGTCACATCAGTAATCTATGTTTGATCATAGATGGCAATTGACGGTGGGGTAAAATTGATGCAAAATCAAATAGTTGTGTATAAAATTGATATTATTAAAAGAACAGGGGTTGAATTGATTTTTGAGTAATAGTTTGGGAGGTAAAATGATATCTTGTCACTAATATAATATGTTCGGATATGTATACCGGAAAAATCTATTTTGTTTGGTACTGAAAAAACAATGTTTGTAAAAACAAACTTATAACATGTTGAAACTGAACAAAATATATACATTCTCTATCATAAATGACTTAGGAATATCTATTTCGTTGTCTTGCTAACTTTAATTGTTAGGATCAAACACACCCAGAAAATTATCTCACACACACAGAGAACACAATATTTACGTGGTTCGACCTAATGCCTACGTCCACGGAGCAAAAATGAGAGTTTCCACTAAAACAGGGCAAAAATACAAAACGGGGGAGGAGAAGCATCTCACTCTCTCTACTCAACTCAGAGCTCTCATATACTTCTCACAACTCTCTCTTTTTCTGATACCATACATCCTCTCCCTCTCCCTCTCGTCTCTATTTATACACAAAGATGAGAGAGAGAGAGAGGAGGAGACAAACCCACACAATTTCTACATTCTTTAATGGTGAGGGTGAGTGTCAACAATGGCAACAACGTAAAGAGAAGAGAGAGCTGCCCAGCTCAAACCTTCTTCTCTTGCGGTGGAAGTCTTCCTACGCCATCTTCTTTGACCCTCTGCTTCCATGCATGTGTGGTTGGAGCTAACAATTCTCTCCCTCCATACCCACATGCATGGCTGACTTCTCACTTGAAGTCCATTCTTGCAATGTCTCTGCAGATTTCGAGTTTGTCTCTCGAGACCACCTTTGTAAGCATGTTAGCTGGATTCTTATCTGTGTGGATCTTGATCAGTTCCAATAACTGCTTGTCCATCACTTCGCGTATCCAATGATACCGAACATCAATGTGCTTTATGCGAGAATAGTACATTGAATTCTTGCTCAGGTCTATGGCACTCTGGCTATCGCAATGTACCGTGAACTTTTCTTGCTTTAATCCCAACTCTTGGAGAAACTGCTTCAACCACAACATCTCTTTCCCAGCTTTCGTTGCGGCAATATACTCTGCCTCGGTTGTGGATAAAGCAATACATTTTTGCAGCTTGGACTGCCAAGATGTAGCTCCCCCTACAAAAGTGAACAAAAATCCCGATGTAGATTTTCTACCATCAAGATCTCCTACCATATCTAAATTAGTATAGCCATCCAGACTAGTTTTGCTCTTCCAAAGCACAAACACATTCTTGTCGTACCCTTGAGGTACCTCAGAATCCACTTGACTGCTTTCCAATGCCCCTTTTCCTGGATTGGAAAGGAATCTGCTTACTATTCCAACAGCATAAACAATATCTGGTTGGGTGGACACCATTGCATATATCAAACTCTTTACGGCGGATGAATAGGGAATAGCCTCCATCTCTTCTCTTTCTTTTGTAGAGGAGAGACAAGAACTCTTGCTTAGCTTGAAATGATTAGCCAACGGAGTATTGACTGGCTTGGCATCTTTCATGTTGAACTTCTCAATCATCCGTTCAACGTACTTCTCATGTGACAGCCACAACTTCTTGGCTTTCCATGTTACACACAATTTTCATGCCCAAAATTTTGTTGTGCAGGGCCTAGGTCCTTCATGTCAAAGGACTGTGATAACTCCTTCTTCAGTGATCTGATTGCTGTGGCATCTTGTCCAATGATCAACATGTCATCAACATAGAGTAGGAGTATGATGAAGTTTCCATCGGGAAATTTTCTGACATATACACATTAGTCTGCAGTAGTTCTCTTGTATTCATGACCCACCATGAATGAGTCAAACTTCTTGTACCATTGTCTTGGTGCTTGTTTGAGGCCGTAGAGACTCTTCTTCAATCTGTAGACTAAGTTCTCTTTCCTTTTGACTTCAAAACCTTCTGGCTGCTTCATGTAAATTTCTTCCTTCAGATCACCATGTGAGAAATGCCGTCTTCACATCCATCTGTTCAAGTTCCAAATTCAAACTGGCCACCAGTCCCAAAACTACTCGAATGGATGTCATTTTCATAACTGGCGAGAAGATTTCATCAAAATCATACCTTTCTTCTGCCTAAAACCTTTGACAACCAATTGGGCCTTATACTTGACTAGCTTCCCGCTGCCATCTTTCTTCAACTTGAACAACCATTTGTTCTTCAATACTTTTCGACCCTGGGAAAGTTTTACCCAATCATAAGTCTGATTTTTCTGCAAGGACTGCATATTTTCTTGCATAGCTTGCTGCCAGTTATTCTTCTCCTTATGATTCTGAGCTTCTTGAAAACTTTTTGGCTCCCCCTTACCAGTAAGCAAAATATACTCAAAAGCAGGGTATTTTGATGACGGCTTAGACTCTCTTGTTGATCTTCGCAACTGTCGACTAACAGTCTCTGGTGGAGGGAGTTGTTGTAGCGATCCTGGTTTCGATCATTCTTTCATGTTTTGCCACTTCGACTGGGCCAGTCGGGGGCGGGGGTCCAGGGGGCAGCGCCCCTTGGTGGGTCCTAGGGCAGCGCCTTGGCGAGCTTGAGGTGCAGCGCCCCCAAAACAAAAATGCAAAATGCATTCAAAGTTGCTTATCCGCTCGAGCAGCCGTTTATGCGCTCAAGCAGAGAATGTTTGGTTTCAGAAGTTTAACTTGTCTGCAAAAGTACTGGGTTAGTGTATTTGATGCTCGAGCAGGGCTTTCCACGCTCGAGCGGACTATGTTATATCAGTTCATGAATCTGATATTTCAGATCACTTTTCAGTCCTCTCTCTCTCTAAAACTCTCCAGAATTCTAGATCGGGAGCTTCTCTCTCTAGAAGTCATCTTCTCTCTTTGATTTCTCCAAATCCATTGGGATTTAGACCTAAGTTTTTCACCAAAGTTGGTTATCATCTCAAGGGTTTCGTTGTGTGCGGCGAAGATCGAGTTTCGACACCGTTGATTTTGGGGGTTTCATCTCATTTCTTCTTCAAAACTTGAAATAGGGATTTTCTTAGAGTTATATATATATATATTTTTGCAAGATTTATATGATTTTCGAAATCATCTTTCGATAGTTTTGAAAATTGATTGTTGATTCAAGAAGTTGAGTGATTTTGAAAGTGGGTTTGTCTCTTGTTCTTTTAAAATGATCTTATGGGTTTTGATCTTCATTGATTGAAGAAAAGATGATTTTGAAAAGTTTTCTTTCAAAGGATTTGAGTTGTATAGTTTTGGTGAGAAAACCTACAATTTGGGGATTTTTTTTAAAAGAGACTGAAAATCCATGAATGTTATTATTGTATTTATTTTGTGTGTCAAAATAAATGGATGTTTGGAAAATTTCTTATTTATATTTATATAATTGATGAATTTTAGGGAATACGAGAGTTGTTGTTCATTTTGGAAATTATTGTTCAAAACGTTGAAATAGTCTTGAAATGACTAATTGTTGAGGATACTTGAGAAGAGGAAATTGTGTTATTCCTTGGATGATGAATTGGAATAAAAATATTTATATTCATCTTGTGTTATTGGCATTACAATTCATTTGATTACATTAAACTTTGAAAGTTGATTTGAAAACTTGCATTAAGAAAAGAATGTTGAGAAACAAGTTTTCATAAAATGGTTTTGGGGTAAATACGTTGGTAAGTCTTGATAGGTAGTGTACATGATATTGAATAAGTTGGCCTGAGAGTCCGGGGTGAAAGACCGAAAACCCGCGCGGATAGGTGTCGAGCCTTCCAGTTAATACCGGTAAAAATGACAATTTGGTAGTACTTGTATAGTTTACTTGTAGACACCGACCTAGGGGATTACCAGAGTCATATTTACCGCCCTTGAAATAAATTGTTAAGTTTTGAACAATTGAAATTACATGACATCATTGAGCATGATGGTTTTCAAAAGATGAAAATGTGATTTATCTTCAAAAAGGGGCATAGCATGGCATGTGCATTTCATCTCTTGAGACTTGTATAAAATGTATATACTTTGTTAAGGATTTCCTACTGGGCTTTATGCTCACCCTACGGGATTTTGGTGCAGGAAAAGATGTGGTGATGTCGCCTAACTAAAGGCGAAGAAATGTGTGTTGAGAGTATGAGACTCTCATAGTGCTGTGACTCAGTGTGTAAGCCAAGGGCTGTATGTGTGTGGGTTTGAATAACCGTTTTGTGTAACCAGACTCAAGCCTTGGAAACTTATAAACTTTTGGGGTATTTATTTGTTTATTTACTTGTTGTTGGATTAATTTATTGTTGCATGAAGAACTATTGTATCATGTAATGTAAGTTTGGAGATTTATATTCGGTTTTCCTTGAAAGAGCTGTGATTGTTGTATTATCATTTGGGCTATAAATTTGGGGCGTTATAGTTGTGGCTCTCCCTGCTCAACACTCTTTGCTTTTGGATCTTCTTCTTCTGGAAATCCATCTTGCAATTCTACATCATTGGCTGCATGCTGCGGTAGCTCTTCTTCATCAGTGGCATGTTATGATGGTACAGGATTGGGAATAATTTCTGAAACATCATCAACTTTGGGTTTGGCTGGTTGCCCGAAGTCTTCTAAGGTCTGGCCTTCTTGAAACACTACATCTCGGTTTCGAATGACCTTCTTATTTTTCGGATCCCACAATCTGTATCCAAATTCTTCATCTCTATAGCTAATAAAGATGCATGGAGTGGCTTTATCATCCAGCTTCTATTTGTGCTCCTTGGATACATGTACAAATGCTTTGCACCCAAACACTCTCAAGTGAGAGTAGGAAATCTCCCTTCCAGACCATACTTCTTCTGGAATCTGAAAATTCAATGGAATGGATGGCGATCTGTTGATCAAATAGCAAGCAACACGAACAGCTTCTCCCCAAAATGGCTTTGGCAGCTTCGCCATTTTAAGCATACATTTGACCTTCTCCACAATGGTCTGGTTCATTCTCTCGGCTACAACATTGTGTTGTGGGGTTCTAGGAACAGTCTTCTCATGTCGGATACCGCGAGTAGCACAATAGGCTTCAAACTCCTTTGACATGTACTCGCCTCCATTGTCTGTTCAAAGATACTTCAGCTTCTTTCCGGTCTCCCTTTCCACCATGGCATGGAATGTCTAAAAATGCTGGAACACCTCAGCTTTGGTCTTTAGGACATAAACCCATACCTTCTGTGATGCATCATCAATAAACGTCAAGAAGTATTTTCTGCCACCCAAAGATTCCACTTCTATGGGACTGCAAACATCAGAGTATACTCTGCTCAACAATTTTGATTGTCTTCTGGATGATGAGTAAAAAGTGACTCTATGATGCTTCCCAAACAAGCAGTTGTCACAAGGATTTAATTTCGCATCTTTCGCAAAGGGAATAAGAGACTTCTTGCCAGAATCTGTAATCCTTTCTCACTCATGTGACCCAGCCTTTTGTGCCACAAATTTGGTTACGCCTCATCTTCTGTTGCGTTGAGGCTATCTGAATTCACCTTTACATGAGTCTTGTATAGCGTGCCAATTGCTTGTCCTCTAGCTACCACCAAAGATCCATTTTTCAACTTCCATATGCCTTTGCCGAAGTAGTTCTCATAGCCTTGTCGATCTAAGGCTATCCCTGAGATAAGATTCAGGCGTAAATCGGGAACATGCCTGACATCTTTCAACACCATTGTACACCCAACTTTGGTTTGGATGTGAACATCACCGATTCCCTCAATCTTTGACAAACTGGAGTTACCCATTTTTATTGTACCAAAATCTCCAGCTTGGTACGTACTGAAAAACTCTTTCCGGGATGTAGCGTAGTAGGAAGCTGTTGTATCTACCACCCACTCGGTGTCATTGTCTGACATATGCAGGCATTCTTCTTCTTCAATAGAGAATAATGCAATATCTTCCGAGACAGTAACTGCAATGTTCCCATCTTTGGTCTTTGGCTGTCTATTGCCTTGTTTTTGTTCTCCTTTCAAGGCATAGCAATATTTCTTTATGTGACCCTCCTGGCCACAACGGTAACACTTGAACCTTGGCCGGCTCGTACCATCTCTGGATTTCCCTCTGTCTTGAGATCTTCCTCTACTGCGTCCTCTGCTTTTGCTTCTTCCTCTGCCTCTACCTCTGCCTTTGTTTTCTGTGACGAGGGCATGAGACTGATCTCCACCCATGTCTTTCTTTCTTTCTTGCCGCTTCACCGAATAAAGCATCTGTAACCATGCTTATGGTCAGTCTTCCTTCAGGTGCAAAGTTGCTGAAGGACATCACCAATGTCTCCCAATTGTCTGGTAAAGAGCTGAGCAGCAATAGGGCATGTATCTCATCATCCAACTCCATTTTGACAGTTGCCAGTTGGTTCACCAAATTTTGAAACTCACTGGTGTGTTCAGCAATAGAGATACCACCTTTCCGCTTCAAATTTACAAGTCTTCTTATCATAAGGGCTTTGTTCCGGGCAGTCTTTGACTGGTACATGCCTTCTAACTTCATTCAGAGAGCATAGGCACCAGTCTCCTGGGCAACATGGTAGAAGGCACTGTGATCGAACCATTGTCTGATCTGGCCAATGGTCTTTCGGTTATTCTGCTTTCAGTCTTCATCAGTTTCTGTTGTTAGTTTAACTTCATTAAGCTCAATGGGGTCAAACAAATCTCAGCAGTACAAGACATCTTCTATTTTGGGCTTCCAAATGGCATAATTGGATGCATTCAGCTTGATCATGGATCTTGAAGTCAATGTTGATTCCTCCATCATACAAAAAATGATCTCTATCTGAAAAACAGGCTTCGCTGTGGAGTCCAGACTAGTCAAATTAGTCCAAAAAGCACTTCGGATTACCAAAATAAAGACTGCAAATTTTTTAAAGCTAATTTGCAAAATCTGACCATACGAATGTGTCTGGAATATTCCAAATAGTTGAAAACCACTATTGGATCATAAAAAATGGACTCAGAATGGCTCACATCAAGCCAAAACCAGTTAAACGGTTCAAAACTGCAGAATTTGGTGTGGCTGAGAAGCACCAGATAATTCCTCCAGATTGGTTGACGTCAGCCTGACGTCATCGGCTCGTGAACGGTTGGTCAATGGCTCCGGCTTGGCTTGGTCAGCGGTTGATAGCTTGGTCAACGCAGCTTGATAGCTTGGTCAACGGCTCAGATCCGGCTAGGATGATGTTATCGGCCATCGTATGACATTATCTAACGGCGGTGGATGACGTTAGCACCTGTCTTGCTGGGGACGACGCGTGGGGCGCGTGGTTGCGAGTCAGAGCGCGTGATCACGGCGTCACAGAGCGCGTGAGGCGCGTGAGGTCTCCTCCAGCATCCTTTTTCGATGTGGTTTTCACCGCTATCATCGTCTCGTTGAGTGCTTCAAGCTGATGTGATCAAAAGTGGATTTCGACCATTTTGATTTCTGGACAATTTTTGAAAAACACGCTCTGTTTTTCTGAAAATGCACAAAATCGGCTCTGATACCACTTTGTTAGGATCAAACACACCCAGAAAATTATCTCACACACATAGAGAACACAATATTTACGTGGTTTGGCCCAATGCCTACGTCCATGGAGCAGAAATGAGAGTTTCCACTAAAACAGAGCAAAAATACAAAACTAGGAGGAGGAGTATCTCACTCTCTCTACTCAACTCAGAGCTCTCATATACTTCTCATAACTCTCTCCTTTTCTAATACCATACATCCTCTCCCTCCTGTCTCTATTTATACATAAAGATGAGAGAGAGAGAGAGAGAGATAGAGAGAGAGAGAGGAGACAAACACATACAATTTCTACATTCTTTAATAGTGAGGGTGAGTGTCGATAATGGAAACAACGTGAAGAGAAGGGAGAGCTGCCCAGCTCAGACCTCTTTCTCTTGAGATAGAAGTCTTCCTACACCATTTTCTTTGATCCTTTGCTTGCATGCATGTGTGGTTGGAGCTAACATTAATATGTAAGAGAGTAGGAGAATGATCGATTGAAGGATAGTAGGGTTGAGTATAAAGATGTAAGATTAAGAGAATAACAGAATAGAGAAGAGAGGAAGGGTAGAGAGGTAGTGTAGTGTATCATATTATGAAATGGGTGTCGAAAACTACTTCAATTTGCACTTTTTATAATTTCAAATACTTTTTAGTCATTTTGAATAGGGGTGTAATATTAAAAGAATTTCATTAAGTTGGGGTGTACAACTAAACTTTTGGGGTGCATTTAAAGTGACCCTATGTTTGGACTTACCAATCAAGAAGTGTCATGTGTGTATTGTCCTTATAACTAACAAAGATCAAAACGCAGGCCTCTGGCCTAAAACACTTCATATGGTGGACTTTTCACTCATTCTTTTAAGAAAGAATAAAGAGTATTGTTAGTTTTATGAAAGATAATTGTTTAAAATAAGAAACTTCACTACAACATTTTCTTAGTTCAGTGACACTTGAAAGTGTCACGAAACTATTCTTTTAGTGACATTTTTTTAGTTTTGTGGCGTTTTAAACAAGTGTCATTTATATCGATACCACGTTAGATACTAGTGGCACTTGTAAGTGCCACTACACCATGAAGGCTAAAACTTTTTAGTGACACTTTAATGTCATCATAGATACTATTCATGACACTACCAAGCGCTATTAAAGAAGATTTACAATTTAAAAAATGCAACTATATACTTTTTTAATGGCTTTTCTTATGCCATAATTAATATTTTTAACAACTCTTATAAATGCTGCTTGATCCAACTTTTAGTGACAGATCAAAGTGGCAGTGCTTCACCATTCATTTGTGCCATAAATGGTGATAAATTGAAAAACAAAACAAAAATAAATAAATAATTGTTTTACAACATTCACTCCATTGATATTTTGGTTTGTAAGATAAACAAATAAAATTTCATTTGTTAGATGTAATTACAATTGACACAAATATAGCAATATTATTCTTTACTAATAAAATAAAATCAAAACATTGTTCCTACTTTAACAAAGTCAATATCATTATCATAATATCAAAAACAAAAATTAAACAAATAAATATTTACATATCCAAAAAAAAGGTAATCTTCATATCCATGAAAAAAGTGTATCGCTATAGTACTTCAATAATATTTGTGGAAGTCAATGCCCAAATCAAGTTCTTATAAGTTCCTTGTAATTGCTAGAATCGGCCTCATAGAATTGTCTATACAAATTAGAATGGAGTCTCATAAATATACTCGTCAAAGGCTTTGATGATGACGCACTGCAATACAAGCAAAAATCAGCAAGTAAGAAAAAAAAACACTCTCTAAAAAGCGAAATTAAAAACATTTAGAAAGAGCTCAACATATCACAAGTAAATCCCTTCTATTGAATTCATAGTAATCATTAGTGGATAGTATAGAAGATACTTTATAGTAACTCACCAACATTAGTATATAAGATACTTTCCAATTATGTTGCAAATTGATATATGATAAAACAATGAAATGAAAGAAGCTAATAGCACCACCCCAAAATGAATAGTACATAAGGAAAAAAGAGAAAAGGAATTACACTACACTCTGCTTTTGGTTTTTCATTTTCTTCCCATACTTGAATCAAAGCTAGTTTCTTCTATTTTTTGTCATAATATGAAGCAAGATGTCAAAGGCTTTGGAGTGAATCAAAGTTAGTTAATATAGGATGATAGATTATCCCTTAACCTTAAGAAAAAAATTACCTGAATCAATGATCAATAGAACATGAAGGCTTTAGACACACACGTACATATATATATATAGAGAGAGAGAGAGAGAGTTCATACATTTTAAGAAATTGTTTTGAATCTATATTTTCCATGCTTTGATGATAACATAATGTCTCTGTTTTCCATATATATTATGAAAGGGAAAGAAGAAAAAAGAAAGAATCAAATAAACAAAACAAAAGCAACATAAATTAATAAACCAAACACCCAAAGATTCAAATTCATGTGAACCAAATACTTATCCCAATTGTTTCACGAAACATAATAGAACAAGTGCTTCACCTTCTTTGTTAAAAAAAAAAAAAATACAAAAACAAAAAATTCACCTTCTTTACAATAAAAATAACAATGAAAATGAGATTTATAAGTCTTTTAGGTTTCTCATCCCCAGGTATAATTTGGTTATTGTGATAGAGCAGAGAAATCATTTAAGATAATACCCATTAATGAAAAAATACACTAATTACTTCTGAAGCACCTGCACCAAAGTCAACTCTACCATTAATAAAGAAAATTCATGAGTAAAATAATAAAGAAATAGATGGAAAGGAAATGCATTACTTGAAAAAGGGATCTATTTTTGCTAAATTTTGACAAGTTACTTTAATCACAACCATCATTTATTACCCTTTGCTTAAACATGTCATTAATTGGGAAACCATGATTGATTGTCTTTAATTTCTCATGGTAATTTACATGATAAATTTTCAATATCATTAACCTTTGTTTTTATACAAATGTTTTCCTCAAAACTAGTTTACAATTTTTGTTAGTAGTTACTATTATGACACCTCAGGCAATAAAGTGTAGAGAACAAGAGAAAAGAGGCTTGCTCACCCGAGAAACAATTATTGGGTGTCATGTAGGGTATTGCTATGTGTTACATTACTCGAACATGATTACTTTACATCATGGGGCTGGCCATAACATTTATGTTAATATTTTGGCTAACAACATGAGGGTGGCAATTAGTGATTGGTGTCTGATCTCACATGGCAATTGTTGTTAGGGAAAATATGTGATTTCCCACAAGTAAATCAATTAGTGGGAATAAAAACTAATGCGGAAAAATTAAATCAAAGGCAACACAAGAATTTTACGTGGTTCCCTCAATGTGAGATACATCCACGGGATCGAAATCCGATTCCACTACCAACCAAATAATTTCCAAACGATTACAAACGAGACATGAATGGTCTCAGAAAACCACCCTTAGGTGAATTTCAAATAATCACAAATAAACAAGAGGAAAGACCTCATCAAATAGATGAACAAAAATCTTCGAAACCAAAGTTGTAGAAGACCCAAAATAATCGACCCAAATCAGCACCGAAAACGAACCAAACGAAGCAGCCGAAACCACACCACTGAAGCAAGTATTAATCTCACCAATAATAATGATCAATAGTTGCTCACCTTGTAAAACTAAAATATGGAGCAGCCGTACAACCCCTTTTCCTTGGGAAAAACAATACCAATAATATGTATTGTGAATCTAGGGTTTTTTTTTTTATCAAAACCTTAGTTGTTTCCAAAACTAAATTAGGTCTCCACAAAATTAGATATAATATATAAAAATATATTATAATTAATACCAAATCAAATTAAACTCTTTTAATAAGCCAATTGGGTCCCACACTCCAATAAGGAGGTATACCCAACAATTCTCCCCTACCGACTTAGGTGGAGATATCAACCATACTGGCCAAAGTTCGACACTTTAAATGTTTGTCCCTCGACAAAGTCTTAGTCAACATATCTGAAATATTATCATCTGTGTGAACCTTTTCGAGTTGTAGCAATTTCGAATCTAACACATCACGAATCCAATGGTATCTCACATCAATGTGTTTCGATCTCGAATGAAAAGTAGAATTTTTACTCAAGTGAATAGCACTTTGACTATCACAATAAAGCACATACTTTTCTTGCTTCAAACCCAACTCTTGCAAAAATTTCTTCAACCATAACTCTTCTTTGCAAGCTTCCGTAATGGCAATAAATTCAGCTTCGGTAGTTGAGAGAGCAACACATTTTTGTAATTTAGATTGCCATGCCACAGCTCCCCCTGCAAAAGTCATCAAATACCCCGAAGTAGATTTTCTAGAATCAATATCACCAGCCATGTCAAAATTTGTGAACCCATCAAGCATCGGTTTACCATCCCCAAAACACAAACACACCTTCAAAGTCCCTCGAAGATACCTTAGAATCCATTTTACCGCTACCCAATGTTCGGATTAGAGAGAAAACGACTCACCACACCAACTGCGTGAGCAATATCCGGCCTTGTACAAACCATGGCGTACATCAAAAAACCAACTGCTGAAGCATAAGGAACTTTCAACATCTCTTCTTTGTCTTTCTCGCTTGTAAGACATTGATTCGAACTAAGTTTGAAGTGACCCGCAAGTGGACAACCAACTGGCTTTGCTTTATCCATGTTGAACCTCTCAACAACTTTCTCAATGTAGCTTTCTTGAGACAACCAAATCAGCCCCTCTTTGCGATCACGAACAATTTTCATACCAAGTGTTTGCTTTACCGGTCCCAAATCTTTCATTGCAAAAGATTTACTCAACTCTAACTTCAACCTGTTTATCATGGTAGAATCTTGACCCACAATTAACATGTCATCAACATAAGCAAAAGAATAATAAATTTGTCATCCGGGAAATTTTTCACAAACACACAATAGTTCGAAGTGGTTTTAGAAAAACCATTATTCATCATGAAAGAGTCAAATTTTTTGTACCATTGCCGCGGGGCTTGCTTGAGGCCATACAAACTTTTCTTCAATTTGCAAACAAATTTCTCTTTCTTTTTTCCACAAAACCTTCTGGTTGCTCCATGTAAATTTCTTCTTCAAGATCACCATGAAGAAATGCGGTCTTCACATGAAGTTGTTCAACTTCAAGGTTCATACTTACAGCCATGCCAAGTACAATCTGAATAGAAAACATCTTCACAACCGGCGAGAAAATCTCGTCAAAGTCAATACCTTTCTTTTGCCCAAAGCCTTTCACAACAAGACGTGCTTTGTACCTCAGAGTCTTGCCATCATTCTTCAATTTGAAAACCCACTTATTTTCAGAATTTTTCTCCCTTTAGGCAACTTCACTAAATCATAAGTCTGGTTTTCAAGCAAGGGAATTCATCTCCTCATCCATGGCCTTTTTCCAATCACCTTTCTTTGCATGCTCAATTGCTTCTTGGTAGCTCTCAGGCTCCCTTGATCGGAAATCAACACAAATTCATTGGGAGGATACTTTCTTGAAGGTTGTCGGTCCCCTTGTAGATTTCCTCAACTCAAGTTGTGGTGGCGGTTCTTGAGTTGGATGCTCTTCCTCAATTTCTGGCTCAACTTCATTAGGATTAAACATCATCCTCTACATCTTCAATAGGTAGCTGCACATCTCCCCCGTTTTCATCATCAACTGAAGATGAAGGAGATGAATCCATGTCAATGAGATCACTAGTTTTTGGCTCCGGTTGATCACCTTTGCCAAAGTCTTCAATTGTTTGGTCTTCAAGAAACACAACAGCACGGCTTCGAATGACTTTCTTGTCGACCGGATCCCACAATCTATACCCAAATTCATCACGTCCATAGCCAAGAAAAATACATTGTCTTGACTTACTATCAAGCGACCTCTCATCCTTTGGAATGTGAACAAAAAACTCGGCAACCAAACACTTTCAAGTGCTCATAAGACACATCTTTGTCGGTCCAAACTCTTTCTGGAACATCACTATTCAAAGGATAGGAAGGAGACAAATTGATCACGTCAACCGTTGTCTTCAATGCCTCACCCCAAAAGGATCTTGGCAATTTAGCTTGTGAAAGCAAACACCTTGTTCTTTCCACAATGGTGCGGTTCATCCTCTTAACTGTCTTTTGTTGAGGAGTCTTCTTAACTGTCTTTTGATGCCGAATACCTTGGCTGCGACAATACTCATCAAATGGCCCAATGTATTCACCACCATTGTCTGATCGGATGCACTTCAATTTCTGCCCTGTTTCTCTTTCAACCATGGCCTGAAAAAGCTTAAATACTTTTAGAACTTGATCTTTAGTTTTTAGTAGAAAAGCCCAAACTTTCCTTGAATAATCATCAATGAAAGTAAAAAAATAAAGTGCACCACCATGTGTTCTAACTTTTAAAGGACCACAAACATCCGAATGAATCAACTCCAAAACATTTTCTTTTCTAGAAGCAACATTTTTATGAAAAGAAACTCTATGTTGTTTACCCGCCAAACAATGAACACAAGCTTTGAGATGTGTACCTTTCAAACCGGGGTAGAAGCTCTTTCTTGAACAATACTTGCAGCCCCTTTTCACTCATGTGGCCAAGCCGCTTGTGCCACAATTCGGTAGAAGTATTATCTTCAAGTGCATTGACAACACCTTTACAAATTTTTCCTTGCATCGAATAAAGTGTATGAGTCTTCTTGCACTTAGCCACCACCAAAGAACCCTTTGTGAGCTTCCACATTCCATCACCAAATTTGTTGTTGAAGCCTTCATCATCTAGCTTCCCAGTAGAGATCAAATTGAGGCGAAATGTCGGGAACATGCCTCACATCTTTAAGCAACAACTTGCAGCCCAAATTTGTTTCCAAGCAAACATTACCCATGCCAATAATCTTGGACAAACCTTCATTACCCATTCGAACAGAACCATAATCTCCTTTGGTGTAGGTAGTAAAGAAATCAACTCGAGAAGTCACATGAAAAGAAGCACCGGAATCAATCACCCAATTACTCTCTTGGCCCACAAAATTGATACAATCATCTTCACAAACAACCATGAGATCATCGGTAGTAACTGCCGTTGTGTCTTCTTGCTTCTTATCCACACTTTTGTCACGCCTTTTCTCCTTATTCTTGAGCTTTCGGCATTCTCGCTTCATGTGCCCTTTCTCATGGCAATAATAGCACTCAATGTTTTTCCTTGAAAAAGAACCATCTTTTGATTTGTCACGGCTTTGATCACGACCATGGGGAGTCTTACTTCTCCCCTTTGTTTTTCTTCGGCCTCTTACAACAAATAACAAATACTTCTGAATGAGAGGAACCCGTTGATTTTCTTCTAGTTTCTTCATTCAACAAGCTACTAGTGACTTGGTCCATTGTGACAACTCCATCGGGCGCCGAATTACTAATTGTCACAACCAAAGTCTCCCAACTTTCGGGCAAAGAACTAAGTAGCATCAAAACCTGCAACTCATCATCAAAAATAATTTTCATAGAAGCAAGTTGGTTAACAATACTTTTTATTTCATTCAGATGTTCCGGAATAGGGCTGCCCTCTTTATATTTTAAATTAACCAACTTACGAAACAGAAAGACTTTATTTGTGGCTAATTTTCTATCATAAAGGCTCTCTAATTTTTTCCATAAATCATGTGCTGAAGTTTCAGTAGCAACATGATAAAACACACTGTCATCAATCCATTGACAGATAACACCAACGGCTTTTCGATTAAGCCTATTTCATTCATCATCTTTCATACCCTCGGGTTTGCCACTATCACCCTCAATGGGTCCATACAAATCTTTACAAAATAATAGGTCCTCCATTTTAATTTTCCAAGTTACCCAATTGCTTCCATTGAAGCTAGACATACGACCCACATTCCCCTCAATTGATTTACACAAATAAATATACTCAAATAAACCGTACGCTCTGATACCAGTTGCTAGGGAAAATATGTGATTTCTCACAAGTAAATCAATCAATGGGAATAAAAACTAATGCGGAAAAATTAAATCAAAGGCAACACAAGAATTTTACGTGGTTCCCTCAATGTGAGGTACGTCCACGGGATCGAAATCCGATTCCACTATCAACCAAATAATTTCCAAACGATTACAAACGAGACACGAATGGTCTCACAAAAGCACCCTTAGGTGAATTGTTGGGTATACCTCCTTATTGGAGTGTGGGACTCAATTGGCTTATTAAAAGAGTTTAATTTGATTTGGTATTAGTTATAATATATTTTTATATATTATATCTAATTTTGTGGAGACCCAATTTAGTTTTGGAAACAACTAAGGTTTTGATAAAAAAAAATCCTAGATTCACAATACATATTATTGGTATTGTTTTTCCCAAGGAAAAGGGGTTGTGCGGCTGCTCCATATTTTAGTTTTACAAGGTGAGCAACTATTGATCATTATTATTGGTGAGATTAATACTTGCTTCGGTGGTGTGGTTTCGGCTGCTTCGTTTGGTTCGTTTTTGGTGCTGATTTGGGTCGATTATTTTGGGTCTTCTACAACTTTGGTTTCGAAGATTTTTGTTCATCTATTTGGTGATGTCTTTCCTCTTGTTTATTTGTGATTATTTGGAATTCACCTAAGGGTGGTTTTGTGAGACCATTCGTGTCTCGTTTGTAATCGTTTGGAAATTATTTGGTTGATAGTGGAATCAGATTTCGATCCCGTGGACGTACCTCACATTGAGGGAACCACGTAAAATTCTTGTGTTGCCTTTGATTT
Organism: Camellia granthamiana; assembly: GCA_036172215.1. Lineage (NCBI taxonomy): Eukaryota > Viridiplantae > Streptophyta > Magnoliopsida > Ericales > Theaceae > Camellia > Camellia granthamiana. Next base: position 57,048,063 of record CM069905.1, read on the forward strand.
AATTTTTCCGCATTAGTTTTTATTCCTATTGATTGATTTACTTGTGGGAAATCACATATTTTCCCTAACAGCAATGCCATGTGGCACTACCTAATAATTTTTCTTGACCGAGGATGACTACTACTAACAAATAATAAAGTAAATTACTTTCCTATTAGTCAAACACATTCATCCATTTGCAAGATAGACTCATTGGCACATTCTATCAACCACTTGCAAGACAACTTATGCACATACAACCATCAAGCCCATGAAACTGATGTGCATGAAACTACCATTGATACTTACATGAACAATTTTGGTAGCCAAATGAAGAATACAAACTTGTTGGAAGTAGAACCTTTTTGGGAAAAAAAGTTTCTATAAACAATGGTAGCTATATAGATATCCTACCATTGTTAATCAGCCTTGTAATCATATATATTCAAATGTTTCTGATGCTGTATAGATACATATTCAAAATTGGGTTGCTCAAAACTTGTATATATCTATTCATCAACATTTATAAATGGATATCTACACACACACACACACACATATAATAAGCAATAAATATTTTAAGTTTGCTTGGTTTTATGCTTTTCTCTTGATTAAAGAGCACAACTATTCATTTCATCAAGAATAGATTGAAACTGCACAGAATTAGAAGGTGACAGATGCTCCAAGTAAGATTGTAGTGTTGCTACTAGTAATCAAAATGGTAGGGCATTAGTATTAGTAGTATTATATATAACAATCAAATTAGTTGCTAGATGGTAGGCATGTTAAGTTGTAGTACTATAGGTAACAGGGCATTTAACACTATCACTATTCAACATCATACTCTAGATGACTTGTTAAAATATTAGGACATTATCACCATGGCCTGAGCTAATTCTCCAATGGAACATTCACAAGTATGCCCTGCATATTTAGGGAGAAAAAACAATCAAAATTGTATTTTGATGAAACAAGTAGTAAGTATAACTAGTGACAAAACAAATGGTCTATACAAAATACAAAGACACAAATTAAAGTAAGAAGAAAGATGATGAGTGAATGTGAAAATTACTACTATGATAAGGACAACAAATACCCAAGAAGTATGGAACATATACAATTTATAACAATTTTTACTGTCTCAAAGAATGTGAAGGGCCTACCTTGCACACTCAAATGCTCAAACCATAGAAGAACAATAATTTGAACAAATTAGAGCTTTTCTGGAGTCCAACCCCTAATTTTTTTTTTTTATTTATTTTTTTATTTTTTGTGATTCTACTTCCTTCAATAGAATAAAGAGTCAATGGTTTATGAATATATGTATGTGTACACACACACACACAGAGTAATTACCTGATAGAGCAAAGGTGAGTCAGATCTGTGAGAAGAGTGGGAGTTACTGATTTGGATTGTGGTGATCAAGCCAATGTCGATCGAAGATAGAGAGAGTAGAGAGAAGTCAATTTCATTGAAACCCAAACCTTAGGATTTTTCCTGAACATAAGCACTTGCAAACCGTAGGATTTTTCCCTTTCTTTTTGTGAGTTAGTTCCCAAGTGGAACTCTAATGTTGGGATTCCAATGGCAACGTTTAATGGACTTTTATATTTTTTATTTTTAATTCTAAAATGCCATTAAATTTTATTTGTGCTGGCAACCTTAAATAAATAAAATGTCATTCAATTTTATTTTAATTTTAAAAATTGCAACAAAATTTATTTCTACTGACAGCCTTAAATAATAAAATGCCACTCAAATAGTGGAATAGATGTATGGTTAAATGACATTCAAAAAAAAAAAATGCCATTAGATGTATTTGTAATAGCATTTTTATAAAATAAAAAATAAAAAAAATACACTGAAATGATGCCACTAAATAATGTTTTTGTTGTAGTGTTGTGGCACTTGTTTAATGAAATGTCACTAGAACCTTTTATGTTTGTCGTTTTGTGACATTTTTTTAAAAACGTCTCACTAAATATTATTTTTATGACATTTTCTAAAAAGATGTCACTGATATAGTGTCACTAAAATGTGTTTTTGTTGTAGTGTTTGTATTTTAGGCTCTATTTATTTTGATATAAAATAATATTTTATAGGTAAATTAATTGTGCTAAAAAAAAATATATATCTTTTTATTTTCTGGTGTTTGATTGATTATTGAAACAAAACTTTCTATCATGTGTTGGGTAAAAGTTATGAAGAGTCACGTTTTCACATTGAAATTATCAATATGTTGAAAGTGCCAAACTAAAAATAAACATCTTAGAAGTTGACTTATGAAAATTTTAATATTAGTCATTTTGGAGGCTATGACTAAAAATATTTTTTTGTTCAACTAAATAATAAAAAATATGTAAAATAAATTTAAAGAAAATATTTTACGTGGAACTAAAATAGAGCATTAGGTAAAATTTGTAGACAGAATATGGAGGTTCGTTGGAGTTGTTCCAACATTAGTATTTCAGTTTTACCTCCATTTTTTTATTTTTATTTTTTACATTTTCTTGATGACCTGTGAGAAATAAATTGACTAAAAATAAATAAACGAATAAGACAAAGTACATTACACATGCACACACGACACGATGAAAAATGCCTAAGACCCCCAGTGGGGGTCACTGGGGGTCGTGCGTGTAGAGACACCATTGGCCCAAAAAAAAATTGTTTTTTTTTGTTTTTTTGTTTTTTTTGTTTCAGCGAATGGGGGTCCGCCACGTCACTGAGAGTCGACCCCCACTGGGGGTATCTAGCAGCGCTGCGACATGATATAGTAACATGTCATAATCTTTAAAGTATTGTACAGAGCCGGCAAAGGTTGCCAATTCATTTTTGGAGCCTAAGAGCGAGCGATTATAGAATTTATTATTTATGTTAGAATTTTAAGATATAAAATGTTAAGAGTCAGTTTACAAATGAAATGGAGCATTACTTTAAGAACATCAAAGCTCCATCCCAACTTTCAAAAATTAATATGATAATTTTTTTTTAAAGTTTAAATAACAGATTGACATATGCAAATTTAATATCTTTAAAAGGCACTCCATTTGATTTATCAAAATTATTATTATTATTATTATTATTATTATTATTATTATTATTATTATTATTATTATTTTGAACTCTTTTGAAGGCCCTTGTCATTAAATTAATGAAAACAAAATAACTTGCCATCTTCTTTTAGCTATGTCAAATTGGTATTGTTCAAGAAATGTCAATTACCAACTCAGAATTGCAAGTTGGGTGGAACACAATTTAATTCTTATTTTTACTGTTAAAGGTGTAACTAGGGTTGTGTAAAATATTACTTAATTAGCATCAATCTGCCCACTAATTGCAAGTTAGTTTGTTTCGTGATTTGAAATTTATAATTCATCCGCTATAATTTAATACATATATATATTTTTTTTATCTGCAATCAACTATTAAAGTAAAAATCAGTGTGAGAGAGATTTAATATATAAAATTTATTGCAAATTAGTGTTATATATATGAAAAATATTATATAAAATTAGTTAGTGTTATATATATATATAATATTATATAAATTAATGTTATATATTATGCAAATGCTCAATAATTGTTTAAAATTAATTTTTAATCAACTAACAAATTGAAACCGCCTAAACTGCCCAAATCACGATTTGATTGTTTATTAATTTATTGTTTGATTTATAATTTTACCCGCAAATCACACCAAACTGCACCATGCACACCCTTAGGTGCAACCTCATAAATAGTCATTTGAGTAGAGATGCTCTAAGGCAACGTTTTAAATTGTGATCTTGTGATATTTAGATATTAATTTTAATGCAAATTTATAATTTTTTATATTATATTTTTTTAACTAAAGTTTATTTTTCTTGTGTTTTGATATGTAAAATTGCTAATTAAAATGTTTGTGATCAAGTTTGTTTAACACATTTTTTTTCAAATGATAATATAACTAATTCACTTAAATTTTTTGTGACATGGTGGATCTTTGGTATTATTATTATTATTATTGAGAGGGTAATTTATATGAAAATTAGGCCGAGCTGGGTAATGGGTCGTTATGGGTCAACAGTACGAAGGGCTGAGTAAAAAGGTCATAAAGTTACTCCGGTCCGCAAGAGGCGTAAAGTTACTCCGGTCCGCGGGAAGCTTGAAGTTACTCCGGTTCTAAAGAGCTTACAGGTGAGTTCGGTCGTCACGCACAAAGTTATACTGGTCGGGACCAGAGTATTGGTTATCCCGGTCAAGACATACCATGGTTAGCATTGGGAGAGCCGAAGTAAGAGCAGTGAATAGGAAGAGCCGAGCTAAAGTTGTCTCGGTCTAGTCTGCGGCTTAGCATAGCCATGCTTACCTCGGTCATATTGAAGTCTGACCATAGTAAAACCATCTCACTTGGTTTATGCAGTGAGGGGGGTGTTGAAGGATAAGCATTGTCTTTCAGGAGTATGAATCCTAGGAGGACTCTATATGGAGGAGTAAAAGTCCTACTAGGATTGTGTCACACGGAACCTACAAAAGCTCACAAACATCACCTATGGAGAGGTAACACAACTTTGATTCCCGAATACACAGCTTTTTGTCTATTTGTCTATTTTGCTGACTTAGGCATCGGAGAGGTATTCGGCACACACCCGCCGGCTAGCTCACATTTGTGTTTTCAGGGAGTAAAGCGACGTCATACGGAGGAGCGCAATCTTAATCAACAGGATTATACGAGAAGGTTTATTTCTTTCCCGTACAATTGGCGCCGTCTGTGGGAATAAACAGAACGAACAAACCTCTTGATTAAGTTTTCCTTGCTAATAAAAAGTAATGGCGCACAACGAAGACTTGCCGCAGTCCGCCATTGATGGACAAACCCCAGAAGGAGGTAAGAGGCGCGAAGGTTTGCCTCCTGTCCCTCCCATGGCGGACTTGGAGCCCCAATGACATAACCCCAGGAGGGATGCTAGAGGGAGGCGGAATAACAGCCCCCGTCACTCTCGTTCACAAAGTCCTGACAGACAAAGGTGAAGGATTGATCCTCAAGTTCTAGAGGATCGCGTGAAGGAGCAGGACGAATTGATACGACGAATGGCGGCGGACATGGAGATTATGAAGCGCCGGATGAAGGGAAAAGGAGTGGCGACAGGAGAGGGGCGCAAAAGCAGGACGCCCCCTCGCCACTCAGAAGACCGTGGTAGGAATACCACACCATTACAAGGAGAGAGTAAAAGCCTCAGGACAGGCGATACTCAATCCAGAACCTCCAGGACTCGTTGCTCCAGGTCTGAGAGAACGAGGACAGAGAGGTCGTATACTGAGGGAAGCACCTATCGGCCCTCGCGCACACACCAGACATCATTTAGGCAGACGGAGTTGCCAAGATCATCCGACTTGTGGACCGTGCTGGAAGAAAGGGCACGATGGAAGGAGGATAATAGGGCGCGCGACCCTCGCAGGGTATCTGCCCTTCAGCGGTTGGCTTCTCGGATGCATGGAAGCGTCGAGGTTGGAATGCCATTACCGCGCCCTGCCTACGAACCAAAGGACAAAGCATTAGCGAGGCTGCAGACCTCGCCGTTCGTTCCGGCAATCGAAAACGCGCCCTTACCTTCAGGCTTCCTTCAGCCCAAATTCACCACGTACGAGGGGAAGACAGACCCCTACATGCACCTAAGCCACTTCCGCCAGGTTATGGCGGTATATCGACGCAACGAGGCTTTGATGTGCATCCTCTTCCCATCCAGCCTTGGTGACCTAGGCTGGACTTGGTTCGAAAAACTTCCAGAAGGTAACATAGCCTCTTGGGTGCAATTGGCGGAGGCGTTCGTAACAAGGTTCAGAACGAACACCAAAATGCCAGTGGAGATCGACCAACGTCTCTCCATTGACATGGACGACAAGGAGACACTTAGATCCTACAATAGTCGCTACTGGGAGACCTTCAACCAGATTGGGGACTGTCCTACCAATATCGCCATCGCACAATATGAAAGGGGCCTTCCAGTTAGGAACAGACTAAGGGACTCAATCACTATGACGCCACCCCTAACAATGGAAGCCTTAATGGAAAGAGTGAACCAACACATTAGGGTGGAAGAGGATGGCGCCCGTGCCAAAACAAAATCTGGCACGATCGCAATACAGGAGAAAAAGGCCTCAGCAAAGGTCAACACGGTAGACCGTCCGAGCAAAAACGGACGAGGCAGGCGGGACAACGGAGAAGACCAGGATAAAAGATGGTTGAGAGTCCGCACTGCCATTACCACGGTATTCAAAAAGCCAATCTACCGGATTCTAAGCGAGAGACGCGATGAACCTTTCATCAGATGGCCTGCTAAGCTAGGAGAGGCTTAGAAGGATTACGACGAAAGGTGACGGTGCACCTTCCATAAAGAAAAGGGGCACCGCACTGAAAATTGCACGCCATTGAGGCAGCACCTGGAGGAGTTGGTGGCAGCAGGTCACCTGGATAAATACATTGAAGGAGGGACGCAACCAGCCCCCCAGGACCACAATAACCCCAACGGGATGCCAATCGCCGCCCCACCTCAAGGCGTAATCAATGTGATACATGGAATCTTCGAACCTGAGCGTGTATGCGAGCTCAAAGGGTCGATCAAGAAGGTTGAGCACTTAAGGGAGGTACTAAGTGCACAACCTACCATCAAAAAAGGAAAGACAGAGGCCACGAACATCATGTCTTTTTCAGATAGAGACTTGGAAAGGATATATTGTCCCCACAATGATGCCCTGGTTGTCACTCTCTGAGTCAAGGATTTTGACGTCAAGCGGATTTTGATTGACCAGGGTAGTTCATGTGAGATAATGTATTACGAAATATTCAAACAATTGAAGCTACAAGACAAAAACTTGGCACCTGCCGTGTCTCCCCTGATTGGATTCAACTCAATGCCAGAATGACCAGTCGGCAAAATAATCCTACCAGTCAGAGTAGGAAGCGTGACAAAATAAGTGGAATTCTGGGTGTTGAAGGTCCCTTCCACTTACAACATAATCTTGGGAAGAACATGGCTGCATGCCATGCGATCGGTGGCGTCATCCTACCATCAAGTAATGCAGTTCCCCAACGAAGCTGGGGTAATTGAAGAAGTCTTCGGGGACCAGATCATGTCCAAGCAATGCTTTGTCACTGTGAATGGCAGCCGCGCTACCAAGGGATATGTCCATTCGGTGGAAGAACCTGAGAGTAATGAACTGTTCGCAGATGTCGACAAAGCAGCTAATAAAAAAGCAGTGGAAGACTTGGTAGAGGTAAGAATAGATGAAAAGAACCCGGATAAGTTCTTTTTGCTCGGTTCGTCGTTGTCCACCACTGAGAGATTAGAGGTCTTGGAATTTTTGACCTCTAACATCGAAGTGTTCGCCTGGACACCATACGACATGCCAGGCATTGATCCTAACTTCATCTGTCACCAACTCAATGTCCACCCATCCGCTAGACCAATCATTCAGCGCACACCCAGATCGGCACTCCACCACGCCGAGATAGTGGCGGAAGAAGTAGGAAATCTCTGGAGGCATGAGCTATCAGAGAGATGCACTACCCCAGATGGATTTCCAACACAGTCGTGGTGCCAAAGAAGAATGGCAAATGGCGTGTCTACGTCGACTATAAGACAGTCAACAAAGCATGCCCAAAGGACAGCTTCCCCCTACCACGGATAGATCAACTGGTAGACCTAACGGCGGGACACAACCGACTTAGCTTTCTTGATGCATACAAAGGCTACCATCAGATCGCCATGTACGAACCAGACCAGGAGGTCACATCCTTCACAACCCCAAGAGGACTGTATTGCTACAAGGTCATGCCCTTTGGCCTAAAGAACGCAGGGGCAACATTCCAGAGAATGGTCACCAAGATGTTTGAGCCGTTGTTAGGCAGAACAATGAAGGCTTACATCGACGACATGGTGGTCAAGAGCAAGGATGAGAAAGACCATCTAAGGGACCTAGGTGAGATGTTCCAGATTCTGAAGAAGCACAAGTTGCGCCTTAATGCATCTAAGTGCGCGTTCGGTGTAGGATCTGGAAAATTCTTGGGCTTCCTGGTGACCAACCGGGGTATAGAGGCAGACCCCTCCCAGATCAAAGCTATTCAGGATCTGGAGAGGCCTAACTCAGTAAAAGAAGTACAGCATCTCACCGGCATGGCAGCTGCACTCAACCGATTCATTAGCCGGTCGTCAAACAGACTACGACCATTTTTTCAAGCATTAAAAGCCAAGTTCGAGTGGGACGAAGAATGCGACCACGCTCTGGAAAACTTGAAAGAATACATGTCTTCTCCACCACTGCTTGTCACCTCAATACCTGGAGAAGAACTCTTCCTGTACTTGGCAGTCTCTTAGCACGCAATTAGCACAGTGTTGGTTCGTGCGGAAGGAATCCAACATCTGCCCATGTTTTATGTCAGCAAGACATTGCTGGGCGCCGAAACAAGGTACTTGCTGCTGGAAAAACTAGCCTTGGCCTTGATGATAGCTTCAAGGAAGTTGTCGCACTACTTTCACACCCACACCATAGTTGTCCTCATAGCTTTTCCATTAAAAGCTTTGTTTGAGAGGGCAAACTTTTCTGGGCGAATCTTGAAGTGAGCAGTAGAGTTGGGACAATTCGACATCAAGTTCCAACCCAGAACTGCGATAAAGGCCCAAGCTTTGGCAGACTTTGTCGCAGAATTTACCCCAGGAAGTCATCATATCTGCCCAGTTGACCTGACTGACACAACCGAACTAGGGATGGAAGTTGACGCTGGAATAGCGCAACCCCTGGTGCAGGATACTCAGTCAGATCCCAAGACAGACCAGAGTAAAGAAAGCAAGGAAGAAGCGAACCATGCTACACCAAGCCAAGACTCACCAACAAATAAAGACTTGGTACAATCAGATAGCGAGGGACAGATAACAAGCATGGACCTTGAAGAAAACACTAGCAACATTCTCGACCCCACGGCATCATCTGACCCCTCCACTTATTGGAAGTTGTTCGTTGGAGAGATGTGGAAGCTCTTCGTAGATGGAGCATCCAACCGGCATGGCGCAGGACTTGGCATAGTCCTCATCTCACCAGACGGCCTAGTTGTGGAGCAAGCAGTCAACCTTGGCTTCCCGGCATCAAACAACGAAGTGGAGTATGAAGCGCTTCTTGCAGGTCTCAAATCAGCATTCTACATGAAGGCCACCGAGCTAATGGTTTACAGCGACTCACAACTGGTGGTAAACCAAATTTCAGGCGACTACGAAGCAAAGGATGACAGGATGGCTAAGTACCAAGACTTAGTTAGAAAAGAGATCAAGAAATTTGAAGTAGTAAGGATAGAACAGATTGGCAGGGAGGAAAACAGCAAAGCAGACGAACTAGCAGGCTTTGCTTCAATGGCAGATACATCTATCCCTCATCCATTGCTAATTGACTACTTACCAAGACCAAGCATTGAAGACCCCGAAGCAGAAGAGGTATGTTGCACCGAACTAGGCCCCTCATGGATGGATCCCATCATAATGTTCTTAAAAGACGGCATCCTACCGGAAGAAAAGAAAGAGGCCAACAGAATCAGAGCGAAATCACAGCGATTTTGGCTCTCCCCGTCTTTGGCATTATACAAAAAATCATTCTCGGGACCGTACCTAAAGTGTGTTCATCCCAGCAAAGTTGAAGCATTCTTGTTCGAAATACACGAAGGCGTGTGCGGAAGCCATCAAGGGAGAAGGTCATTAGCATACAGGGCAATCTCGCAAGGATATTGGTGGCCTTACATGCAAGCAGACTCAAAGAAATATGTGAAGAAATGCGAGAAATGTCAGAAGTTCGCACACCAAATACATCAACCTGCCAGAGAACTTCTACCCTTAACCAGCCCATGGCCCTTCGCAATATGGGGCTTGGACATAGTAGGACCACTTCCAACAGCACTAGGCAACATGAAGTTCTTTCTTGCAGCCACCGACTACTTCACAAAATGGGTGGAGGCAGAAGCCTTAGCATCAATTAAGGAAAAAGACGTGAAGAAGTTTGTTTGGCAGAACATCATCACTCGGTTTGGCATACCAAAAGCCCTAATATTAGACAACGGCACTCAGTTCGACGGCAGAATCTTTAGAGGCTTTTGTGAAGAGTACAAGATAGAGTTCTACAATTCTACACCAGCATATCCCCAAGCAAATGGTCAGGCAGAAGTATCAAACAAGGTCGCCTTGGATGGATTGAAAAAAAGGCTAGAGAAAGCAAAAGGCAAGTGGGCAGAAGAGCTCCCTCATGTTTTATGGGCTTACCGTACCACGCCTCGACGGTCAACAGGAGAAACTCCATTCTCCTTAGCCTATGGAATGGAAGCAGTAATCCCACTAGAAGTCGGCCTCTCCACTATTCGAAGCGAAAATTTTGATCCAGACTTAAATGGCGAAGCCATAGCATTGGAGCTCGACCTTGCCGAAGAAAGACGAGAAAGAGCACTGGTTCACATTGCCTCATACCAACAAGAGTTATCTAGAAAATACAACAAAACAGTGCATCCAAGGCAATTCAAGATCGGCGATTGGGTGCTGCGCAAAGTGATGGGAAACACCATGGTACCAAGAGATGGCAAGTTAGGGCCCAATTGGGAAGGACCTTACAAAGTGGTTGGATTAGCAGGAAAAGGGGCATACCACTTGGAAGATGAAGACGGCAAAGCCATTCCCAGGCCATGGAACACTGCCAATCTCAAATTATTTTATTTTTAACTTTTTTCAAGCATATGTAATTTTGCTTTTCCTTTCTCAATAAAACAAGCAGATTCTTTTTTAGTATAAGTTATTTTTCTGTAAAAGATAGTTTTAGTGAGTTAGGAACATTGTAAACATAGTTGGCCGGAAAAACCAACATCCCTCCTAAGCCTAGGATAAGGATCCAGGCTGCAAGACGTTTGGTCGGAATAACCAAACATTTTACTCTAGGTTGGCTGGAAAAACCAACTTAGAGGTTGGCTGGATTAAACCAACACACCTCCTAAGCCCAGGATAAGGATCCAGGCTGCAGGACGTTTGGTCGGAATAACCAAACATTTTACTCTAGGTTGGCTAGAAAAACCAACTTAGAGGTTGGCTGGATTAAACCAACACACCTCTTAAGCCCAGGATAAGGATCCAGGCTGCAGGACGTTTGGTCGGAATAACCAAACATTTTACTCTAGGTTGGCTGGAAAAACCAACTTAGAGGTTGGCTGGATTAAACCAACACACCTCCTAAGCCCAGGATAAGGATCCAGGCTGCAGGACGTTTGGTCGGAATAACCAAACATTTTTCTAAATTGGCAAGAATAACCAATTTAGAGGTTGGCTGGATTAAACCAACTCTTAGTACTCTTCAGCCGAAGTAAGGATATCGGCTAAAGAGTGGTTGGCAGGATTAAACCAACTCTTAGTACTCTTCAGCCGAAGTAAGGATATCGGCTAACGAGTGGTTGGCTGGACTAAACCAACTCTTAGTACTCTTCAGCCGAAGTAAGGATATCGGCTAAAGAGTGGTTGGTTGGACTGAGCCAACTCTTAGTACTCTTCAGCCGAGGTAGGTATCTCGGCTAAAGAGTGGTTGGCAGCTATAATTAGATTACAAGATCAAGACCAAAATAAGTATCTCGGCAAGTGAATGCTACATCTCATCCAAGACTTCAGTTAGAAAGTAAAGTACAAGCATGGAGATCAACCGAAATAAGAGTTGAACAAAAAAGCAGACTTCATTGAAAATTCAAAACAAATACAAAGGGTGGGGGCCTCAGCCCGGTTACAATTTGTTTCCAAAAGCAAAGAAAAGAAAAAAGCAAAAAGAAGAAAAATACAAAGTCAGTTAAACAGATCATCAAGGTCAGCGTCAATATCAACCCGGAGCCCGGTTTCAGACGGGAGCACGATTTCAGTCGTCAGCTCGTTGGTCAGGTCTTCCACCATTGGCTCCGACCGAACTAACTGATTGACAGGGTCATTGACAGCCGGGGTATCGTTGGGCACGGTTTCCTCTTCATCATCTGAATCCTCAAGAAACTGTTGCTGAAGGGCAGCAGCATATTCCGCCATGGAGCTCAGAATGAAGTATGCAGAAGCGTTAAAGACCTCGGTCTCTGGACCGTGACCGAGCTGCTCTACAGCCGCCCTCCAACCTCATTTGAAGAAGAGATCCTTGGCAGCTTCACATTGTTTAATGTAAGTCGCCTCCCCCTCCTTGTAACCCCGGAGCTCGACGTCATCAGCACTCTTCTTCAGCTGCTCTATCTCGGCGTTTTTCTTTTCCTCAAGTTTAGCCAGTTCGCGCAGGTATTTGTCTTTTATCGCGGCTGCAGCTTTTTGTTTGTCTGCTTCAGCCGAGCTAACAAGTCCGGTCAGACGACCGTTCTCGGATTTTAGCTCGGCTATTTGCTGCATAGCTTGTTCCAGCTCAGCAGTTTTTTCAATCACTTCGGCCAGGGCTTGCCTTGTAGTCTTGCGAAGTTCAAGCACACGCTTATAACGATGTGGCTCTTCTGCATGGCCTGCAAAAGGAGGGGAAAACTTGTAATCAAACCGAGATAAAAGTTGCGCAAATTAGAAAGGTTAACTGAAGAAGCTACTTACAAGCACCATGGATTTCGTGGCCGAATGAATGGCCCTTAGTTCGGTCAGATGTTTGTGGTGCTCCATGTCTGCTAGAAGGCAGACACTCTTGGCAAGGTTAAATGCCATTAAGTGATCTTTTTCAGCGACCACTGAGTCTGTGTCCTGAATTTCTCAGTTTTGAAAAGTAATTTTGGGTGCCCACTTGGAGGAGCTGGCTCGGTCGGAGCGCTTCGGTTGTGGGCTCGGTGGAGGGCTTGGTGGAAGAATGGTTTCATCTTCATCAACAAGGCGCTACTCGGTTGGGGTGGTCCGGGCACGCTTGCTTAGGTGAGATGAGGATGGTTGTTGAGATGGAAGGGCCGCCGCGGTTTCCTGAGTCTGGTTTGGTAGTGGCACCTCGGCTCTGTTTGTTTCGGTTAGAAGGGCCCTTACTCTGTTCCTCTTTGCCATCTCTTCTTCAGCAGTTAGAGGGACTAGATTGATCTGGGGCGAGGTTGGGTCCGGTTCAGGTGAAGCTTCCAACAAAAAATCAGTTACCTTCGCTTTCCGCCGACTGCTATATCGGTATGTCGGTTCAAAGTTCAGTAGCTTGGCCCAACTCCTTTCGGGATATTGCAGTACGGCGCGGAGTGTGCCCAAATTGGGGTAACTGTAAAGCAACTTGAGGTGGGCTGAATCTGCATAGAGAAGATGAAAGTTAGATCGGTTCAGGAATTGGAGACCGAAATAAAGAGAAGCATGCAAAGAAGCCGAAGTAATTATACTAGGGGTTCCTTTATCCCAGTTTATTCTACAACCAGGGATCTGGGCTTGGTGATCTTCAAAATTCCCAGATACCCAGAAAAAATCATCGTCGTTCAAATCTTTATCCGGTGTGTCCTTTATTATTTTCTCTCGGCGGCGGCGTATTCTTAGATAATAGACCCAGCCATCTTCTTTTGATCCTATGGAGTATTGATGGAAGAGCTCGGCTAAGCCGAGGTTAATACTAGCTCAGCGGTTCAGCTCGGCTATGCCATTTATTATGCGGTATGAATTTGTGGAAAGCTGGGTAGGACATATCCTAGTTTGCCTAAGGAATTCACAAAGTAAAGGTTGTACAGGGAATCTTAGTCCGGCTTCTATTATGTACAAAAGGGTAAAGGGAACAAGGCTGGGGTTTCCCCATGGTGTGATATCTAGATCGGCTAAGGTGAGGTGAACATCGTCAGGGATGTTATAATCCTTTCAGAATTCAGCCATTTCACCAGGTGAACTAACTAAAAACCTACATTTTCCCATTTGTGTTTTAAGTTATGAATAAATTAAACTGGAGTTAGCTCGGTCACAGAAAGGTGCTGTGTAGCTCGGTTGAGCGCTCAAGGGAGTGCCTGGGCAACCTAAAGTCTGCAAAGTGAAAAAACAAAAGTGTTAAGCACAGATCGTGGGACCGTGCTAAAAGAAATAAAGGCAAGATAAATGTAGTCCTAGTTCAGTTTGAGCAAGGGGTTCGATAGCTCGGTCTGTGCAAAGGGTTTTGTTATCCCGGTTTTCTCAAGGGATTGTTATCTCGGTTTCTGCAAGGTTTTTGTTAGCCCGGTTGAGCCTCTAGGGGCAGCGCTCTTAGTTCGGTTTGAACTACGAGGGATGGTTTAGCCCCAAGTTATAGCTCGGCCTTGATTAAGACTATCAAGCACACTATTACGCAGCCTTAGTACGGTTTGTTAGCTTGGCTAAGATAGATCAAAAGATGGTTTGACTTGTTAATACTGCTGGTATAGCATGAAGTGTTAGTTTGGTTGAATGGTCTGCCTATATTGACATCAACTACAAACAACTTTTTACTCCGGTTATATCATGATTTTGGATCAAATTCAGCGTTCTACAAGTTATTTCATAAATACAAATGGTTCTAACATGGTGTTTTCAGAAGACGCAAGGCAAGGCAAAAAGTGGAAGTAAAATGTGTTTTGCAAAAACACATAAAACAAATGCTATGGATTAAACAAGTACGAAAAAAAATAAATAGAACATATTTCTGAAGCTTACCAGGTTGAAAGGAAGGAAATGAAAGTCGTAGCAACGAAGAACACAGCAAGCACGGAGTTGAAGAGAAATGGAGGCTCGAGGAGAAAAAAAGGTGAATAGTAAAGTGACTGATTCAAAGCATTAGGGTTTGTTTTTGTGTAGAGGGAAGGACAAAGGCGGGAACTGTTCAAAAAACGCGAGATACGAAGACGGCGTGACAGCTACCTTTAGCCAATAAAAGTATGCCACGTGTCATTGGAATGAGAAGCGATTCAGTTGCTGTGATTGAAGAGACGTTTTGACCGAACAGGTATAGCCCGGTGTGAATTTAGCTCGGTTGGAAAGGCTAAAAGAGTTTTTAGCTCGGCTGGAAAAGCTTAAAAGCTTAGCTCAGCTGGTAGGCAAAGTAATCCCTATCATGCTGCGCAGATGGAATTAAGGGGCAATTGAGAGGGTAATTTATATGAAAATTGGGCCGAGCTGGGTAATGGGCCGTTATGGGCCAACAGTACGAAGGGCTGAGTAAAAATGTCATAAAGTTACTCCGGTCCGTAAGAGGCGTAAAGTTACTCCGGTCCGCGGGAAGCTTGAAGTTACTCTGGTCCTAAAGAGCTTACAGGTGAGTTTGGTCGTCACGCACAAAGTTATACCGGTCGGGACCGGAGTATTGGTTATCCCGGTCAAGACATACCATGGTTAGCATTGGGAGAGCCGAAGTAAGAGCAGTGAATAGGAAGAGTCGAGCTAAAGTTATCTCGGTCTAGTCTGCGGCTTAGCATAGTCATGCTTACCTCGGTCATATTGAAGTCTGACTATGGTAAAACCATCTCACTTGGTTTATGCAGTGAGAGGGGTGTTGAAGGATAAGCATTATCTTTCAGGAGTATGAATCCTAGGGGGACTTTATATGGAGGAGTAAAAGTCCTACTAGGATTGTGCCACACGGAACCTACAAAAGCTCACAAACATCACCTATGGAGAAGTAACACAACTTTGATTCCCGAATACACAGCTTTTTGTCTATTTGTCTATTTTGCTGACTTAGGCATCGGAGAGGTATCCGGCATACACCCGCCGGCTAGCTCACATTTGTGTTTTTAGGGAGTAAAGCGACGTCGTACGGCGGAGCGCAATCTTAATCAACAGGATTATACGAGAAGGTTTATTTCTTTCCCGTACAATTATTATTATTATTATTCATCTTATTATTATTATTATTATTCATCTTTGTAGGTCTTTTTATTTTTAAATAAAAAATGTCCATTTTTTTTACCTTTATCAAGCAAAATTATTTGTTACTTATTCGTAACAATTGCTCATTCCAAAAAATAAAAAAATAAAAAAAATGAAACAATGAAAATTTAAAATAATTATTTCAAAATCAAAATTATAAGAAATATGATATACAAATCTACTATCTAAACCTAATGATATATAAGGGAGATGATTGACTGATGATTATAGGGGGAAGAGAGAAAGAGAGAGAGAGAGCTTAAATATTCAGGTTCGTTTGGGATGTGGGTTGATTTTTTGATTTTTTGACTATTTTAGGCTGGGGCTAAAAAGCCACTTTTGGGATAGATTTTTTGATTTTTTGAACTTTTGTGAGAGAAAAATAAAATGATTATGGTTTGAATGTGACATTTTGTCTTATTGATTTTTTAGTTTATTTTATCTTTTTATGACTGTTTTAGCCCAAAAGAGGTATGCCAAACGAGTGCTATAAATTGCAACTTTATTGAGTTTGAATAATAGGTCTAACTTTTAGGTAAGAGTATCATTGTTCAAATTAGAATGATGAAATCATAACTATATGTCACGCAAAATTAAGTGTAGATATATTATAATTTGAAAAAAATATATTAGAAAAACTTGATTATAAGAGTTTAAGTAATTTTACATCCAAAAGACATGAAAAAATAAATTTTAGTTAAATAATTACAATAAAAAATGTATAAATATCCACTGAAATTAATATTTAGGGTTAAATTCATTTTACCTCATCGTGGTTTGAGGCTGGAGTACTTTACCCTCTATGGTTCAAATACGTAGTGAAAAAGACTCCCATGTGATTTTTTTACTAAAGTGCCACCACTAGTTCTTTCATCTAAACTAACGGAAGGCGTATCACATACACCACTTTTGATGCAGAGTTTGGTGGCTAAAAAAATAAAGTGAAATTAACAAAAAGACAATTTTATCCCCATTTCCTCCAAACTTAAAATTAGATTAAAATATAATTAAGGATTGATCTAAATATTAAATATAATTAAGGATTGATTTAAGATATAATTAAATAAAAATACAAAATAAATAATAATTAATAATTAATAATTGAACTAAAATATAATTAAATTAAAATTAGATTAACATGTTAGGAATAATTAAGGTTGCGTTTGGTAGAGTTTTGTAAATGTGATTTGAGAATTGAGTTATATTTTGAGTTTGTGAATTTTAAAATTATGATTTAAGTGTAGAAAATTTGTTTGGTTATGGTTTTTGAATAGAGTGTTGAAATGAGATTTGAATTGAAGTTGAAATTAAGATTTGAAAGTTTGATGTGACATGTAAAAGAAGAAAATGTGTTTGGTTATGAATTTTGGAAATAGTTTTCAAACTGTAATTCAAATTGTTATAACCCATAATCAAACACAACTCATAACTGTATTGAGCTTATTCGTCAACATTCATAACCAAACTCTTTTTTCAATACAAATCAATAAATTAATTAATAATTTTGCTCCCAATTATTAATTCGTTTTAATTATAAAAAAAAAAATTCGAATGAAAATTTTGTTCGTATAATTTGGCTCCACATAAATTTTTGATTCAAATAATTATGACCCAATTCTTTTTTTCTTGTTAATTTTTTTTCATTTCAATTTATGTTTTAAATTAATTTATTTTCCAATTACGTTTGTTTGCAAATAATTTTTTTTCCAATAATTTTTTGGCAATTAGTTTCGATTTATTCCATAAATTTTTTTTCCAATGCATTTATTTTCATTTAATTTATATTGTCACTCACTAGTTTGCATTGTATTATTGTTTATAAATATTTTCTTTCAATACCATCATGGACTTGTTGTTGGTCATATGCACACATCGTCCACCTACTTCACCTACCCAATCTACTCGCCTAATTCATTCCCTCCATCACCTACCTCATTGCAAAACCCATCTATATACAGTTCGTCCTCCTCTATATACACTTCGTCCTCCTCCACCAAGGCAGCACCAAATACACTTCCTGCTCCTGAACCAAGGCACCAGCCAACATACAAGATCAACATAATTGATATTCCCCTCCCAACACAGTCTCTATCCACTAAACATTCAAACTTCTGCCTTCAAAACACTTATATCCACTAGATGTCTGACTGAGCAAGGCAACAACATAACCAGCAAGGCGGCGACAGAGGGCAGCAGCCGAATACAGCAGCAGGGGGCCGATTGGTGGGTCAACCGATTGGTTGACCAGCTGGTCAACCAGTTTCTATATTTTTTTTCTTCCTTCCTCGCAGTGTCCATATCTCACTTCATACCAGTTTAGGTGGAGCGGGGTTTCAGAGACATTGTTGCGATTTACGGGCCTTGCACACTTGTGATCTAAGAAGGGGAAGAAGACAACTCGTGAATACAACCCGTGAAGGCTGAATTTCAAAGTTCAGAGAATGCTTTTCAGAATTTCAACGTGCTTTCTTGTGAAGGTATTCAGTGTTAGGATTATTGTTGATCCATATTTTGGACCGTTGAAATTGTGTGTTGCAGAGAAATAGGGGGAAATCGTTGCCAAACAATAAACAGAGTTGTATTTTGAATTGTGTGCTAGAATTATGATTTGAGTTTTGTATCCAAACGTGAAGTGCAAAACGTGGTCTGGAAATATAATTACAAAACACTTCCAAACAGAGCGTAAGAATTTATGATTAATTATGATCTAAAATATAATTAAATTAAAATTTAAGAGTTATGGTAAATAATTAAGGATTTAGAATTAATTGTGGTCTAAAATATAATTAAATAAAAATAAAAAGTTAAAGAATTACAATAAATAACTAAGAATTTATGATTAATTATGATTTAATTGAATTAATATTAAACATTACAAATTTTGTGAATGAAAGAGAAAAGAGAAAAATAAATAATAGAAAGGTATAAGATTTGATAATATTATAGTGATTTCATATCTATAGTTAGCAACATTAAGGGATGCACTTTAATCTAAAATTATATAAGAACTTGGGAGATACACCAATAAATCTCAGATTCTAATCTTTTGATCCATTTAGTCCTAACTTTAATTTGTAAACCAACAAGTCCGATCCCAATGTTAAAGACCAAGTTACCCATGTTTTATGATGCAAAGTAAGGGTAATTGTGGGTTTTGTTGATGTTGAATTTACGCAAATGCCCCAAATATGCTCCAAAGTGAATATTGGTTTCCCTCCGAAGCAATCGAAACAAAAGAGACGTAATAGGAAATTTGTACTTTGTTTCGATGTTAATGGGATATTGGTTGGTGTGTTGATGATCTATGTGTAATGGGTATACGTTGATTAGGTGTGGATTGGTACTCTGAGTTGAACATTCCTTTTCTTCATAAACCCTAGAAACATACAAAGCCTCCCATTTTGGCCAGACGTTTACATTGTGAATTGGGAGAGGCCGTCGCGACGTTGTATAGTGGTGCGAAAAGAAAACAACCTCCAGTTGTTGTCGCCAGTGATTGTGACATCACAAATGACGTCGGGTAAGTTGTTTCATTGTGAATGTAAAGTAAATGATATATTCGGCGTTGTTTAGATTGAGTTCTAGAAGTGTTTTGAAGTGTATTATACTTCGTTGAAATGTGTAAAGTGTTGATGTTATTGAGTAGTGTTGATGGTCGGGACAACGAAATGTGAGTTGAATGTAATGGGGCTTGGGTGCAAACGTTTGTTACATAATTTTTTTTCTTTTTTAATTCCACATGAAATGTGGTAATGTTGTTTTGGATTCCTTTATGTCGTTGTTGTGTTTTGTTAACTGGTTATGTTAATTTGTGATTGGGGTTTGTTTGTATAGGGGTATGTACATATGCGGGTATTTACACATTAATGGTTATGGTAATTTGTTAACAATTCCTCTGTTTTTGATTTGATGTACATTAGATTATGGCAATGTGTTCTGACTATGTCATTTGTAGAATTAAGAGTTTTGCGTAGTTTACAGTGCTGTGCAATGTTGGTATGTGATCACGTTCTGGATCGTAATAGTATTAGGAGGTTTGAGGTGTGAGGTTGTAGTAGTTGATTGTGTTGTGGGGTTATGCCGTTCATGCGTGGTTGTTGTGATGTTTATGGGGTTGGATTTGATTGGTACTAGTGTATGAACATTACTTGTTTTGAAAATACATGATGTACATGCATGCTGTTTGAATGTAATGTGACGGCCTTACAATAATCTACTGAAAATTATTACACGAAATACGGACTTACGATATGCAATGCTTTGCTATGTGTTGAGATTCCATGGAGCAGATAGTAGTGGACGTATTTGTTTGTGGAAGTGCATATGTTGTGTGCACAAGATTGCCCTTGCATGAGCATTGTTGTATCCTTTTAAATGTTGTTGTCATTTGGATTGAATGTGTATAATGTGGTTGTTATTTTAAAATTTCAATCTTTGCTATGTGAGCGTAATGATCTTGGAAAAAGTCATGCCGATATAAGGATGTGTATCTATTGAATACAATATTGGTGATGTGTATATCAAATTGACACACATAAAATGTTATCAACATTTGCACGTAAAGAAGGAGATTGTCATAGGCTCTGTATGCACATTCTGGGACCGAGCTTCAAAAACATATGCATTATGTGACCAAAACAATGTAATGCGTGCATGCTTGAGGAAATAAAAATTATAATGTAACACTACAATACACAATGGTAATACTTTGTACATACACAAAGTTACAAAGAGATACTTATGGATGACATATGATGTAGGTAATCTATGCTTACACCGATATCTTGATAGAGGTGCAGAGGAAGGTGGCTGAAAGAACAGAATATGGGGACACGACATACGTGTTCAGTAGTGTGTTTGTGGTACATAAACACCCCTTATGAAAATAGATGTTGACAACATTGCAAAACAAGTGACTAAATTGACATATAACATATGTGCAAGACATGATGAGGAATATGAGCGCATTATCGAGAACTAAGTACTTAAACATTCAAATGAAGGTAGCAAGAGGTTGTAGGTACACAATGTACCCGATATACCATGCGAACTATTGGACTGTCATGGTGTATGATGCAGAAAGCGGTGAATGGAAACATTACAATTCCATGAGGTGAAGACGTGGGGTCCGAGACGAGCATTACAACGAGGCTCTGAAAGTGGTAAGTGTGCCAGTGGTTTTTGTTAGCTGAATATGTTTCCATGTTTGACACGCGAGGGTGTGTTTGTTTTGTTCATATATGTCGAACGTTAATTGATTGACAACAGACTAACATACCAAAAAATTGAATGCCAGAAACAATGGGTGGCCAACTACTATACCAATTTTGTGAAGCCTAGGGTTGGAACGAAAGATATTCAGGCGGATCACTTTGATGGCACTCTTGTGTCAGTTGTGGATTGCTCGCAACAAGTGCCGGAGTCATAAGTGTTATTTGTTCCACTTTGCATTTTTTTGTGTTAATAAATTGGTTAGTGTGATGTTGTGGTGGTCATGTGTCTGCAAGTCAGACTGTGGAATTGTTGTGTATTTCATTGTCCGACAGTACATTCATAGGATGGAAATCAACGGCATGATGGATGGGGTCACCTCTACTGGTCTACGCGTTGTAGTAGTTAAGATGTTCTTGAACGAGCCAACAAGAGGACTTCGTCCCGGGATGTTAAGTGTTGAGAATCACCATTAGTAACACCCCCCAATCACTCATTCCCTTCCTCCCCCCCCCCCCAATTGTTCATTTTGTTTTGCTGGTAATGGCATAAATAATTATTTTTCGGTTAGTAACTAGTAAGCGTTGATGTCGTATATGTGGTAGGTTATTTTATTTTGTGTCGAAAAGTCTTGGTTTTCGTCGTGTTGGATTAATTGTTTGAACATTTTGAAGTCGTTTATCTGGTTTCGAATAGTTATGATTATTTTTGAAGCACCATGATGTGGGTTGATTAATTTGGTTTCGATACCTTTTTTTTTTTTTAACATTGATGTGCATATTTCGATTGCATTGGTTAGTTACCTATTTCATGACTCGTTGATCGGTTCGGAGATGTTTGTTTCATGGGTTTGTTATGGTAATAGATGAACACAATGGTTGTTTTGTTTCGATAATAGACGGTTCTAGGTTTGGTTTCAAATAGTTGGTTTGCTGGTGTTAGTATGTTGTATGGCTGATGTGGAGTGACCTGGAATTGTAGTTGACGGATACATCCTGGGTTGGTTTTTTGATATAGCTAATCGTCAATCTTGGACTGTTGACATAGAGTCAATAACATTGACTGTGAGATGAAGAAAAGATTAATTTATGCTCAAATTGGGAACACATGGTAATGTTACCGAATGGCCAGTCAAGGAAAAAAACAAACCAGCCAACAAAATAATGGGCCACCAAGTTTCAATGTGGAACTTAACCCATCAAACAAAACAACATACTGGCATAGTGTAAAAAGAGCTACGTCATTCAGGTTGCAACAAAAACCTGGTATTGTAATAAATTCAATTAATGGGTTTTCAATGATGTTAGCTACTGTAATTCAGAACACCAACATGGAGTACACCATAAGTGTGTTGAAAACCGCAAATGGGCAACAATTACGCAGTGTATGGAATGGGATAAATATGAAAGGAAATGGTGTGCATTTGGACATCACGTTGTCAAAGCACATTTATTAACATTGTAAACACAATCAGCGTTTCCCCAAGCAAACAAACATTTAAAAGAAATTGACACCAAAATGGTCTTTATAACAAACCCAATTTTTGGGCCAATAAATTAAGGAAACACTGGCTGTCTATATTGGCTCTTTACATGTCTTCCTATTATGGTTGCCCAACTTTCTGCATCGACCACACCGAATACACTGAACTACTTCGCCCCTTGATGGAATCCTCTTTCTTTTGGGCCTACCCGGCGGACGCTTAACTGTTGGCGGCATAATCATGTAGTCAGCTGTTATGGCAAATGGCTTGTCCATAGTTGGAATAGGATATATCATTCCATTGGACGATGATTTGAATGTTTCAATGTAAAAAGCATGGTTTATCGATTCATGAATGTCTAGCTCGCTATTACGAAATGCGATGACGGCATGGGAACATGGGAACTTGTTTATCTGCCACTGAAAACAAGAACACGTCTGCCTAGCCACATCCACCAACACTGATGGATGGAAGTGGACTTTGTACACATTGTCATTAGCCTGGCTGACATACCATGACCTGCTATCATTGTATGTCATTGCTAGTTTGCTATCCCATTTTGGACATATTACATCGGCCCATTTTGTGCATTTAACTCTGCGTTCCACCATCTGCTCCATGATTTGCCCCTTACCATATCAACCAGTCTAGTGATAGGAAGATGTCAAGCATTGCTAACCTAATTGTTAAATGACTCAGCAACGTTAGAACACATTTCACCGTACCGTTGGCCCCTACGAAATAACCAATATGGTTGCAAACAAAGAACAGAAACAGCAACAAACATGCAGCTAATTAACACAACATATTGGCCAGAGTGTAAACTACCTGAAATATGCATTGGCCTAGTGTTTGGGATGCAAGTCTTTCTTAAAATCATTAATCACAACCGGGCTGCACTTCTTTAATACCTCCAATTTCTCATTGAAACAACTAACAGTGGGTGCGTAAGCACATTCGCGTAATTTGCACAGCAAGCCAATTTTGTGCAAAGCATTAACGTATTTCATTCGGTCTTGTAATTTCATTTGAAGGTGAAACAAACAATATCCATGATGTGTAGAGGGGAATATGTTGGGCATAGGTTGCAATAGCCCAATGTGGCGGTCAGATATGAACGTAAGCGTCCAGACATCACCGACAACTTCTTTCAAATTCCGAAGAAACCATTCCCAGTTGGCTGAATTTTCGGAATCAACGATAGCAAACGCAATAGGAAACAAACCTACAGACATAGCATGAAACCATATGGTATAACAAAAATATGTTATAGTCAAAATTGCAATGTGTCATTTTTTGTAACTATCTATACAATGCATATGTGATCAACTCTAACAAACCTGCAATAAGCATGTCAATATGTTTTAAATTACCATTTGCTGTCAATCTCATGGCATCCCATTAGTACATGGGGTAATTTTGCGGCAAATTTACATTGTAAACATATTAGACGGACCACCATGTGACTAGTTACACATGGGACAAAAAAATAAATACACAACGGTACCTTGATTTTCGTCTTTTTCGGTAGCGGCAAGCAAAATTACCCTTGAACCTGCCTTTGGGGAATGTTCTGTCCAGGAAGAGCAAAGGCCGACAATGATTGAACCCATCTATACAAGCATGGAACGATATGAAATACCGAATGAACCTCTCACTTTTTTTATCAAATTCATGATTAATGTAACTGTTTGAATTTTTTTCCATGATTAATTCACTGTACTACCTGAGTTGGTCGAATGACATACCGTGATCCCCATAAACTTCATCCCTCACTTTCTCGACACCCAACCATGCTACCCGGTAACTAATGCCCAATCCATAGTCCTTTTTTAAATCAAACTCCACATCCATGGGACGTACCAACGGCTGTCCACGCACCCGATCTACCACAACAGAAGACACCAACTCAAACCCCATACACGGGTTCCTATAAGTCCGCACTGCTGCACCACAAGTATGCACACCGTCAAACCTCTTAACACATAACACCCCGCTTGATGGTAGCACCCTCGCGTGAACTGACCAAACGCAACCCATATCCGCTGCAAACTTGCACACTATAGTAATACGAACCGAATCATTTTTAATATACTCGAATTGGAATCCACGTTCCACAGCATACTTGCATAGAACTTCACGGAATTCATTGGCACTTCCGTCGAAACATTGACCCACATGGGTAATCCCATACGCCCGTTAAGCGGACAAAAAATATCTTCGACCTATTAGGGCAATATGTTGGTAACAAATTCGTTTCATCTTCCACATCGAAATTCAGACTACCATGGGAACTCACACCATCCTCTGCGTAATGAACCACCCCAACATTGCCCCCCGCCCTAACACTTCGTGCCTGAATTAGGACATCAATGTGATTTAACCCAAATGACTTACCAAGACACAACATATTTTGAATATTGTCATCGCTATCCACCTTAAACTTCTTATACCCAAGAACGTCAAACAACATACACACCGCCCCCGGCACCAAACCATCAAATTTCCTGCAAATATGATCAATCAACTGTGCGAATGTCAACTCATATTGCAATCGAACAATAGCATTGGTCTGTTCGTACGTGCACACCAACAATATACCATCCTTCATACCTGCAACACCAACATTTCCGATCCGGTTACGTAAAATACAACACAACAAAATGCATTTCAGGTGCATACACGTAAAATCAATAGTACATATGTGATATTAACATCGTCAAACACACCCACACACAGAAAACACACCAGCGTAAAAACCCATAAAAAACAATACCACACACCAACCTAACAGGGGCACAGAGCCAACATCATCCACACAAAAAAATCAGTATAAAACACCAACACAATAAAAGTACTAACTTGTCACAATACAATTGGCGTCAACAACACCTAATTAACCACAATAAACACTGCCGGAAATGAACACATCCATGGATTACAGCCAACGACGAAAAATATGGCCAAAACCCCAGACAATATCCCCACACTCTCTCTCCACAAACAAATGAGATCAATGTTAACCAATTAACCCGGACTCCCCCACGATAACATTTCCTTATCCCCACAAAAACAGAAATAGTCAATTAGGAAATAACAATCATACAAAGGATATACATGTAAAATCGAATAGCATCCAACCCATCTAAATAAATCTTATCAAAAAAAATAGGACTAATTGGTGTACAAGAAAACTCTCAGGACCAAATGGTTTAACTTTCCTCCATATAGGACTTATGGGTAATTTTTTCTAAGATAAAATGAATTTTTTTCTAAGGTAATTTTTTACAAGAAAACTCTCAGGACCAAATGGTTTAATTATATTTGAATTATAGAGGGTAAAATTCTTTAGCGTCAAACTATAAGGATAAAATGAATTTGCTCTAATATTTAAATATTACAATGGCTCCATTTAGAATGTTGCCTTATGTCCCAAAGTTTTTTATTTAATTTTTTATCAATTAATAACAAATTATTTAAAATTACATTCAAATTCAACAAGCTAAAAAAACCTCAACCACCCACCCAACACTATACTCCAAAGGCTGCGCCGCCCCTCATCGTATTTATCCAGTGGTATTTAGTGTGTTTGATATTGTTTTTTGAATTTAATTTTTAAAAAATTGGGTTTTTTATTTTTCATATTTTTTTATTTTTAGTGAATATTTTTAAAATTTTAAGTATTTTTTTATTTTTTTAAATGCACCTTACTTAGATATATCTAAAAAGTAAAATATTTGTGAAATTTTTTTGAAAAAATTAGTAAATACATAACAATATGAAAAATATACTGAATTTTGATATTTTTTTTGTATGTAGTGAATTTTTTTAAAAGATTTTTGTCACAAAAATTATACTTTTTAAGTGTATTTATGTTAAGTATGTCTAAAAATTAAAACAATTGCTTAAAATATTAAAAAAAATTCAGTAAAAACAAAAAAAATACAGAAACAAGAAAGTAGAATTTTTTAAAAGGTGAATTCTAAAAACTGGAAACAAACATGCTGATTATTATTATTATTATTATGAGTTAGGATTCTTTCATGTTAAGATCTCAACATGATAGGATTTGAGGAGCTTATAAGATTCATTACGAGCCATGTTTTGATAATCTGAATTGTTTATTTTGTAGGGTCATCAATATATATTATTCATGAGAAAAATTAGTTGGATCCAATAATTGTAACTTTTTTGTTTTATTGCATTTGTCCCGGAAAAAATTGATGATAAATATATTTTTGAAATAGACCATCCACTCTTTTAGAAACAAATGCGATAAAATGAAAATGTTACAATTATTGGATTGATCTAAATTTTTCCATGGATGATATACATTAAGTACTTTACAAAATAAACAGTTTGGATAATCGAAACGAAACCTGTAACAGGCCTTACGGGTCCCTCAAGTTCTCAGGGTCCCTCAAGTTCTCTCATGTTAAGATGTTGAGATCTCAACATGAGAGAAGTTTAACCCTATTATTATTATTATTAAAAAATGTTAGTATGTTAATAATTAAAGAACATTGCTATTCAAGATAATAAATAAATAAATAAAAATAGACCCATTTTTTAAGCTAAATGATGTGCTAATTAATTAGGATATTAAAGATAACACTCTCTCATAATTTCTATAATCATCAACCAATCATATCACTTACACATCATTTAGTCTAAAAAATTGGCCTAAAAAGTAGGCTAATATATCATTTTCCATAATTAAATTATAAAGCAGGTCAATATACGACATTGAAATCCCACTCTAATACTTAGCAGGTCAATATACAGTTTGGATCAAGTCATCATTCACTGTAGCAGAAAATTTATAGGAGGACTTACGTGTAGGTCTTAGTAAGTGAACTTATTATCTAACATGTGAGAATTAAGCATTTTTCATCACCATCCTAAACCGACGTACTCATCTTCAATGAAAAACATTTGAAATTACCTAATCAATTAACATTTTGTTCGGTAGTTTCAAATGTGTTCGGTATTCCAAATCAATTAACGTTGCAAACAATCCTATTACAGATTCTGAGTTTCTACATTTGTGTTGTTTTCATCATTCGTTGATACTTATAGAGCAATGGAGGACAATAACAACAACTTTGATGAGGTTGGCGTTGCATTGGTAAATTTATCTATCTTGCATTATGATTCTGGATCATTTTCGGTTCGGTACTAGTTGCCGATTGTTAAAGTTATGTTCAGTGATACAGTACTGAACATAAGCATTTAGTACAGTAATACAATGCTGAATATAAAAATTTTGTTCAGCACTGGAATGTCGAACGATAATTTTGTAGGATTTTTTTTCCCTATTTTTGTTTTTTCTAAGGGTTTTTTCCTCTAACCCATTGTATCAATAGTTTTAGCCCGAAATAAACAAAAAAAAAAATATATGTAATAGGGAGTTGAAGACTACTTGAGAGAAGAAAAGAGAGACCGTTGAAGAGATTTTCAATTGAGATACCGTCGCTCACGGTGACAAGGAAAAAGAGACCATCATTTATGAGAGAGGGAGAATAGAGAGATAGTCGATTCGTTTCTCAATTGTTTGTTATTCTCAATCGCCTCTCAATCATTCATCGTCGATTCATCTCTCAATCGTTTGTTGTTCTCAATTGTCTCTTAATCGTTCATCGTTTATTGAGATAAGAAGAATAAAGGGTGTGCAAAATTAGGTGGGTGTTCACTTGCGGGTGATGATATTATAAATATTGGTAAAATTGGTATTAAGTGAAGTGTTCAAAGAAATCTTATTAAAATTTAAGATTTAGGGTGGGTGTTTAAAGAAATGAGGGTTCAAAAAAATTAGGTAGGTGCTAATAGCAACCCTCATGTTTATTTATTTTTATTTTTTTTATTTTATCGAAATGATTATTTCCTTCCATTGGAGAATAATTACCCACCAATATGTGGTGAACGAATCAGACACTTCGTTTGTTACTTTACCACTTGGATAAATACAACACAAAGAGAGCTGAGAGACTGGGTGTGTTTGTGTGTCCAACAAAATGGAGAGGCACAAGAGAGCTTACAAAGCTCATTGTTTGGTATTTCCATTCCCAGGACAAAGCCACATAAACCCAATGCTCCAATTCTCAAAGCGTTTGGAGCACAAGGGAGTCAAAGTCACATTTGCCACCACCCACTTCATATTCAACAAAACCATGAATGGCA
This sequence comes from Camellia granthamiana, assembly GCA_036172215.1. NCBI lineage: Eukaryota > Viridiplantae > Streptophyta > Magnoliopsida > Ericales > Theaceae > Camellia > Camellia granthamiana. Next base: position 57,076,731 of record CM069905.1, read on the forward strand.
GCTACTCCAGTTCCATCGCCGTGGAGACGATTTCTGATGGCTACAACGAAGGCGGTCCTGCCACGGTAAGTAGCCACGAGGAATACATATTGCGATTCTGAGAGGTTGGCTCGGAGACTCTAGCAGGGCTGGTTGTGAAGTTTATGAGCTTGGGATGCCCAGTGGACTATATTGTGTACGATGCCTTCTTGCCTTGGGGTCTTGACGTGGCTAAAGAGTTTGGATTGGTTGGAGCAGTGTTTTTTACATAGTCTTGTGCTGTGGACAATATATACTACCATGTCTACAGTGGACATTTGAAGCTTTCTCTTACTGAGAAGACTAAATTTATGGTTCTTGGATTGCCACCACTTGAGCTCTCAGACATGCCGTCGTTTATTACTGCTCCTCAATCATACCCTTCTCGGCTGGAAATGGTTGTAAATCAATTTGCAAATGTGGGTGATGCGGATTGGGTCCTTTGCAACACGTTCCATGAGTTGGAGGACGAGGTTAGTACCGCGGATCCTACAATCTTGTGAGAAATTTGTTTATGTGTTACCTTATGTTCTTAAATATTTGATATGTTTTTTGAGTAATGCTAAAGTTAACAATGAACAACAATATTATAACGATCATAATTGATGATACTGCGGATTCCTAGAGGGCGAGTAGGGTTGACCCACGCTTCCTACACCGTTCACCAGTCACTAAGCTCCCTGGAGTACCTACAAAAGTGTCCAATGGGAAACGGGAGTCTCCCAGCGGACCCTTTGATGATCAAGTCAGGAGTGAATGAAGATGTATAGAGAGAGAGAGAGAGAGAGAGAGAGAGAGTGTGAGAAATTGAGAGCTTAAACCTTTTGTGTGTCTTGGAAGCCTCCTTATATCCTTTGTTCATCATTTCCTTATCCACTCCGACCTATCATGTTGGCCGAAAGTCTATGCTCTAGCTTGCCTTGTTCATGGTGAGACTGCCCGTTCCGATGTGAAGGGTTTGTCGCATTTAATGCCGCAGGAGCCACATTAATGGCTGATGTGTGGTGTAATAACTCTGCAAGATCTTTGTCTGCTTATGTGGCTGGTTCCTTGCTCGACATGTGTTTGGATGCCATTGGTTCCTAATTCAACTCTGGGTTCACAAGGGTGTTGGGCTTTAGTGCTTCAGTTGTGAGTTGGGCTCTAAATGGTGGGCCAAAACCATTTGTGGGCCAACCGGTGTCAATAGTGCCCCATTCCCAAGTGCACCTTCAACCCAATGAAGGGAATAAAAAGGAGGATAGAGAGGGTGCGGAGCCAAGTGAGAGAGCCGACTGTGTGGAGAGTCGACCGCGAAGGGGGCCAAGCCAGAGGACCGGCCGAGCGGAGGGCCGACCGTGAAGGGGACTGAGCTAGAGGACTGACCGGGAGGAGGGCTGGCCGCAAAAGGGGCTGAGCCAGAGAACCGACCGAGAGGAGGGCCGAGCCAGAGGACCGACCGGAAGGAGAGCCAACCGTGAAGGGGGCCGAGCAAGAGGACCGACCGAGAGGCGGGCCGACCACAAAGGGGGGCCGAGCCAGAGGATCGACCGAGAGGAGGTTCAACTGTGAAAGGTGCAGGGCAGAGCCAGAGGTGGTGATAGCTCGCGGGGCTCGAGGAGTGATGAAGCACGTGATGATGTGAAATGGAATAGACGGGGAAGGGGAAATGGTGGTGAATCATAGTTGTACACATGGCATGATCCAGCGATGAGGGAAATGATGCGTTAGCAGGAGGTGAAGGGTTAGAACTAAGATGGGACGTGCAAAAGGTGGGGTTGGAAACCTTTGAAAATTTTCAAACTGGTGAAATTTAATCTCGATCCTTGGAATATAAGCAAACCATGGGCATTTGGAGTTATTTGTTTTATATACCTCTTTGCGAAAAACCAACACGTCCTAGAGTTGAACTCATTTGTTTCGTGTGATACGCCTCTCCAATATTTTGTGAACTTCCTTGAGCCAGCATCTGAAGCAATACACAAAAACGTAGAAGGGATGGCTCGAGATAAAGTGCTATCGATCAGGCTAGAGGCACTGGGGGAAGACGATGCAGTGGAGTTGGCGGAGCAATATAAAGCAGAAAGGCGGGAGAAAAGAGGGGCAGAGAAAACGGCGCGAGCTCGCCCATCTACAATGATCATAGCTGCAAGACCAATTAGCTAAGTGGAAGAGGACCATTGGCACACCAAGGTCAACAAGTCAATGTTCACGGCGAAGGAGTTCGAGGAGGTACGAAGGAAGTACCAGATTCCAACCGAGATAGAAGTTGAAGTTGCCCACGTCTAAGGAGAGGGCGTTGGATGCATGACCGACAAAATTTACGTTGTACAGGGAAGCGTTACGGGAGGGGTTGAGGCTACCGCTCCCCCAAATAGTGGTGGATGTACTGAACCGACTGGAGGTGGCGCTAGGGCAGCTGATGCCCAACGCATGGAAAATAATAATGGCCTGTGCGATCGCATGGCCACAGGCGACTGGGGGGGCAGCGATGACAATGGAGGAATTTTTTTCTTGTTACAAGGCCTCCGGTCAGCAAGAGATGTGGGTGACCTTACAGGCGGTGGCGGACAGAGGACTAGTGGCGGGCTTACCATCATCGATGAACGAATGGAGACCGAGGTGGTTTTATGTATCAGCAAATGGTGAGAGGGGGTGCACACAACGTGGAAAGTCCCCACGAAGTCAACGGAACCAAGGCTAGAAGTGGATGCAGAGAATAGGGTGAAACGGGCTAAGGAGTAAAAGGAGAAGGAGGGTGTGAAATGGGATGACCTGAGTCTGGGGTCACAGCCGACTGAGAAGGATCCTGCACAGGAGGAGTTGGAGGCAAGGAGAAAAGCGCAAGAGGCGGAGGAGGGAAAACGTTTGCTAAGGCAGACGAGTACAAGGAATCACAGTTAGGGCTTGCGCCTAAGCTAGTGATGAGGGAGCGAGTCCGACCATGGCCTAAGCCATTGAGAGTAAAGATCTGACTGATTTTGCGCCACTGTCGCCCCCAGTGGATCTGTTGAAGGAGAGGAGCAAACAAGAGGTGGAAACGATGTTAAAGAAGATGAAGGAAAAGAAGGCTGGCAGCAGATGGGAGTAAGGGTGCCCCTGTTTCAAAGAAGACGAAGGAGGGAAGGGCGGAAGAAGCCCTAGAAGGAGAGAATGCCCAAGTAGTGAAAGAAGCCATGGGCCTAAATGCCCAAGTGTTAACGAGCGTGGCGGAGTCAAAGCAGGTGGCAATAGATGAGAGGTTGGGGCCGCAGTCACTCAAGTTAGCGCCTGTGCCAGAAGTGTCCCCCAGTCTTGGTGAAGGGAAAGTTGTGGTTAGCAAATCAGAGATGAGTGCCCCGTTGAAGATCGCCATGTTCCACGTGGGCGCAGTGGCAGGTCGGTCGGTAGAAGAAGGGGGCGAAGCTAAGGTCGCTGCCGACCGTCTCGTTGGGGTATTGGAGGATGCGGCCGTGCGATTGATGGTGCAATTAATAAAGGCCGACCTCCTGAGAGGGTTCTGCTCAGTGCAGATAGAGGCGACGACCTTGGCGGCTGCCCTGATAAATAAGGTAGCGCGCACAAAGTTAGAGGCAGAAGAGGTGAAAGCGCAGCTACAAAACCTAAGGGTTGAGACAGCGGGCTGGAGGAAAGTCGCTCGGAGTGCATGTGCAAATGGGTTGGAGTATGCGCAAAGGGCAAAGAAAATGGAAGTACCGGGTGTGGTGCAGAGCTACTTGGCAAAGCGTGCTGCCGCCGAGCTCGTCATAACCAAATCAGAGCTGGAAGCGGTGCGCCACAAGGCGGTATCGCTGGAGTTCGAGTTGGCGGGCGAGCAGAGGAAGCTAGGCGTGGTCCAACAGGCCTACACCACTGCCAATAAAAGGTTGGAGGTGGCCTTTGCCAACAACGAAGATCTGCATGACCAGGCAATTAAGGACAAAGAAGAAGTAGATGGTCGAATTGCAGAGTTGGAGAAGTCATTGGCAGAGGGCAGGGCCAAATTGGCATCTGAGAGGGCGGCGTACCCCGACTTCTGTGTGGTAGCTATGGTGCAATTTAAGGGGTTCGCCGAATTCCAAATGGCCATCGACGCCGCAGTCGCTCAGAGCTTAGCGAAAGAAGGGGAAGAGGGCGCTAGGCCGTCGGGAGCAGCCGCTGAAGGCTTGAGCGAAGAAGAAGTGATCCAAAGCTTTCAGCGGTCTGACTTTTACAAGCACGAGATGAGTCAGTATTAGGACAACAGCTGGATGTCCTTCAAATATAAGGCGCAAGAGCTGTTCCTAGACGTGGACTTCAGTCTCGTGAAGGTAGGAGAAAACAACGTTGCCCAGACCTCCTTGGATGAGGGGGTTGAGGAGGAAGATCTCGTGTCAAGCGAGGGGGACTAAGTGTAAACATTTTTTTTTTTTTTTTTTTGTACATATAATTTCTGTAATGAATTGTATAAAAGTGCAAGTTTGTTAATAAAACGACGAGTTCTGTTATTGTTGTTGTTGTCATTACTTTGATTTGTAAAGTTTAAATGGTAAAAATCGCTGAATAGAATTGGATAAAAATGGGTAAGAAAATTTGGGAATATGAAATTTGATAAGTAACCTATCTTGTAAAAATGGTAAAAATGGGCAAGCAGGCTAACTTGTATGAAGAGTAAAAATGGATGATTATGAACTGGGATTTTAACAAAGGGGGTTGAGGAGGATGACCTGAGTCTTCGTGCTTAGTCTGGTTGAGACTTGAAGGGCTTAGTCGGGCTGAGGCTTTAGTTAACTCAGTCTGGCTGAGTTCTTCATGCTCAGTCTGGCTGAGGCTTAAAGGGCTCAGTCGGGCTGAAGCTTTAGCTAACTTAATCTAGCTGAGCTTTTCTTGCTTAGTCTGGCTGAGACTTAAAGGACTCAGTCGGGCTGAGGCTTTAGTTAACTCAGTCCAGCTGAGTTCTTCATGCTCAGTCTGGCTGGTGGTTTGGTTAACTCAGTCTAGCTGAGCTCTTCGTGCTCAGTCTGGATGAGGCTTCAGTTCTTCGTGCTCAGTTTGTCTGAGGCTTTAGTTAACTCAGTCTGGCTGAGCTCTTCATGCTCAGTCTGGCTAAGACTTTAGTTAACTCAGTCTGGCTGGGCTGTTCGTGCTTAGTTTGGCTGAGGCTTGGTCAAAAAGTTATTGAAACGCAACACAGATAATGGAGATATCAAATTGTTGTCATTTAAGGCACAACCTATTGATCACAAGTTTACACCATGTATGGAAAGGGCAAAAATGAACAAGTGTGCAGATCGGCAAAACGAACATACAACAATCGAACAATACAAAAACAGGAGACACCATTTCACTGGAAATAACGCTTCAAGTGCCCGACATTCCATAGATGGGGGAGGTCTCTACCTCTATATCTTGGAGATGGTAAGTGCCCGAGCAGCGCCTGGAGGCTATAACCAAGGCGAAGGCCATTTTCTCCAGCAGCGGATAGTTCTGTTCTGCCCCCCTGAGCGCGCGACTAATGTAGTAGATTGGACGTTGTACTGAGCTGTCTTCCCTGATGAGGGTAGCACTAACGGCATTGTTTGATATGGCTAAGTAGAGGAAGAGGGTTTCACCAAGGAGTGCTTGAGAAAGGAGGGGGGGTTGGCCATACACTACTTCAGTTGTTGAAATGCCTCCTCAAATTCGGTGTTCCACTCAAACGCCTATCGGAGGACTTTGAAAAATGAAAGACACTTGTCTGTTGCCCAAGAAATAAAATGGTTGAGGACGGCGACTCTGCCTCGTGAGCCATTGAACCTCCTTGACCGTTCTGGGAGATCCCATTTCTACTAGGGCCTTGATCTTTTCGGGGTTACCCTCGATGCCCCATTGGCTGACCATGAAGCCCAAGAACTTCCCAGATCCTACACCGAAGGCGCACTTCTCCGGGTTTAGCTTCATCTGATATTTGTGTAAGGTTTTGAAGGTTTCTCGTAGATCTGCCAAATGATGAGAGGAGAGTTTATTCTTGACTAGCATGTCATCGACGTAGACTTCCATGTTCTAGCCTATCTGGTGTTGAACGACGGCATTGACCAGACGTTGGTAAGTTGCTTCAGCATTTTTCAAGTCGAAGGGCATAACACGATAATGATAAGTTCCTCTGTCTGTGATGAAGGAGGTGTGTTCCTGGTCAGCCAAGTGCATCAAAATTTGATTGTAGCCGAAGAAGGCAACCATGAAACTAAGCATCTGATGTCTGGCAGTTGCATCAACCAGCAGATCTATCCAGGGGAGGGGATAGCTATCTTTGGGGCAAGCCTGATTAAGGTAGGAATAGTCGACGTAGAGTTGCCATTTACCATTGTTTTTGCGGACTAACACTACATTGGACAGCCACCTGGGGTAGTCCACATTTTGTATGAACTGTGCTTTCAGCAGCTTGTCTACCTTAGAGGCGATGAGGGTATTGCGTTCCGGGTGAAAGATACATTGCCTCTGGCAGAAAAGAAGTGGGGCTCGATGCTGAGACGATGAGTGATGAAAGAGGGATCGATGCCTGGTATGTCTGAATGGGTCCAAGCAAACACATCCTTATGCTCGGCTAATAGAGCTATGAGATCAGCCTTGGCCTGGAAGGATAGTTGGCTACCAATCCTGGCTGTTTTGGCTGAGTTGGTAGGATCGATAGGGACTTCCACAAGTTCTTCTACTGGTTCCCCTCTGACTAATTCTTCTTTATCGCTAACGTCTAGTCCTTCGATGATCATAGCCTCTTTCAGCTTGACCTCTTTTAGTGAGGCGACGTAGCATTCTCTGGCCATCGTCTGCTCGCCCCTCATAGTGCCAACCTTGAGGTCGGTAGGGAATTTCATGGCTAGATGATATGTAGATGTGACAACTTGGAAAGCATTAAGAGCTGTGCGTCCAACGATTATGTTATAAGCAGAATGACAGTCGATGACAAGAGAAAGTGACTAATTTGGTGGTCTGTCATGGATATTCTCCAATGGTGATGGGGAGATCGATGGAGCCTATGGAGTTCACCCGGTCGCTAGTGAAACCGACTAGCGGGGTTTGGAGAAGGGACAATTTTTTTTCTCTAACTTTGAGTTGGTGATAGGCGTTCAGGAAGATGATGTCTGAAGAGCTGTCGTTGTCAACAAGCACCCGTTTGACTTTGTAATTGGACAGGAGACCAGAGATGACGACTGGGTCGTCATGGGGGTAACGGATGCCTGTGCAGTCGGCCTCCGTAAAGGTGATAGGTTCAATCCACTGCTTGGGGTGTTTGAAGGGGCGATCCAATGTCGTGACTTCTTTATCGGAGCCTCGCCTAATTTTTCTGAGTTCGACTCGCTGGACCGATCGGGATGGACCGCCACATGCGAGCCCACCAGCGATGACTCTGATCTTGCCGGCTGGGGGGATAAGATTGCCTTATGCTCGAGGAGGTGGTAGTGGCCGATCATTGTCTCTCTTAGGTGGTGCGGGGTTGTCGGGGAGGGGTATGGCGGTGGTGGCCTCTCGGCGGGTCAGTCCTTGGTTGCTGCTAGGGTCGGGCTACCGTGAACCAACTGAGGCGTCCCTGGCTTATCAAATCCTCTACCTGGTCTTTGAGGTTGACACATTCCTCCGGTGTTCTGGCCATGGTCCTGATGGAAACGGCAATACTTTGATTGATCTCGTCGGTTGGAGGGAGACCGTGATGGTTGAGGCCATTTCAGGTTGTAATCTCGTTGGATCTGGTTCAAGACTTGTTCCATGGGGGAATTGAGGGGGGGTGTATCGCTCGAACCGATCGGGCGGTCGGGTAGGTGCCGGTCTGTCGGCTCGAGTGAGTCGGTCCATATACTGAGGGGCTTGTTAGGTATTATGGGAGGGTCTGGTTTTGGATTCCTTTCTTTTCACCCCGATGGGTTGGGTTTTTAGTGGTAGTATCTTGGCGGGCTACCAAAGAATCTTTGGCATTCATATATTTTTGGGCTTTGGAGAGGAGGGTGGCCATGGTGGTTGAAGGGTTCTTAGAAAGGGAGAAAAGGAAATCAGACAGTCGTAAACCGGCCATGAATCTGTGATGATGACCTTGTCGTCGTTTTTCGCCACCTGTAGGGCCTCAATCTTGAAACAGGTGACATAACTATGTAGTGACTCCTTTTCCGTCTGACGGATGTTAAGCAGTTGAGTTGCCGGGCGTCGTTGGCACTGAGCATCGATGAAATGGCTCAGGAAGGAATCACTTAGGTATTGGATAGTAGAGACAGAGTCTGATGGCAGCTGACTAAACCATAGCTGAGCTGACCCCCTTAAACGTCACGGGGAAAGCCTGACACATGATCTCGTCAGGAAAAGCATGGAGGATCATGAGGGTCATGTAGGTCTCCAAATGGTCAACCGGGCCCGTTATGCCGGTCGAATAAGTCGATCGAGGGGCATTTTAAACTTGGGGGGTAGGGGTTTGTCCTTAATGGAGGCGACAAAAGGGGAGTTGACTGTTGTGGAGGGTTTATTCTGTATGTTCTCCATGACCCCTTGGAGCTGGAGTTTCATGGCTCGGAGTTCCGTATCCCAGATAGAAACATTGTCACCTCCAGAGTGCAGTGGGGGGTTGAACACTGTTTGACTCTCCTTCAGGAGCAGGTGCTTGAATTGACGGATGAAAACCCCCAGGTGGCGGGTTCATGTCTTGAGGTGGAGGCTACAGACCCTCTAAGTTGGAGAGGTGAGCTTGTTGGAAAGGATGGCTCGGGGTTCATTCTCTGATTGGGGGGGATATCTTGTGGTGGTGGAGGAGGTATAGAGAGGTTTCGTTGGAGCAGGGCATTGATCAAGACCTGGTTTTGCTCGGCCAGGCAGTTGATGCTGTTGGTGAGTTCTGTGAAATACTGGGGTGGGTTAGGAGGGTCGGCTTGGGGGGTCGACGACGTTGTGTTGAAAAGCCGTGGATCTCGTTGTGGACCATCCACCTTGATGGCTGACGAGGAAGAGTTATTGGGAACGGGTCTCCGGCAACAATGAGCACAACTATTACCCAGAGTGGCGTTCCCATAGACGGCGCCAATTGATGATACTACGGATTCCTGGAAGGCGAGTAGGGTTAACCCACGCTTCATACACCGTTCACCAGTCACTAAGCTCACTGGAGTACTTGCCAAAGTGTCCAACGGGAAACGGAAGTCCCCCCAGCGGACCCTCCGACGATCAAGTTAGGAGTGAATGAAGATGTATAGAGAGAGAGAGAGAGAGAGAGAGAGAAAGAGAGAGAGAGAGAGAGAGAGAGTGACAGTGAGAAATTGAGAGCTTAAACCTTTTGTGTGTCTTGGAAGCCTCCTTATATCCTTTGTTCATCATTTCCTTGTCCACTCCGACCCTGTCATGTTGTCATGTTGGCCGAAAGTCTATACTCTAGCTTGCCTTGTTCATGGTGAGGGCTGTCCGTTCCAACGTGAAGGATTTATCGGCATTTAATGCCGCAAGAGCCACATTAATGGCTGATGTGTGGTGCAATAACTCTACAGGATCTTTGTCTGCTTATATGGCTGGTTCTTTGCTTGACACGTGTTTGGATGCCATTGGTTCCTAATTCGGCTCTGGGTTCACGAGGCTGTTGGGCTTTAGTGCTTGAGTTGTGAGTTGGGCTCTAAGTGGTGGGCCAAAACCATTTGTGGGCCAACCGTGTTGTCAATAACATTTTAGGGAAAGTATAGTTGCACAAAATATTTTCACATATGTGACAAGATCATAAAAGACACACCATGAGTGAGACTCACATGTTAGACTCACTTTCTTATGTTACTACAAAAAAAATCACTTTTAGCGACTAAATTTTTAGTCGCCAAAAGTTAATTTTTTAGTCGCCGAAGGACTTCAACGACTAAATTATTTGATCACAAAAGTAGTCATCGAAGAATTGTCGACAAAGGTCATTAGCGACTAAAATTATTTTAGCCGCCAAAGGTATTCAATTTCTGACTAAATTTTTAGTCGCCAAAAGGTTGGAACATTAAATTAAATTACTACATTTTCGCGACCAAACTTTTAGTCGCCTAAATCCCACATTTTTAGCTACTAAAATGTTAGTCGGCAAAGAGTTCTTCTTTTGGCTACTAAAAATCTAGTCGCCTAAAGTCCCATATTTTTAGCTACTAAAATGTTAGTCAACAACGAGTTCTTCTTTTGGCTACTAAAAATTTGGTCGCCTAAAGTCCCCACATGTTTGGCTACTAAAATTTTAGTCGGCAAAAAAGTTCTTCTTTGGCTACTAAAAATTTGGTCGCCTAAAGTCCCACATTTTTTGCCACTAAAATTTTAGTCGGCAAAAGTGTTTTTAATCTTTAGCTTTTGTTTTTAGCTACCAAATATTTTAGTCGCCAAATGTTTGATTTTCTTTTGGCTACAAAACTTTTAGTCGCCAAATGTCTTTTTTTTCTTTTTTTTTTTCTACAAAACTTTTAGTCGCCAAATGTCTATATATATATTTTTTATACAAAACTTTTAGCCGCCCAAAGTATTTTCCCCAATTTCTTTTTAGCTACTAATTGTTTAGTCGCCAAAAACATGATATTATGTTTCATCGCAAAATTATAATTTCTCTATAACTCACCTATATTCCATGCAACCTGTAATACGTATATAAACAAAATGATACATACTATCAATCATTCCACAATCTGCATCCATATACAAAAAATAAATAACTTTAAATGTCAAAGTCCATATACAAACCAACTATTGTCCAAACTAAAATAATAATTCCATACAAAATATGTTATACAAAAATCAAAGTCCTCCGTATACAAAACAATACATTTACTACCAAGCGAAATTTCCATTTGGCATGGTACAAATTACCATCATAATCTATACCACAACAAAAGGTGATATATGTACCACGACAAAAGCTTTTCTATAGACCATGATAAACGGTCATATATGTACGCTAACAAATGGTCATATATGTACCACGACATAAGATGATCTATATACCACGGCAGTTATTATCTGTTGATTGCCAAAAGTTTTCTGTATCAGTAATAGTGAACTACACAAAAGTTGAGGACGACAAAAGTATTATATTAGTACTATACAAAAGTGTAAATTCTTCGCCATACACCAATATAGATTTTTTCAACTAAGTTTAGTGCGTTTTCAGCTCTAACTCCAAGCCTACCGGTCCGAATTGCATTCCGTCAGTTCTCACAAGTCCTATTTGTCATGGGAAAACTGTCCATGTGAGCCACACGGTCATTCGGGGGTTGTTATGAATTTTCGCCCCCAAAACACTATTTTTCGACTAAGATTAGAGCGTATTCGGCTCTAACTTCCTACCTACTGGTTCGAATTACATTCCGTCAGTTCTCACAAGTCCTATTTGTCATGGGGAACCTGTCCATGTGAGTCACATGGTGGTTCGGTGGCTAATTTGAATTTTTGCCCCCAGAACGCCGTTTTTCAACTAAGTTTAGTGCATTTTCAGCTCTAACTCCCTACCTACGAGTCCGAATTACATTCTGTCTATTCTCACAAGTCCTATTTTTCATGGGAAAGCTATCCCTGTGAGCCATACTGTGGTTCGGGGGCTGTTATGAATTTTTGCCTCTGAAACGCCCTTTTTCGACTAAGTTTAGTGCGTTTTCGACTCTAACTCAAAGCCTACTTGTCCAAATTACATTCTGTGAGTTCTCAAAAGTCCTATTTGTCATGGGAAAACTGTCTGTGTGAGCCACACCGTGGTTTGAGGGCTGTTATGAATTTTTTCCCCCGAAACACTCTTTTTTATCTAAGTTTAGGGCATATTCAGCTCTAACTCCCTACCTATGGGTCCGAATTACATTCCGTCAGTTGTCGCAGGTCCTATTTGTCATGGGAAAACTGTTCGTGTTAGTCACAAGGTGGTTTGGGGGCTGTTATGAATTTTTGCCCCTCAAATGTCCTTTTTCGATTAAGTTTAGGGCGTATTCGGCTCTAACTCCCATACTTACGAATCCGAATTACATTCCGTCAATTGTCACAAATCCTATTTTTCATGGGGAAACTATCTGTGGTAGCCACGCGGTGGTTTGAGGGCTGTTATGAATTTTCACCCCCGGAAAGCTCTTTTGAAGTAAGTTTAAAGCATATTCGGCTCTAACTCTCTACCTACGGGTCTGAATTACATTCCGTCAATTGTCATAAGTCATATTTGTCATGAGGAAGCTGTCCGTGACAGCCACATGGTGGTTTGGGGGCTATTTTATAGTTTCACCCCCTTAACGCCTTTTTCGATTAAGTTTGAGTTGTTTTTTGCTCTAACTCCCAACCTACAAGTGCAAATTACATTCCATCTGTTGTCACAGGTCCTATTTTTGATGGGGAAGCTGTTCGTGATAGCCACATGGTGGTTTGGGGAGCTGTTTTGTAGTTTCGCCCCCTTAACGCCCTTTTTCGGTTTAGTTTGAGGCGTTTTTGGCTCTAACTCCCAACCTACAAGTGCAAATTACATCCCGTCTGTTGTCACAGGTCCCATTTGTGATGGGAAAGCTGTTTGTGACAGCCACACAGTGGTTCGGGGGCTGTTTCGTAGTTTCGCCCCCGAATGCCTTTTTTCGACTAAGTCTAAGGGATTTTCGACTCTAACTCCCGACTTACGTGTCCTATTTACGTACCGTCAGTTCCTATAGGTCATATTTGGCACGGGAAAGCTCTCGATTACATCACAACGTTGGTTGGGGGGCTATTTTGCTTTTTCGCCCCTCGAACGCATTTTTTCAACAAAGTTTAACACGTTGTTTAGTAATTATTTTCGAATAAATTTTTTTTTTCATATTTGGTTGCGTCCTTAAAACTAGTGCACTAATGGTTGCATTAGTGGTGGTGGTGGCGGCGGGGCAAAGGTGGAGGTGGTAATAATGTAGTGACATTAGTAAGACTTAGTTCGGAAAACGTTTTCTAACTTTGAAAAGTAGAAAACATTTTTCGCACTAATAGGTTCATTTTTCATTCATCCATGATAAACATTTTCTGTTGACTTTTTTTTTTTTTTTATTGTACCAAATGTTAGAAAATACGAAAAGCATTTTCTAAAAAATGTTTTTATCCAAACAAATGGAGTGTTATTTCCCCTTTGGAGGAAAGAAACGGTTTCTATATCACTTGAAGAGGAAGGATTGATATCTAACTAATGCCTCTATTAATAATGAATAGGTCTTGATAAAAGGCTAATAGAGATTGATATCTAACCTAATGCTTCTATTTAAGGGGACATATTATCTCTTCCTTCTCTATGATATATATTTTTGGGTTGCTATTTCTAATTTTTATATGCAAAAATGCTTTGTACCCAATTTACACCTCCCAAAACCCAATCCTATGTGGACTAAACAATGCAATCCAGACCTAAACAGATGCTGCAAATGCTGTGAAACAAGGCCAATGGTCTGTAATAGGCCCTTGAAGGGTAATAGAGAGAAGAATAGTCTCTAAAATAGCTATTTAAATTTAACATAGATTGCATTACTTTAGCTGCGCACCAACTTATGTAGACCTAATTCTAGGATACAACTGGTACATTGCATGTTTACTAAATCACCACTTTAACTAACATATTTAGTACTGGTTGATTCCAAGGTTTATGTATCAAAGTCATATAAGACTATTACTTAAGCACAAAATTCAAACAAAGACTCAGATAGATGGTCCAAAAACACAAATAATTTCAGATTTTGAATGTGCAGGAAAAATAGGCAGAAATTGGCTGCATTACTAAACTAGGCGAAAAAGCAATGTAATTTGCACTCCACGAATTGTTACATAGGAAGAAAAGTCTGTGCCATAAGATTGAAAAAGAGGGCTCCCATTTGATATAACAGGGCAGTTTAACCCAAAGACAAATATCACAGTAAAACTGACATTCTTTGTATGTTGAATATTTCAATCATGAAAGTTATACTATTCATCTTAAAAGTCACTAGCAGGAAAAAAAATTATAATTAATTTGCAATAATGGACAACGAAAGGTAATATGAGAGAGAATGATGATCATGTGTAGTTAAAATGTTGTTCAGAGTCAAATATGAAAATAAATATTCAATTCCCATAAAATTATTTTTACTTGTCCAAGAAAGCATGCTAAACAATTATGAAGGCAGCTGTCATCATCGTTTTTTCTATTAAAAACCTTGCTAAAATTATCTTACGCTATCTCTTTTTTTGAATATTCTACATTCTTTTGGTTTTTAACGCATGGGCTTTTTGCTATAGATCCTTTTGTGGAGTCTACTACTGGATTCAGTTTTTTGGGTAGAAATAAGATTTAGTCCCTCCTTGTATATGCAAATGGATTCTACTCCCCTATTGCAGTCTTCAATTGATATATTTTCTTGCTTATTTGAGAGAGAGAGAGAGAGAGAGAGAGAGAGAGAAAGAGAGAGAGAAACACTAAGGCAAGAAATCAGGTGGCTTACTTGACTCGTATTGACCAAAACTGCTTCAATAGCCCCTGATTCTTCCACAGTGCAGTGCTTAGTTGAAATGAACAAACCATTATCTTGTCCATGTACATGCTCCTGGGACTACAAAAGCAAAAGCTTGCTAATTGACATGAAATTGTTGCACTGAAACATAAGCATTCACAAAGGTTGTAATGCATTATAGCGCAGTGATGAGTCTTCCCCAATTTGACAGGATAAGGACACTCGGCAAATGCATGAGAAAGTGTTACTATTGCTGCTTGTTGCTGCTCTGCCAGCGGAGCATTCTGTACAAACAAAAATTCCGGGACGTGATGACACACACAAAAACTCTACCAAAAGTGGTTTTACTACTAAAAAAAAAAAAACCCAAACACACACAAATAGATTACAGTGGCAAAGCTGGGAAATTTATCTAGAGGGGGCATGTATTTTGTATAGTGTGTATATATAATATATCATCAAAACCTAACTTGAGAAATAGAAAACTAATTTTTCATATATTTTTAGAAAATAGAAACCCTCGTTTTCTGATTTCCAAAATTCTAATATGGGTTTCTTGTCCCTATAATAATCAACCATAACACAAAACATAATTCCTCATAATTTATTTTAAAAATCACCAAACCAAATTTAACCAGATCACAAAATCAAAACACATAAGAAAACCACAGATCAAATGGAGGAAAATGGAAAAAAAAAAAAAAAAAAAAGGGAGGGGAAATGAAGAAAATTGTAACCTCCATGGATGCCTCTATGGCATATGCAGACCCTAAAATATTTGAGAAAAAAGCAAACATTTTGCAAAGACACCAAAAATAGATATATATATATATATAAAATAGATAAAGAAATAAGAAAGAATGAAACCTGTTCCCAAGTAGAAGCGAAGTTGTAGCCTTTTGAAATGGCTCCGGATTTGGGAATGCATTGAGCAAGAATTTTGCTGGAATTGACGCTTTAGGGTTTAGGGTTTAGGGTTTACAGGTATGCGAATGGAAGAAGGCAGAGAGAGAGACACAGACAGACAAACAAACAGATAGACACAGTGACAGAGACCGAGATAGAGAGAGGGTGACACAGGGAAACAGATAGAGAGAGGGTGAAAAACATACCTCGAATAATGCTGCAATGGTGGATCAACGGAGGTGCAACGGTGCGACGCTGTGCTGACGGTGTGAAAGAGATCGTGGAAGGAGGAGAGACATGCGAGGGAGAGAGATAGAAAGAGGCAGAGAAATGATCATGAGAGAGACATCTAAACTTTACAGGTACGTTACCCTAAAACGGTAACGTTTTGAAATGTACTTCAACACTTTCCTTGACTAACTGCTTATTTGGTCGCCAATCAGGGAGTCCATGAAAGATTTTTCGCGACTAAAATGTAGTTTTGTCGCCAATAAATTTTGGAATCCCTCCAAAAATTCGAAGTGCTCCCTCCAAAATAAGAAAATAGATATCAATTTTGGTCCTTATATTTTTATTTAGATCAATTTTAACTTTTAATAATTAATAATTAATAATTCGCGACTAAATATTTTAGTCACTAATTGCTTTTTTAATCCCTCAAAAATTTAAAATCTCCCTCCAAATATTTTAGTTTTTTGGCGACTAAAATATTCTTTTGTCACTGAAAATATACTTTTGGTGACCAAACTTTTGGTCGCCAAAGATAAAAAAAAAATTTCTTTTCATTTGGCTACTAAACAATTTAGTAGCTAAAACTAGCTATACAGTTACTAAAATATTCTTTTGTCGCTGAAAATATACTTTTGGTGACCAAACTTTTGGTCGCCGAAGATAAAAATAATTTTTTTTTTCTTTTCATTCGGCTACTAAACAATTTTAGTAGCCAAAACTAGCTATATGGCTACTGAAATTTTTTTTAGTCGCTAATTGTAATATTTTTAGCGACTAAATTTTTTTTTAGTCGCCAATAATCAATATTCCCCGACTAAAAAAATTTAGTAGCTAAATATTTGACTTTTGCCAACTAATATTATTTTTAGTTCACCAATTCCACAACTTTTGGCGACTAAATTTTTTTTAGTCGGCAAAGGTGGTCGCCAAAAGTGCATTTTGTTGTAGTGTGTCTTTTTTTAATCATTCTAAGAAAATCTTTTTGCTACTAACATAACTGTATTTTTTTATTATATTTTTGTCATTAAACTAATACATTTGAGATGATAAACATTATATAAATGCACTCATGATAACGTTATTTGTAGAATAAATACAGAGCATTTTGTGCACTTTTTTAGTAAATTTTGTTAACTAAGTGTAGTGATTGATATTTGCATAGGTGGTGGATTGGATGACAAAGATATGGCCATTGAGGACAATTGGACCAACCATACCATCAATCTACTCAGATAAGCAAGCACTACAAAGGAAAGATTAAGATATTGTTAATGCCATGAATTTAGTTCAAATTTCTAAAATATGGCTTCAAAAGATAAGGAAGAGTGGGTGGACATTTTTACTTGATTATATTTTGTCTTTTTGTGAAAAGCATGAAATTGATGTTCCCCAAATGGATGATATGTTGTAGCTTGAGGGAGAAAAAGGCGCAATGCTCAAGAAATTACACACTTACATCACTATCGCGCTGAGGTACTCTACACTATTTTGGATATGCAAATTCAAGAATTAAATGCTTGTTTCACTGAGTCAAACACTGAGTTATTACTTTGTGTGACATGTTTGAATCCATCTAACTCTTTCTCTAGTTTTGACAAGAAAAAGTTAATTCATCTTGCTGAATTTTATCCCAAAGATTTTTCTCCAATGGAGCTCATGGTACTTAATGATCAACTTGATACATATATTGTCGACATGCCACTACAACAAAACTGACTTTTTACGGCACCACATCAACGGCATACAATAAATGCATGACATAGTTTCTCACTTTTACAACTTGCTTTTTTTGCATGTCATAAATACTTTTCCAACCATGGCGTGTCTATTGCGTAGGCCGTGAATGGTAATAACAATGATTTTTTTACGACTTGCAATGCATGTTGTAAATAATAAAACTTTCAACGACGTGCATATGGTGTGCCGTTAATGCATCAATTATACACGACGGTGCACACAACGGTCGCCGTTAAAAGTATTGCCTTTTTACGACGCACACAACGCCTGCCGTTAAAAGTATTGAAATTTTTACGACGGACAATTTAAGTCGTAAACTATATGATCAAAAACAAAGAAGCGCCAAAATAAAATTTCTAGCACCAATTCACCAAAATATATATATATATTTATATTTAGCAAAAGAAAATATACATCAACAGTTTGGGCTTCTAATAGCTTCTAATCATCAGACACTGGTTCGAAGGGCATCCGTTGCTAGTACGACAACTGGCTCGATAGTGGCATCCATCGCCATTTCCCTTATCATCTCTTTGCTCACTTCCATTTTCTAACTCATCTCTTTGTGCTTTGATTAGCAAAACGACATTAACAACTCCACTTAACAGCGTCGGGCACAGCAAGGAAGATAAGGGACAGTACACACTCATACTCTTCTCTTCTCTTCTCTCTCTCTCTTTCTCTCTCTCTCCCTCTCTCAAATTTGCCCTAAACACATCTCATTTGGGGCATCTCTCTCTCTCTCATACAGATTTGCGAACGAGATTGAGTCGGGCCGAATCGAGTTGTAGAGTTATTCTAACAAGTCATCACTCGGATGGAAGACTGAGTCGAAGAGGAATCAGACTTCGTTTGGGTCAACAGCAAAGACGAAGCACAGCGAGGTCGAGAAGAAGAAAGGAACTCCATGGACAGCAGAAGAACACAGGTACATTTTCTGGGTTGTTTAGATTCTTTTCTTCACTACCAAGCTGAGTGTTTTCTTGGGGGCCAAACAGATCATCTAGTTATGTACATGAGTTTCTTGATTGAATTGTTTGTTTTTTTTTCCCTCTTTTGATTTTGTGTTTTATTAAGAACTACCCAAAATTGGATGATGACGAATAAGTTGTTTGGCTTTGGGTTTAAGAAAAAGTAAGGTTGGTTGGTTGCTAAGAAAACGAGGTATAAGCATATTTTATTATGTAAGTATGTGTTTTTGTTTACATATATTAATTGCATTCTGATGGCAAGTCTTAGAATTTGTGTTGTTTTCAATTTGTGTTGTTTACATGCTTTTTCTAAGTTATTGATCCCATATCTGGATCAATAACCATTTCTAAATGCTTTTGGATTTTTCTACCAATGGATTCTTTTTTTCTTGATGCTTGTAAAAATACCCCTTAAGTTGGTATTATCTCAAAGTCCAAATTAATTTGTACACCTTTGTGATGTATCCTACACTTCTATACATGGTTGTTTCCCTCAATTGTAAGTCTCCTTTGCAACTTTTCAGATGTTCCCCTAGCATTTGTTCACTTTTGTACAACAAATGAGGTGTAATTCAGTGATGGATACAGTGGTCAGACTCTATTATTTTTTGATTATAGGAAATGGCTGCTACGGATTATTTAGAAAATTGGATTCAGTCTAGGGTCTATTAGTCCTCTAGTGTGCTAAACTGAAAATTGTGATTGATTTCAAATTCTGATTTTGAACTATAGACCTGTTATTCCAATATGTTGTGACAAAATGTGAGGCATGTGCTAATATGTTCTCTGTATACTAAAAGTTAAGATTTAAAAACCCATTTTAAATAATTTTGCCTCCCCATTCCAAACTTTTCAAACATGAAGAGGAAATGAAAAAAGAAAGAATAGCAAGAGCAGGACACAGATAAAGAGACCGTGTAAAATCAGCAAGAACTCATTACCCCAGATGAGCAAACTGTCCTGAAGAACGTGTGTACACTTATCAGGCTCTAACACAATTGTTGATGTAGAACACAATAAGTAAAGGTACAAATTGGAGATTTGCACACGGGCATGCTTCAAACCTTACTACATAATCAAATTTGGGTTAATTTTGAGTATTTATGTTTATTCTCAAGTCATTACATTTCTGGTCACTTTTAAATTGGCCTGTGATATAGTAAGTACACAGGCCATGTTCTTGGTCAATAAAATCATTTAATGCTCACATGTGGTATATAATGTGGGTTGAGGATTGTGTTACAGGTCAAGTTTTCCACTTTTGGGATCCTAATCTTAGTAGAAGTAGGAGTTTAGCAACCTAAACATAGCAACACTTATTCTTCAACTCATTAGAGTGGATTTTGATTATTAAAGATTGTGCTATTTTGTGATGCAACCCAACCTTGGAGAGTAATTCCTAAAGAATCAAAGTGGGATTCCTATAAGATCCTTCTCTTTCTCTTTCTTCTTCCTTTTCTTCTGTCTTTAATTCTCTACTATTAGATTACGTTATTTCAATCACAAACCTGCCTTGGTTTCTTTCTTTTGTTTCATTCCAAAGCCTATATGCCATGAGCTAATCATTTCCTTACTAAATTTGGACTTTAAATCGACTCCAAAATCCAAAAGTACTTTTTTCCTAAAATTTCCACACAACATTCTGAAATTCCTACAATCTCTCACTTTCAAATAAAGCCAGACTTTAGTCACTTCTCCTCTAAACACTACATTATTTCTTCAACATTTTACAAACCCTATTCTTACAAGTTCATAGGTTAAACCACCATATAACTAACCATAGGAAACATTATAAGTGTCATAGTGTTGTCCAACATCATCAGGCCTCACTTGGAAGAAACGGCAAACTACATTATGTTTAGGTGCAACAAAAAAATAATAGTAGTATAAGATCATCCTAGATTGGTCAATTTTTAATGCTAGGACCATCATTCCACATGATATCAACTAGTCTTTTCAGAAAGAGGGCTACCACAGTAGTTGACAACTTGGGTCCTCCAATATTACCTTGGCATTGCTCTATAAACACAGCTAGGCACACCATATCAGACAGAGACAACAAAAAATAAACCAAAAGAGGAAGCCCTGCTTATATGAAACTAAAACAATACAAAGTAATCAACATCGATAGTATCCTATTTTTCACAAAAAGATATTAGAACAATTTATGTAGCTATAGAAGGAAAGGAAGAACAACCTAGGGACATCGATCAATGCTAGCAGTACAACTACAACAACCCTATAATGTTAGAAAAAATTGTGGAAGAAACACTAGAATTTATTGAATATTGCAGTGTTTACAAATGGCTGCAAACCTTGCCTAAAAATAAACACTCGAAAAAGTTTAAATAGACTCTTCTGTTGGCTACACAATGCACTACTTCCTTATTTTTTGCTACCAGATTACATTGACAGATAATAAAACACTTAAAAACTCTCAACCACTAGGTAACTAATCCTAAAGACTCTCAACTACTAAGTCCACTATCACATATTTGTAGAACAACAATCAACAGGTGTCCCACAATCAGATCTACTGCAGCTGCCCCTTTAGCCCACATTTGAATTATGTTCTAACATTTCCCCCCTTAATTCAAGGAGGGCTTGCACTCCCATCATGGACCGAAATTTCTTGAATTTATTTTCTACCAAAGCCTTTGTGAGAATATCAGCTAGTTGTTCCTCTGTATTGCAATACTACAGCTCTATTTCACCTCTAGAAACCAACTCTCGAATGAAATGGTATCAAATCTCAATGTGTTTTGATCTTCCTTGCTGGACTGGATTCTTGGTCAATGCAATTGTGGATTTGTTGTCACAAAATATCACAGTAGGACCATCTTGTTTTTCCTTTAGATCTTTCAAAATTCTCCTTAACCAACTAGCATGACATGCTATGGTTGTGGCTGCTATGTACTCTGCTGTTGTGTTTGACAAAGCTATACTCTGCTACTTCTTTAATGCCCATGAAATGATTCCTGAACCAGGGCTGAATATATAACTTGTTGTACTCCTCCTATCATCTGCACAACCAGCCTAATCACTATCAGTAAAAGCAACAAGATTATTGGGTTTGCCTTTCATATACCTGATGCCATTATTTGAACTGCCTCGAACATATCTCAAAATTCTCTTAGCTTCCTCCAAATGATGTTTGCTTGGACTGTGCATAAACCTGGATATGAGACTTACAAAAAATGCTATATCCGGTCTTGTGTGAGTGAGATACATAAGTCCTCCCACTATACTTCTAAAATATTTCTCATCAACCTTTTCAACCCCATCATTCAAAGAAAGCTTTTAAATTGCATTTAATGGTGTCTTGCAGGCTTGCAATTCATCATTCCAAATTTTTTTAACAAATCATATGCATACTTCATTTGGCAAATAAAAATATCGTCTAAATCTTGCATAACTTCAATACCCAAACAATAATGCAAAACACCTAAGTCAGACATTTCAAAAGTTTGCATCATCGACTCTTTAAATGCTTTTATCATTTGAGAAGAACTTCCAGTACATATCATATCATTAACATACAAACACACAACCAAGAATTCACTGTTATAACTTTTAACATACAAGGTTGGTTCACTAGCACTCTTTTGAAATTGGTTATCAACAAAATAAGTGTCAATCTTGCTATACCAGGCTCTTGGTGCTTGTTTGAGCCCATAAAGTGCTTTGTGCAATTTGTAAACTTTGTGCTCTAACTCTTTTACTATGTAACCTTGGGACTACTCAACATTAACATCTTCCAAAAGCTCACCATTAAGAAATGCAAAAGGTACAAATGTCACTTTCATTAAACACCACATCACAACTAATATTTAATTTCCCATATTTAGGATCATACAACCTACAACCTTTAGTTTCATCACTGTAGCCAACAAAAATGCACTTGATGCTCATATCTTCTAATTTCCTCCTTAACTCAGAAGGTACAAATGCATATGCAATGGAACCAAATACCCTTAAGTGACTTACATTAGGCTTTCTTCCATACCAGGATTCATAAGGAGTCTTCCTGTAGACGTGCCCGAACGTCCCGGCTCCGCACGCGAGAGGTGGTGCGAAATCCGGTTTGTTCATTAGGCTGCTACAGTTCGAACTCAATGTCATGGTTCTGAATCTAATCTCGCAAAGTGCAATGCAAGATTGATAAATCACCAACGAGTCCAAATCCGGCAAATCGTTTTGGAAAACTGATTTTTATAAAGAAGTGCCAAACATGGACTGCTTTGCCACCTAAATATTTTGTTTTGGGGAAATTTAGGAAACCCTGACTCGTGTCTAAGGCCACATGTCCGTCATCACCAAAGTTGCCTCGGTTCGGGAACTTAGGTACGAGAGGGGAAGGTCATGCAATGAGCACCCCCGCTCGCCCGATCAAAGGATCAGCCTTTACTAACATGATATTTTGTTTTTGAAAACACATGCGTTCTTATTCCGGTTATTAGCTAGCTTTACTATGTGATGCGCATAACACACAAGTATAGACTAGATCGCCTAAGTTGGAACAAAACATCTCACGTTTGTTTGAAAATTGTTTGAAGGTGCTACTCGCAAGTAGGCATAGACGTGGATTTGCCACCCTCAAGTGGGCTTAGAAAAACATGATTTTGCCACCTCAAGTGGGCTTAAAACTCGCATTTTGATGAATTGCTCCAATTCAAGTAATCTAACCTTCACCCACAGGCATTCAAGCAGTTATATCATTTAAGCAGTTAGCCTCATGGCAAACATGCTATCATGGCAACACTCACACTTATGCAAGGATGCTAAAGCGTAAACACTTACAGTGTACTCCGAGCCAAAACAATAACTAGTTAGTAATCAATGCATGATCCTAGTTTATGTTAAGATGGCTAATGCAACACATGCAAAATGTAACTAGAAATAGGCTTGGCTATTCTAGGATGTCATGTGAAATGCAACACTTGATAATCATATATTCAAATAAGAATTGAAATACAATGCAGTTAGTATGATGCGCCGAGCCCGGTGCATGCAATACGAATGAATGGATGCAAACATGCGAGCATAGGAATGCTAATCAAAATATGACCTAGAACTAACCATCGTAAGCGGTTAAGTAAAATGGAGAAAGACGTGGGGTTGGAAGACATTCACACACTCACGCACACTTATTACAAAATTTGCCCTCTCGACGGAGGGTCCGAATAAATAACACAAGCTAGCTACGCTAAGCTATTCTAACTAATCTAATAATCTAATTAGGCTAATTATTACAACACCAAAACTAATTAACTAACAAGCTAATTAATTATTACAATCCAAATTGAAACAAATAGCTACACTAAGCTAAATGAATATTACAAAACCAATTAAATGATTGAATTACACGAACTAATCATGAATACTGAAATGGCCTTGCTGGCAATGAAGAGATGCATGCTCGGTTGCATCCTCGCGGAAATCCGTTGTCATGCCTCATGTTGGTTTTGACTTCTAAGAACTGTACAAATTTCCATGATGCTCCTGAACCACCTCATAGACACTCTGAGAGGCCATCGGCCAAATGGTATAGCAATCGGCCAAGGTCTGAGGGTCATCGACCACTTATGTGGCTATTGGCCAAACATTCTTAGTCGATCGGCACACCAGATAGCCGATCAGCCATCTCTTCCTGCAGACTGCTCCTTTTGCTGCAGCAGAGTACAAACAGAGGCATGGCAATACATTTGCAAGAAAATGTTGTGCAACTACACCCCTTATCATATTTGGAACTCAAAGGAGTGTAGTGCTCGGTTCTCGAGCCATCAATTACGCATTTCGATGCATGATGGCCAAAGAAGCCGAATTGCACAAATCAATATGGAATGAATGCACAAAAATATATGAATGCCTCATACTCTATCATGTTGGATCAAGAGTGTCGGCGACCAAGAATTGAGGCACGTTTCATCACTGCAAGTATGAAACGTCCCTCATTCCTCGTGTTTGGTTTAACACCTAAACCAAACACAATGCAATGCATGCAACATGGAGATGTTATGCAACGCAACATAAGCATGCCAAATGTAATGTAACAAGCATGCAAAATGCAACGCAACCTAGACATGCAAATATACAATGTACCAAGCATGCAAAATGCAAACATGTAATGCAATAAGCATGCAACAACATGCAATGTGACAAGCATGTGACAACATGCAATCCAACAAGTATGCAACAACATGCAAGATGGATAAGCATGCAACAAGATGCAAACTAGCAAGTATGCAACAACATGCAATGTGACAAGCATACAACAACATGCAAAGATAAGTATATTAAGCCAATGTAATGCATGCATGATTAACTTAACAAAGCAACACAAACATGCGAATATGAGGCCATATAACAAGCATGCAACAACATGTAATGCAATAGGCATGCGACAACATGCAAACCACATACTCAATGGACTTAAACTAAAAATGGACAGACCTCAGCCATGCCCAAATTAGTGGCCAAAATGCTAAAACAATGGCATGAAATGCACATACAAACATGCATGCCAATTGGCCTACGAATCAAGGCATAAGAGGACAACTCTTAAGAGCATTTAAAGGGTGACAAGCATGGAAGTGTGACAACACTACAAGCTCTGAAATCATGCGTGGAATGGTGTCAAACCGTCCAAACTACACAAGTATTGCATACAAGAAAGCTCAAGGCTTAAGGCTAGCCAAGGAGCTTGTACTAAGGCCACATGAATCAACCCCCAAAGAGCCAAGGACAACCAAAACAGTCCTAGATCATGTCAAAAGGAGTCTAAAACATGCAAGGGCCAAAGCTAAAACAAGCCAACATGAAGGGCATAAGACATGATGCAAGTAAGACCAACAAAGGGGATTTCACTACACCCATTACAACCAAACATGGCATAACTTAACCAATAAAAATCAGAGTTATGACATGTCAAAATAAGCCCAAAAACCCACTGAGATGGCATCCTAAAGACCTAAGCATAGAGGCATGCACAATGGTCCACTCTTAAGGCATAAAACACCAACTCTTCAAAGCATTGAAAGGATGACAAATACAAGTGTATGGCTACACTACATGGACTGAAATCACATATGAAATGATGCCAAATCATGAAAATGTTCTAAGCAATGCATGCTAATGACTTGGACACTCAAAGCTAACAAGCTAGATTGAACCATGGCTATACAAAACAGTGCATGCATGACTAAAACAACATGAAACAAAGCTCAAGCATGCTAAAACATGACTAAAAGCTTCCTTGAGTTGAGCCAAAACATGCAAGAATGATGATCCAAATGCAAGATGCATGTTAAGGCAATAGAGAGGATTGCAAGACAAGTGCATGGTGCATGGGTATAACATGGCAAAATAACACCAAATACTTGCTGAAATGGGGCCAAAACATGCTAAGCAAATATGCTACTGTTGTGAGCCATTTATACTAGCAAATGAGACACAAGGAGAGGGGGGTGTCCCTCTCCTATTCAAGACTCCAAAACCACCTCTCCACCACTGAAAATCCTTTGGATTTCAGTGGCGAGGAGGTCAAAACAAGATGGTTCCAAAGCTCAAAAGGAAAGGCACAAAACAAGGCCAAACAAGGCCTAAGAGGGGGTAGACAACCCCCAACACAAAAGTGACCTTAAACAAACATCACAAGCATGAAAAATCAAAACTTTTTGTAGTTTAGTGTTAAGCTTAAAACAATATGTAAGTAGGTCTAAAAGCTTAAGCCAAAATAGGGGATTAAAAGCTAGAATCTCACCCTTGAAGAACACCTTCAAGAACACAACTCTAGCAGCTTTTCTGAACTTAAACCACTCCAAGAACTCTAAAACCAATGCGATGCGCCCACAATACACTCGGCAATTCTTCGACCCATTTGCCTTTAGCTCTTTCCAGCCTCTTTTTGATGCCGTCCAAGATGGTTTTGTTGGAGACTTCGGCTTGACCGTTACTCTGGGGGTACGCGGGCGTAGAGAAGTAAGGCACGATACCGTATTTGCTGCACAGTTCTTGGTATACGCCACAATCGAACTGGGTGCCATTGTCTGAGATGAGAGCTCTTGGAATGCCGAATCGCGTAATGATGTTTCTCCATACAAAGCGCTTTATGTCGGCATTTCGTATATGTGTTAAAGCCTCCGCTTCGACCCATTTTGTGAAGTAATCTGTTGCTGCGATTAAGAATCGCTTGTTTCCTGGGGCCCTTGGCAACGGTCCTACGATATCAAGTCCCTATTGAGCAAACGGCCAAGGACTGGTGATAGAGTTCAACCCTTCGGCGGGCAAATGGGTTAGTGGGGAGAACTTTTGGCATTGTTCGCATCTTTTAACATAATTTTCTGCGTCGGCTCTCATTGTCGGCCAATAATACCCCTATGTTATAGCTCGATGGGCCAGGGAGCGTCCGCCAGAGTGGGCACCACAACTGCCCTCATGTATCTCAGTTAGAAGCTCCTCCACTTTATCCGGGTGTACGCATTCCAAATAGGGACTGGAGAGGGACTTTTTATAAAGCCCTCCTTGTGGATCCAGATAGTATCGCAAGGCCTTATTGCGCAGCTTGTGTGCTTCTTTTTTGTCCTCTGGGAGTTGTTCAGAAGAGAGGAATCCGGCAATGGGGTCCATCCAGCTTGATGCGGATTCTATAACGTTGACGTGGGCTTCCTCCGAAGGGCCAATACTCGGCTCCAGGATGAAACCTACTTCAATGGTCCATTTGAGCTCAGAATTGATGGCGGAGGCTAGGCATGCCAAGGCATCTGCGTGTGTGTTCTGATCACGTGTTATTTGGTTCAGTTCGTGATGGTCAAACTTCGTTAGCAAAGAGTTGGCCGTTTTCATATAGGCCGCCATACGGTCGTTTTTTGCGGCGTACTCCCCCTTTAGCTGGTTGATTACCAATTTTGAGTCACAAAACACTAGCAATCACCGAGCGCCGAGAATATGTGCATTTCGTAGACCGGCTAAGAGGGCTTCATACTCGGCCTCGTTATTTGATGCTTCGAAGCCCAGCTTGACGGCCTACTCTATTACTGCGCCGTCGGGAGACATGATTACTACGCCTGCGCCGCAGCCTCGTTGGTTAGACGATCCATCACAGTATAGCTGCCAAATATCCCCGACATAAATTCTCCAGTTCGACTTTGATCGAACTTCAGCCTTTGGAAGAACGTCGGCGGGTTTAAGGTCGGAAAGCCCGCCTGTGAATTCGGCAACAAAGTCGGCCAGCACCTGTCCCTTGATTGCGGTTTTGGGTAAAAACTGAATGTCATATTGGCCGAGTTCAAGAGGCCATTTTCAAACACGTCCTGATGCTTCTGCACTCCGTAGTACTGATCGGAGGGGATAATCTGTTATCACCCCAATGCTATGTCCCTGGAAGTAGTGCATCAGTTTTCTTGCTGCCATGACCAAGGCTAGGATGAGTTTTTCCAGAGGAAGATAACGTGTCTCGGCATCGACCATTGCCTTGCTCACGTAATACACTGGCCGTTGCTGCCCTTCCTCCTCTTTTAATAGTACGGCGCTGACGGCCCTATCGGAGACTGCCAGATATAGAATGAGGGGATCACCGGCAGCGGGTGTTGTCAAGAGAGGTACTGACTGGAGGTAAGTCTTGAGCCCAGTGAAAGCTGCTTCGCACTCGGCGGACCATTCAAAAGCTTTGCCTTGACGTAGCGTCTGGAAGAATTGTTTGCAGCGGTCTGTTGATCGACTGATGAATCTATTGAGTGCAGCGGCCATTCCCATCAACTTTTGGACTTCTTTCACTGATCGGGGGGAACCGAGTTCCAAGATCGCTGTGACTTGCCTCGGGTTGGCTTCGATTCCACGGTGGTTGACGATATATCCCAGGAATTTGCCGAAGCCGATTTCAAACGCGCACTTGGAGGCGTTCAGTTTCATTCTATATTTGCGCAAGATGCCGAATGTCTTCTCTAGATCGGCTATGTGATCCTGTTCTTCTTTGGACTTGACCACCATATCGTCGATGTAGACTTCCATAGTGTGGCCGAGGTGTTCTTTGAACATAGCGGTGACCAGTCTTTGGTAAGTTGCCCCTGCATTCTTCAGTCCAAAAGGCATAACTTTGTAGCAGTAGGTTCCTCTTGGGGTGAGGAATGCAGTTTTGTCCTGGTCATCTGGATGCAGGGCGATCTGATGGTAGCCTCTGTAAGCATCGAGGAAACTCATGCGTTGGTGGCGCGCCATTGCATTGACGAGTTGGTCGATTCTGGGTAAGGGAAAGCAGTCCTTGGGGCAAGCTTTGTTCAGATCCGTGAAGTCAACGCAAACTCACCAAGTTCCATTTTTCTTCTTCACAACCACTGTGTTGGAGAGCCACGTGGGGTAGGTGACTTCTCTAATTGCCCCGGCGTCAAGCAGTCTGTCGACTTCTTCTATAACGGCAGCAGTGTGCTCTGCGGCACACCGACGGCCTTTCTGAATGATCGGCTTACATGTGGGGTCGACGTTCAGGTGGTGTTGTGAAACTGATGGGTCTATACCTGGCATCTCGTATGGAGACCACGCAAAGACGTCGAGGTTGGCGAGTAGAAAGGAGATCAACTGCTGTCTATCGGCTTGATTTAAAGAGGTGCCGATCATGAAGAACTTTTCCGGGCTTCCATCGATGTCAACTCGGTCTAAACCTTCTGTGGCCTTTTCGCTTGGCTGCCGCCCGACGTCACCCAGGATTTCCCGATTGGGTACCTCAATGGAGTTTACCTGCAATTCCTTTGGCATTTTGGCGGCCAGGAGGTAACATGCCTGTGCCGATTTTTGGGAGCCGCGGATCTGCTCAATGCCGTGTTCCGTTGGGAAACGTAATAATTGATGGTAGGTGCTTAGGACGGCCTGCAAGGTATGCAACCACGATCGCCCCATGATGAGATTGTACGGCGATGGCAGCCGGACGACCAGGAATTCTACATCCACCGTTCTGGAACCCGCCCGAACGGGCAGGCTGATCTTTCCCAGTGGGTATTCGGGATTGGCATTGAAGCCGAACAGTGGATAGGGGGCCGGAGTCAGGTCCGATTCATTGAACCCGAGTTTGATGAAGGTTTTATAATACATAACCTCCGAAGTGCTGCCCTGGTCTATAAGAACGCGTTCGACGGTGAACCGGTTTACGCGTAGCGCGACAACCAATGGATCGATGTGAGGGAGTGTTACGCCGATCAAATCAGAGTTGTCGAAGGTGATGCTTGGCGATTCTCGGGGTCGCTTTGCTGGCGTGAGTTGCTGCTGGGGGCCTGGGAGGGACTGGATTGCATGTACGGCCGGGGCTTTCGGCAGGCTGTATATCATATGGATGTTATCATGTAGAACACTCTGCTGGAGACGTTCGTCTTTCGTCAACTCCTCAAAGTAATCGGCTGAAGCACAACGAGTGTCGGTGTTTTGCTGTCGCGCCCGAGACCATAGATCGCCTGCCCTTGGGGGTTGCTCAGGAACCTGGCGCGCTGTTTGTTTAGACTTTGTTATTTCCAAGGCCAGATCGCGGCGAAGGCGCTCGTTCTCAGCGATGATGTTGTCTAAACTGCGTTTGGTCTGTTTGGCTCATTCCATGATGGCGAGCATCGTCTCCTGTGTTGAAGCCGTTGGTGAATTGACATTCAAGGCACGCCTTGCAGCGATGATTTCCTTCTCGAGCGTATTTGCCGGAGTGAGGTCGACTCTCTGTGTGATCGCGTCAGTGGCTATCGGAGGATCTTGAGTCACGCCTTCCATGGATGTACTCGAGTATTCCCACAGACGGCACCAATTGTGGGGAAGTGGTTTGGAAATACTCTTCAGATCCTGGGAGACACTCTTGATCCTCAGCTAGTCACCTGTAAAAGCACCAACACTCCGGTCGGGGGTGCCAGGGTTAGCACTCCGACGGGCAAGTCAGTCTCAATGGTCAAGAAAGCTTGTTCACTAAGTTAAGTGGAGTTATTCTTACATACCTTTCTAAATCTGAAGCTCTTGTATTTATACTCATTCTCTGGACCTCGGTTCCAGAGCCCACTTTTTACTTATTATCCTTTTGTTTATTCCCACATACATCTCCCCGTCTATTCGGCGATCTCAATGTATTGGGCATCTTAGTTGATTAGCACGGAGCCGAACAGTCTCTGACTTCTGGAATACATCCCTTCTAACTCTTCTATTTATTCGGCTCCCACACTACTCAAGCTTGTCATTTTGCATATGGATTAAATTAAGATTCTAAATTTAAGTTAACAAATGCTTCTTGACATTGTATTACAATTTTTTTATGGTGAGGAAAATGGTAGAGGTGAACATAGGGTGCATAAAGGTGATGAACGTAGGATGCACTCACAACAAAATATTTGGATAAATTTTGTATGGCATTATTAATTTACTCATTTTCATTTTTCTCGTGCTTCTACTTTTGTTTGCTTGCTTGCTTGCTTTTCTACTCTAGAGCTTTTGTCAAATTTTCATTTGCATCCCACGTCGTCTACTAAATTTGGAAAAACAAATATAACTTGATATTGTATTACATTTTTTTTAAGGTGACAAAAACAATGAAGACAATGAAGATATTTGGGTAAATTTTATATGGCTTTAATAATAACTTTAATTTTGTCTTCAATTCATTAGCTTATCTTATATATTGCTTTCATGATAGTTGCATGACGCAAATGAAACTGGAAATGGTGGATCCTTGGACAATGCCAAATGCAAATTGTTGAATTGGGATGGAACAAAGGTGGTGGTTACGGAAGGCACAATTGCATCAACAAATTCTAAAGTATTGGTACATCACGTGCCTCTTGGCCCTAGGTGTTGGAAAGTATGGGTTAACCATGTCATAGTCAATGCACCATTGTTTCACCCTAATCGTGAGATGTTTGTGCTTGAGGATGCTATTGGAAGCATTGTTGCTTGGCCAACCTATTTCATTAGCTTTGACTTTGAGTAGAACTAACATCTATGGATAGTTTTTGAGGACTTTGATGAATAGATTTCTATAATTTTTGAATAGTTTTGGATAATCTTTACAAACTTATATATGTATAGTTTTGGATGGTTTATAACTTTTTGAATAATTTAGAACTTAAGGATTGTCATTTTGGATGTTTTCGAACTTGCAGTTAGGTTTTGGATGTTTGGAATGTATATATTGACACTTTTTGAATGTTTATAATTTATAGATATAGTTTATTTTTTATGGTTGAAATAATATGTTTGTGGTTGATTGATATTTTGTGAAGTTTGATTGTAATATTAGATTGTACAAAACAGGCCAAATAAAACCTGCTGAATTTAAAAAAAAAAAAAAAAAATGCACATTCTACAGCAAGCAAATTAGGTTATGATATGAAATATTCCACAGCATTCCATGTATGCCGTGGTATGTTCTACATATCTACGGCAGGCTGAGCAAGTTGTTATATTATATATTTTACGGCGCACAATCAGCGCTGTTATTTGTCCCACTACATAACGGCATGCAAAAGTGGTCGTAGAAAAAGTAACGACGTACGAAACATGTTGTTGAAAGTGAATGACTCTCCATGACTAGTCATGATATGACGTGCCGCTGCACGTCGTAAAAGAGTTTTTACGGCGTGCATTGCACACCATAAAAACCCTTTTTTGTTGTAATGTGCTATCCAGTAATGAGTTCTCAAGGTTGAATGGAATTACCGATCTTGCTAAGAAAATGGTAGAGATTGGAAGAGACAAAATATATCCATTGGTGTATTTGCTCTTGACTTTAGTACTAATCTTATTACTTATTACAACTGCTACTGTTGATAGGGTATTTTCAACTATGAATATTATGAAGAATCGGTTGTGGAACCGAATGGATGAATGATAGCTTGGTTGTCTACATTGAGAGAGATATTTTTTTATGACATTGACACTGATACTATTATGGAAAGTTTTCAAACGATGAAAATTCGTCGAAGTCAATTGTAAAAGTTTAAAATTAAAATTTTTTTGTAATGAATATTAATTTTTTGTGTTTAATATTAGCTTAAAAAATTATTGTTATATTATCATTATTGATTGGGGAAGAAGAATTTTGAGATTATAATTAACAAGTGCCCCTTATATTAAATTTCTGCCTTCGCCACTGGATACGGCTAGAGTACATCAATAATTTTTTTATTTTTTATAATTTATAGTTTGAGATTCAATCTACAAATCCAAGTTCAATACCAAAGCTAAAAAAAGAAATTACAAAACCAAAAGAGAAATCATAATTCAACAATACCAATACAAAAGCAAAGTCTACAAGTTATTTTAATGCCGTTAAATAGGAGAATTTACAAAACGAAATTTCATTTCAAGAGTAAGCTAAAAGAAATTTGAAAACTTGATACTTCAGGTTTCATTTCCATCAATTTCATTATTGAATAATACATCTTTCATCTCTGGCACATCAAGTAAATGATTTGCAGTTTGAAGTAAATCAGAACTTTTTAATAAATTAAACGCATTTCCACCAATGTCCTATAGCTTGGTGTACTCCCGATGTATCTATTCCGTACCCACGGAGAACCCAACTATCAAAGAATGTATAAAAAGTATTTGGTATGTATTTTAAGTACTCGGTACGCATGCAACCCTATCAGTACGTACCAGTACTTGGTAAGTACCCGATACGAGTGCGACAATATTTTCGGAGTAACTGTGTTTCATAGGTCATAACTCATTAATGTCTTGGTTTATGTGCATGACTTTCATGTTCTTAGAATATATACTATAAATATCTATATACTCTAGAGAAGTGAAAAGGAGTCAAATGAGAATTGAGATAAAGTATTGTGTAGTAATCTATGATTTATTGAAATGAAAATTATAAATCTTCCCTTCCTATTCATTTTTCTCCCTCATTGTGATTTGAGATGTGCCCAACCTACCATGTATTTCCAACAAAGTGATCTCAGAGCTACTACGATCCTAGTGGTGATTGTGATATATTGATTTTGGAAGAGTCAAACAATATGCAAAGAGAATGAAATTTGCTCTTTCTTGTCCCTTTGAAGCTTGTGACCTATGGGATGTAGCTGGAGAAGAGCCAACAAATTGTTTACCTAGAAGAATCCGAGATAAGAAAGAGGAGAAGACACTTCGAGTTTTAAAGAAGGCAATTCATTCAGAGATTGAAGAGACAAGATCTCCAAGCCATGTTTGGAAGTTGATTGAGAGTATTATATCTCCAAATATGAAGGTAAGTTTACCCATTGAGTATTGGGTTCAATGCTTCAAAGAAGATGAGTTTAGAAAAGAATGTGAGTTTGAAGCTATACTGATGGAAGATGGAGAAAAGAACCATCCCATTGACGAAATTAATCTACTTGATGAGATTATGATCAAGGTTGGAGAAAAGTTGAAGATGAAGGCATAAGGGGAGAGATTAATGATAAAGATGCAAATGTTGAAGATGATAAAATTGAGATTGTGAAAATTGAGGACATTGAAGATGAAAAGGTAGGTGAGGTTCGTGTTAACCAATTTGAAGCAATAACTTTTTATGCATGTTGCCAAAACAGTCTTTAAGTTACCTATCATTCTCATTCAAATCAACATGTATTTGAAGTTGTACGCCATTGTTACCATGGGGTGTGTAGTAGGATAGAGCTATCCAACTTTTTTGATTTTTTTTTTTTTTTTTTATGTAGATCGTAACTTTTAGTTAAATGGGTAATCAATTGCTAAGATATTTTGGGCAAGTGGGCCAAAGGGGACATAGATGATGGGGTGGGCAGCATGGGTCCTGCTCTTCTCCTTGCAACTCCTCTTTACGATCCTTCTTGTAACGGTTGAGATCAATTGTTGTAACATTCAACGGTCATAAAAAAATAAATAAATAAAATAAAGAAATTAAAATCAACCGTTGGATGTTGCAACAGTTGATCTCAGCCATTGTAAGAAGGATTGCAAGGAGGGAATCCCAACTCAGGCAGCATATATGCTAAAATAATATCTTGAAACCAACGTAGTCCAACGACACCGCCCAACACCAACTGTACCCAAACTATTTTTTTTTTTTTTTTTTTAAAAAAAAATTCTATGAACCTTTTAAATTTGGAATTTTTTTTAACATTTTGTCAAAATATTTAAAAGTTGTAATTTTTGTTTAGAAACTATTAATTAATAATTTTGAAGCACTTATTAATTATATGAGTCACCATCAACACATTTGAGATGGCCAAGATTGTTTTTGCTTAATTTTAATATATGTTAATTTCTGAAATAAATTAAAAAGAAACTTGAAATATGAAAGTTTAAAATTTTAAAAAATATATATATCAAATACAAAAAGAGCAAAATATAATTTATCGCTAATAAGTGTCTCATACATTGTTTAATGTTAGAAATTGTATAAAAAAATATCTTAAAAATTTGTGAAAATATTAAAAAATATATTAAGGTCTCGTTTAGGAACAGGTTTTTTTAGTAACTTTTTGGCTTTTTAACTAAAATATGATATAAAAAAAATTAGTATGTTTGGGATGACTTTTTAATTTTTTACGAAAAAATATGCAAAAAGTAAAGAGAAAATACAATCTTTGACTTTTTAGTATAGTTTATAGACTTTTTGATTTTTTTTTTGTGACTTTTTGACTTTTTAACTAAAAAAGTCACTTGCCAAACGAGTTCTAAATTTAATAAAAAAATATATGGTGTTATTTAATTTTTTTTTTATCTTTTATTTGTCCCTTAGAAACAATTGTTAGCAAAACCTTTTATCTACATAACTTTCAGGTGAAAAGGTATTCATTCGACTTTTAGACTGGGAACAAGAAATTGGTGAGTTTAATCAAATTTATGATGGTAGACTTGAACCCTATGATTTTAGTGGATATGGGGTCCCTGCTGTGCCGAAAGGCACAGCAGTCACTGTTGTGCCCTCTTTTGGGCCCATTTCGGGGCCCATTTCGATAATCCGAACGGTTCACATTTTAGGATATATCGAGTAGAATATGCCTGTAAAAAATCAAGTTGATCGGATATCGTTAGCCTTTTCATCAAGACACATTTGTATCTGAAAAAATTAATAATTTTTAATGTAAACCTGAATACAAATGTGATTTGATGAAAGTGCTAACGATATCCAATCAACTTGATTTTTTACAGGTATATTGTACTCGATGTACCGTAAAATATGAACGGTTCGGATTATCGAAATGGGCCCCGAAATGGGCCCAAAAGAGGGCACAACAGTGACTGCTGTGCCTTTCGGCACAGCAGGGACCCCAAATCCGATTTTAGTGGTGATGAAGTTGTTTCATTAAAGTGTGATAGAAAATATCAAGGGAATGGAATTATTAGAAGTTATTATTCACAAATTGGTTTGGAGAATCCTGCTTTTGACACAAATTGGGTAAATATGGAAGAATGTTTTGATCCCAAAGAGCAACCAAATGCAAAATTCAAGAATAAAGATTGACGGAATACTTGGATGAAGAAAAACTTCATTACTCATTTAAAAGCATTGCACAAGTATGTAAAACATAAATAAATAAATAAATAAAATAAAATAAAATAAAAAGAAGAAGAAGTTCGAATATAGAGAGTTTCAATTAAGGTATTCGTGTCTCTTTAGGAGCTTCTACGGTCTCGGGTCGTACATCTCCACAAATTTTGTTATATATATATATGAGTGGGTTATTGTCAATATCCGCCATGATTACTAGCATCCATGAATGTAGTGAGAGTTCCTAATCAGAACTGAATTCTCTTATAGTTTCAACAGCCACCATTGAGTGCTCTTTGGATTGCATTGTTTATGATGCATTTTTTCCTTGGGCTCTTGATGTGGCCAAAAAGTTTGGACTAGTTGGGGCTGTGTTTTTCACTCAGTCTTGTGCTGTGGACAGTATACTATCATGTCCACAAGGGACTATTGAAATGCCTCTTACAGAGCCTAGAGTATTGGTTCCTGGATTACCATCACTTGACCCCTCAGGCATGCCATCTTTTGTTTGTGTTCCTGGGTCATACCCAACTCTGTCAGACTTGGTTGTAAATCAATTCTCTAATGTGGATGAAGTGGACTGGGTCCTGTGCAACACCCTTTACAAGTTAGAGGAAGAGGTTGGTGAAATCATTAAGTAATTTGCATTTTGATATATGTTTTTTATGGATTTTTTTTTTTTTTTTTTGTTTTTTTGTTTTTTTTTTAGCACTACATAGATCTATATAAATAACCGTAAATTACAAATACACCCCTTTTGAGGTTCATCTAAAATATAAATTCTCCAGGTTTTAGAACATACATTTTACCTCTTGAGGGTTCAAATACCCCTTCAGTTAGTCAACCGTTAGGTTTACTAATTGATTTTGCTTATGTCATTAATTTTATTTTTTAAAATACCTAGTTTACCATCAATGCTCTTGTCTCTGCAAAAACAAAAATAAAAAATTTGTACACTACAGCCTATTGCTTTATTCCTCATCTCTCCTTCACTCTGATTTCTTCTCACTTCTAGAGGGGGCAGAGAGGTGGCCATTGCGTTGGTTGGAAAAAGAAATGGAAAAAAAAAATGAAAGGGAAAAAGAAGAAAACAATGGGAAAGGACATGAGGGTAATAGAGTCATTTTCTTTAGATATCAGAGGGTAATCTAGTAATTTAATCTTTAATGTTAACACTATTACAAGTCAAACTTTGATAAGGGAGTATTTGTAAAAAAATTTAAACGGAATCTATATTTTAGACAAATTTCAAAGAGTGTATTTATAATTTACTATATGAACATGTGTGCAAATATTTGATCTACAATTTAAGGGCGTGAGATTAATATTTAGACTCGTAGGATTGGTCTAAGTTGAATTTTTAACCCAATTTATAATAGGAATCAGGCTTGTGTATAAATCATATTTCATTTTTTGAGATTTATTTTTATTTAAGTAAAAAGAATACACTTAAAAAAGAAAAATTTACCCTCCAAAAATTCAAAACTAGGATTTAATAATGAGACTTTGGTATTTATCCATTAAGGTCAAAAAAAAAAAAAAAAAAAAAAAAAAAAAAAAAAAAAAAAAAAATCTCATTTGGAAACGTCTATACTTATAATTTTTACTTATGTTTTCAAAAATTTTGAAATTGAAAATCAAAATTTGTTTAGTGTCTGTTTTCGTTGTTAAATAATATAAACAAATTAAAGAAAATTTTAAATTCTATAAAAAAAAAATTGTCCATTCTTTCTCCCCCACCCCCTCCAACCACCAATCACCACTAGCAACCCACCTTCGGCCACCCCCACCTTTGGCCACTGTTTGGTGACCTCTTTTGACCACTATCATCAGTCACAACCACCGCTACCCGGAAAACTTTGCCAATCCCATCTCTGGCCACCCCTTCTTACTTATTTTTTTAATACGTGTGTAACAAAAATATTTTTCCATTTTCATTTTATCAAAAATAAATATATACATGTTAAATATTTTTTATGAACCGTAAATATTACCAATGTCATCTAAGTATTTTTTGCTAACTCAACCGCAAAGAAAATATTATTTAATTTTTAATGATCATGATATATAAGTTTGTTGAACAAGTTTGGGAATGTAAATCGTGTTAGAGTCAAATTTAGGCCTCGTTTGGGAAGTAAGAGTTTTAACATAAAAGTTAAAAAGTTATTAAAAAATATCAAACAACTTATAACCTCTATCAAAAAGTCAAAGATTTTATTTTTTTTTTACTTTTTGCACTTCTTTTCGTAAAAAATTAAAAAATCATTCCAAACATATAAGTTTTTTTATCTCATATTTTAACCAAAAAATTAAAAAGTTACTAAAATACCTTATTCCCAAACAAGGCCTTGGACTCGGACAAGATTTTTAAGCCTGATGTTGAGTTGGGCTTGGACACAAGATGTTTTTGTTCGGTATCATTGTTAAATTGAATTTTTATTCTTACTCAATATGCACTTTTGTTTTCTGGAAATATTAGGTCCTGCATATACAAATGACACTTATTATATGCAACAACAACAATAACAAATTGGCCAAATATTCATCCAAAAATCATTTTTCACTGAATATTAAGTTAAAATTAAATAATTAATTTGTCATATGTGTTTCATTTTGAGTCAATTTGTAATATAAGTTTGTAAGTTGCTCAACTTGTTGCTTCAGAGCTGTGTCAGTTTATACATGTATGTGTTTGGTTCATCCTCATTGGTTGAGAGGGTTGGCAGCCTTGCCTATATAACGAAGGCAAGAGCACTTCAATTTTAAAATACACCAAGACAGAGCAAAGCAATAACTCTCTCTCTCTCTCTCTCTCTCTCTCAAAAAAAAAAAAAAAAAATCTCTCTTTGTATTTTCTGATCTTTGCAGTTTTTCTCTCCTCTAAATTTGTGATCCCACCATAATTCACAGGCATACACTTTGCACCCAACATAGATGGAAAAGCTTTGGCCACTGAGGACAATTGGACTAACTATACCTTCCATATACTTGGACTACTACGTACATGGAAGGTATAGTTGGTCCTAGTGACTCCAAGATGACAAAGATTATGGTCTCAACATTTACAGGCCAAAAACTGATGCTTGCATGAAATGGCTTGATGAGCAACCAAATGGGTCAGTCATCTATGTCTCTTTTGGGAGTTCGGCCAAACTCGGAGTCGACCAAATGGAAGAACTAGCATGCGGTTTGAGAGGAAGCAATTGCCACTTCTTGTGGGTGGTCAGAGCAACAGAAGAGTTCAAGCTTCCAAAACATTTTGTGGAGGACACAAACGAGAAGTGTTTTGTGGTGTCATGGTGTCCTCAATTGGAAGTTCTAGCACACGAGGCGATAGGGTGTTTTGCGACGCATTGTGGGTGGAATTCGACTTTGGTAGTCCCAATAGTGGCAATCCCACAATGGACAGACCAAAGCACAAATGCAAAATATGTCATTGATGTGTTGGGATGGGAGTCCGGGGTTCAACGCGAAGAGAGCGGGATAGTGAGGAGAGAAGCGGTAGGGGGTTGCATAAGGGAAGTGATGGAATGGGAGAGAGGGAGAGAGATTAGGAGCAATGCAATGAAATGGAGGGAATTGGCAAGGGAGGCAGTTGATGAAGGTGGTAGTTCAGATTAGGTTGCGTAAAATACCGCCCAATCCGCTAAAATCGTACTAATCTGCATCTATCCGCACCGCTCTAACCGCTAGCCGCGGTTTAAACTTTAAAATTTATAATCCGCCAACCGAACCCCTCCGCTCCGCTATAGTTAATACATATATATTTTTTAATTTTCAATGAAACATCAATGTAAAAATGAGTGTGAAAGATATTTAAGATATAAAATTTATAACAAATTAGTGGTTATATATATGAAACATATTATTTAAAATTACATTGTGTTATATATCTAAAAAATATTATACAAATTAGTATTATATATTATCTAAATGTATAGTTAGAATATTCTTTAATCCGCCAATCTGCCAAAAACTGCCCAAACCGCAAAGTGTCAATCCGCTAATCCGCCAACCCACTATTCAATTTGTAATTTTACTCTCAAACCGTTCGAACCGCACCACGCACACCCCTACTTCAGATAGGAGTATTAATGAGTTTGTTTCTAAATTAGTCCACCCCTAATTAAGCATGTTTGTGAATCAGTTACCTGTATACAAATTAGGATATGGTTTTTTCCGCTCTACAATAAACTAGAACATCCTGGTCGATTTGGGTCCATCATAGGGCTCACTTTTATGATAGAAAAATGATTTGCTTATATTCTAAGATTATGTGCCTAAATTATTTATGAAAAAAAAAAATGATTTATTCATTAATCCTAGTACATGATTTATCATTAAGCAAATGAACAACACGTATGATTTTAAAAATGGATTAATTACATTTTTAATTCTCAAATTATGAGCCTTTGTGTCATTTTAGTTCTTAATTTTAAATTATATGTCAATTTAATTTCCAATGCATAAAAGTGTTTCGATTTGGTCTCCAATATTTAAAGGACAAAATTCGCTTTATCCCCTTATAGTTTCGCTTCGAAGCACTTTACCCCCTATGATTTAAATATAGACAGAAACCTCCCTTATGATTTTGAATTAAAGTACTATGGTTAGTTTTTTGTGAAATATAATGGAAGCTGTATCACACTCTCTCAAATTGAGAGTGTGCAATGCAAAAGTCCCAAGTCAAAATCAAAATGTGAATCAAATGTCAATAATAACCTCATATTCATCCTATTTTCCAAATTAAATATTAATCCTAACCAAACCCTAACCCTAAGTGTCATCTTTTATTAAAAAATAATAATAATTTAATTTAAAATGTTATTAAATGAGAAATTGGGTAAAAAATTAAATAGTAGATTAAGGTAATTTTATGATAATAAATTAGAGTAATTAGGTTAATTTATGTTTAATTTAATATATGTATATATATATATAAATGTTTAATTTAAAATATTATTGAATAATAAATGAGCTTAAAATTATGGTAATAAATTAAGATATTTAGGTTAATTTATTATTGAAGTTGTCAAATATATATTTATATGTTTAATTTAAAATGTTATTAAATAAGGTCATTTTTATAATTAGGTGTGTTTTGCTTAATTTATAATTTAATTTGTTGAATATATACATTCATATGTTTAATTAAAAATGTTATTAAATAAGGTAATTTTACGGTAATAAATTAGGGTATTTATTTTAATTTATGATTTAATTAATTATATATGTGTGTGCTTATTTTAAAATTTTATTAAGTGGTATTTTGGGAAGGGGTACTGTTATGGTGTGCAACTTACGCCTTACACTTACGCATTTCCTGTTTGCAGTCCTGCTTTTGTTTTCACCTTCCACTTACACTTTTTGTGTACGTGGCACATGGTGTGCAACCTTGAGGGTTGCACACTTAAGAAAAGTCCTTTGGGAAGATGGTAAAAAGCAGTTTTTTTGCTTTTAACCAAGTTTTTTGGAGTGATTTGGGAAGTTGGTAAAAAGTTGATTTTTTTTTTTTTGGATTAACATTTATTTATGGTGTCACATCACACTAAAATAACTAAAATACCCTCACCCAACTGAAAAAAATTACATTTCACCCAAACCCACATAATGTAAATATTTAGGGTAATTACGTAATTTTTCAACCAACTTTTCTGCACATCCCAAATGAGCAACAAAACCTGACTTTGGCGTTTTGCTCCAAAACGCCAACCTGTGTTTTTCTTCTTTCCCAAAAGAGCCCTAAATAATAAATTAGATTAAAAATTAAAAATTAGATTAAGATAAATTTAAGGTAATAAATTAAGGTGTTTGGGTTAATCTTATGGTTTAATTTATGGTAATTTTGTATTTAATTTAAAATGTTGTTAAATAAGAAATTGGGTTTAAAAAAAAAAATTAGATCAAGGTAATTTTATGATAATAAATTTCAAGAAAAGTGCAATTGAAGGGGGTCTCAATCACTTCCCTTGAATTTAATTTCATCTTGGGTCCCACATGGTTGGTATTGACAAATACAGGAGTATATAAAAATAATAAGATTAAAAAGTGTCAGAACATTTTAGTGTTAAAAACTACAGTAATGTTAGAGGTTCCAAATATTCTACTAAAAATTTTACCAAATGTCTCAGATGGATGTGGGACCCACACAATGTGGGTCCCATGTGGGTTCCACACCCATATGAGACATTTGATAAAACTTTTGATAGAATTTTTGAGACCTCTAACATTTTTGTAAAAACTATGAAGATAAAGGATGCATTGCATATAAAGTCAATGTATATAATATTATTTACTATTATTCCTCAACAAGTGTATGGGACACTTGTTAGCAGAACCGAAAAAGTATTTTGATAGTTTTCTAATTTAGGGATGTGATTGAGACCCCTTCAATCACCACCCCACTACCCCACATACCCGTGGTGGGTGGTGATTAGAAGAGAAGGAAAAAAAGAAAAAGAACAAAGAAAAATCGACCAATCAAAGAGAGAGGGGGTCAAAGGGGTGCCTCCTTGAGGGGGTCCAACTCATTTCCCTTAAATTCAATTGCACTTCTCTTGAAATTTGTTCTCCTCTCAGAGCAATGTTCCCAAAAAATGTTTGACAAAAATAAACAATAAGAAATATAATTTTAAAACTACTTTCAAAAAAACATTATATAAAAATAATTAGTGTTATTTTTTTTTCCCATCAAATTAAATTTTAAATTTTTTGCATAAACATATCATCTGAAACCCTTACTTTTAAATCTAGCTACCAAAAATTGAAAAAATAAGACAAAAATATAGACAGGCGCATATTCAACTATTACTATAACAGAGAAAAAAGAATCAATAAAAAAATAAAAAGAGAAAAAAAGAAGCAATAAAAAAAATATTTTTTCATTTTATTCACTAATATGTTTACACATAAAAAAATATATATATAAAATAAAATAAAAATAGAGAAGCAAAAGAGTAGTACGTACGAACAAAGAGCTAGGCTTTTTTTTTTTTTTTAATGGGTAGACAAAAAGACAAGCGAGGCTATTATTGTCATTTTCATGTCGTTGACTTACGTAGGTTGGATGGATGCTTTAATATTTCCAATGTGATCTATACTATTATTAAATAAAGTTCTAAATTGGTTTAATGAAACTTTTATATTTTTATATTATGTGATAACATCATCAGATTCATTGATGTCCCATTGTTAAGTTCCTGCTACTAGTTCAATTTCAGTTCACCAGTTCGCTCAGATTTCTTGAAGAATGAAAGGAAGAAGAAAGAAAACCCACAGAGAGAAATGGTTTTATCGGCCGAACCCTAAGGCAGTCCTGCAAAGCTCGGAACGGCGTCGTACCGTGCCGCGATCGGAACTCCGTCAAGTGTGAACAGGTCTCCGGCAACGGTTTGGCATCGTACCGTGCCGCGATCGGAACTCCGTCAAGTGCGAACAGGTCTCCGGCAACAGCAAGCCGTTTCGCCTCTGATGATTCGAGTGATCATCCATCATCATCATGTATGTGAAACAACTCAAACTCTAACCCTTCTCTCCAGCAATATGTATATATATATATATATATAAATATATGAATCTATTGGTATATCTATGTATATATCAATCTATTGATGATGTTCGAATATATTTGTGATGATGTTCGAATGTTGATTGATGTTTGTTGATGGTGATGATGTTTTAATGTTTGATGTTGTTTTGATGATAATGTTGTAATGTAAAAAAAGGACTAAATAGTTTATAAAAAAACACTCAGAACTGGATTGAGTAACATTTTTCAATATGGGACTTATAAGTAATTTTTCCTTTTATATATGTTAAAATAAAAATATTATTATAAATAATGTAAGTAAGTTTTAAATTTAAGATTTTTGATTTCATTAAAAACATACTTATCGTTTGAGTAATATACATATTATAATATTAAATTTTTTATCTATAAGTGAATGACTAAATTGGTTAAGTAAAATATTTTTTTCCTCATGTCACGTGATAACTTTATATATTTTAAAAGAAAAAAAATTATTATACACA
Source organism: Camellia granthamiana (assembly GCA_036172215.1). Classification (NCBI taxonomy): domain Eukaryota; kingdom Viridiplantae; phylum Streptophyta; class Magnoliopsida; order Ericales; family Theaceae; genus Camellia; species Camellia granthamiana. Next base: position 57,120,443 of record CM069905.1, read on the forward strand.
ACATAAGTAAGTTTTAAACCCAAAATTTTAGATTTTATTAAGAACATACTAATCACTTAAACAACATATATATTATCATATTAAATTTCTTTACTATTTATTTTTATTAATGATTATCTAAATTACACCCACATTACATGTGTGACCGGCTAATTTATAATTATTGCAGTCTTGTGAGACTTGGTGATGTCGTTCAATAAATTTTACCAATCACACCCGCTAATTCTATATTATATTAATGTAATTTTAAAATTATGGATCTCATTCATTATATAAATTATAAATATTTAAAATTAATAAAATTATGTTAAACCATATGTTAGTATACTAATTAGTATATCAATTAGTGCATATAATTTTATTTAAAAAGATAACACAAAACAATTATTATAAAATAATTATAATAATTTGATTAAACTGATTTATTTATTTTTTTTAGTAATACTATATGCACCAATTAATATACTGACAGATAATGTAACACAATCTTAGAGGTTTTGAATATTTGTAATTGAATAATACTATATGCATGAATTAATATACTAATTAGTGTACTAACAGATAATGTGTCATAATTTTAGAAGTTTTTGGTATTTATAATTTTTATAATAGATTGGGTCAGTAATAATGTTATAACATATATTGGTACACATATAACATCATCGTTTGTAATTTATATAATAGGTGGTATCATAATTGAGGAGTGATGGAGACCCCTTCCAATCACCACCCTCCACACACACGTGGCGGGTGGTGATTGGAGGACAAGGGAAAAAAAGAAAAAGAAAAAGAAAATCCAACTAATGAGAGAGAGGGGGGTCAAAGGGGGTGGGAAAAAAAGGAGGTCTTAGACATTTTTTATCATAATTTTGAAATAATAATATTACATTAATTGATATATTAATTAATACATGTAGCATTATTTTTTTATTTTTTTTTTTATATGAATCGTTTACCGACATAAGTTTAGAAGTTCAAGGAACCCTATTATTAAATGAGGCATTGTGTGGGCCCAAATAAGCGGCCCCATAGAAAGTTGTATCCCATACAGTAATGGTGGGGTTACGTACACTAATTAATATATTAATTAGTATATTAATATTAATTATGATATTAATATTAACTTCATTTATTATATAAATTATAAATATTAAAAAAAATTAAATTATGTCATATCATCAATTGATACAGTAATTAATATACTAATTGATACATATAACATTATTCATAAATTAATGCAACCATACAATAATAGCACATTCAGTGATGCTATACGTATTAATTGATATATTAATTAGTATACTAATATATATTATGATACTGTCACTTCAAAATTATGAGTAATATTACGGATTCTAAATAATCTACCAAATGTTTTATCAAACCTCTCACATAAGTGTGGGACCTACACATATGTGAATTTGTGTGGGTCTTACATTAATGTAAGAGATTTGATAAAACATTTGGTAGATTATTTGAAATTTATAGCATTTTTCCAAAATTATAGACTCCACTCATAATATAAATTATAAAAATCTAAAATTTCTTAAATTATGACACATTATCTTTTAATACCATACCTTTTTAACTAAATAGCCAAAAAGTTATTAAATTAGCCTGTTCCCAAACAAGGCATAATTATTACGTTTAACTTTATTCTTGCCCAACTTTTACTAGTTAAATGTGTGGATTGTTTGTAAACTAATGGAGTCAGCCTATTGGCCAAGAAAATTTAAGGCGGACTTGTCTCCCGTCTACAAAGTAGATTGGACAGTGTTGTTGGGTTCGTGGAGTTCATCAGGATCTTATTTCGATAATTCGAATTATTTAATGTGTAGAACTCGTCGAATACTTTATCTCTGTAAAAAATCAAGTTGACTGGATATCGATAGCTACTTGATCAGATAAGAATTTTGTAAATAATTTGTTTTAAAAATTATATTTACCGTGGACAGATATCTAATTCGATCAAGTAGCTATGATTTTTTACAAAGATAAAATACTCGACAAATTTTACACATTTAATGATTTGGATCATCAAAACAGAACTCGTGATGAGCTCCTATGAATCTAACAACACGCTCTAATTTGATCTCAAATTGGAGAAAACTGACTCAATATTTACACCTTATTAGAAGGGGAAAAAAAAGTTTGACATTTTTCACATTTGTGGGTTTTTCCTATTGTAATTGTTTGAAGTCTTTATATTTAAGTCTATTCATTTTGAAGTAAAATATTTTATGTTTAAAAAAAAATTACGTAAATAATTTTATCGAAAAAAGTTCTTTTTATTTATTTATTTTTTTTTTTTGGTGTTTGGTTAATGTTTGTAAAATATCGGAAATGATCGAGAGCTCGAAAGTGAGGCTCGAAACACGGCTCGAAAGAGGGAAGAGGAGAGGAGGAAGGGAGGAAGGAAGAAAGAGGGAGAGCAGAGCCTCGCCACCGCCACCGCCGCCCCAGACCGTCGCCTCACCCAGCCCAGGTCGTCTGCCCAGCCCCGCCGGCGTCGCAGCACCATAGCTCGCCGACGTCGCAGCACCACAGCTCGTCGCCTCCGCCCCCCGCCTCCGCCTCTAGCCCTAATAATTGGGCCCCCTCCAGTCCTCCTCCTCCTCCCTCCTCCCTCCTCCTCCCTTCCCTTCTTCTTCTTCTCCGTTCTTCTTCTTCTCCCCTCTGCTTCTTCATTTCTGATTAACACACAGGAAAAAGAAAAGAAAAGAAAAGAAAAAAAAAAAAAAAAAAAAAAAAAAAATCGACACCAAAACGACGTCGTTTTGGTGTCGAGTCAAAATTCGAGCCGTATTATTCGAGCTCTGTAACACTTCCGGTAAAATATTTTCTTAATACTGAAATGGTACTCTCTCTTTCCAACACGCAATTACTCTTGATGTTGAATTGATACTCGAGGAGAACCACTAATTATCCACTGCTACAAAAGTCATTGGATCTGCTCTCTAAAGGATTTGGACAAAGGAGAATGATTCAGACCTCTAAAAAAAGAGCTTTAATGAAGTTTTAATTTATCTTTTTTCTCTTCTTTTTTTGTCTTTTACTTCTCTTATTTTTTTTTATAATTTTTTTTTATTCATGACAGCTTATTAGAGTTGTACTGCAGCTCTAATTAGAGCTCTGGAGCAACTCCGTTTGAACAAAACATACAAAAATGGCGATGAGGGGGCGTACTGTCATATCACACAGTGCTGTGACAGCAAAACGCGGTACCATTTTGCGTTTAATTCGTTTGTTAAAAAAAAATAATAATAAATAATAATAATAATAATAAATGAACTGTGAGCCAGCCTGGGTTTGATCAGGTGAATGAGTTTAGATGAAAAAAACTGAATGTAATTCACAAAAAAAAAAAAAAAAAAAAAAAAAAAGAGTAAACTACATAAATATTTTTTTTGAGATTTACGTAAAGTATGTATTGTCTCCTGATATAAAAAATTATAAATATTTTACTGTCAGAATTTTTTATTTAGTAGAATTAACTAAAAAAATAAAAATTTTAACTATTCAGTTATATAATAATAAAATTACCTGAATTATTAATTAAAATAATTTTTTATATCACTTGAAACTATTAATTAATTTGATGATTTATTAATAAAATTGGTCAATTCTTATGGAATTCGAAATGTGAAGGAAAGGAATGTAATTTTTAGAACCACATGGGGCAATTCGTAATTTAAGAAAATATCAAAAAGTGCATTTGTAATTTATCAAAAAAAAAAAAGAACGGGTTTGATTACTTAAAAAAAATATATACAAAAATTAAGTTTCACAATATTTTTATTTGTCTTCTCTGTAAAAATTATACAAAAATTGAGTTTTACAATATATATTTTTCAACTAATCAAACCCATTCTTTATTATTATTATTATTATTATTTATTTTTAGTATATGTGAGTTACATTCAATTTTTTTCATCTAAACTCATTCACCTAATTAAATCTATTAACAGCATGTGCCACACTGCACTGTGGTTAACAAATGAATTAAACGCAAAACGATGTCGCATTTTGCTGTCACAGCACTGTGCTGTGACAGCGCACCCCCTCATTCCACGAAAATGACTTTTGCGATAATTTAAAAGGAAAGTTATTTTTGTTAAAAAATATTTTACTTACTTTATATTTAATCACGTAACAAAATAATATTTTATATCAAAATAAATAGAATCTTATTGATTTATTATATGATTGTGTGAGTATTTGTTGGATTTTCTTTGGGTGTATATGATTGGATATTTGTTGGGTTTATTGGGTTTTTTTTATCATATATATGGTTATTATTATTTTAATTTATTTTTTAGTTAAATATCTAGTTTGATATAAAGTTTCATAATATTTGTAGTTTCTCTTATTTGATTGACAAAAAGTTTATTTGTATTTTTGACATTTTACTTAATTGCTTATATTTTATAGTTTTTATATATATATTTTTTAGTCTTTATTTAGCATGTTAGGCTTTTTGACTTTTTGATTATTTTAGTTACAAAAAGATAAAATAGGCTTTTTAGCTCAATAAAACAAAACATTACATTCAACTCGTAATAATTTTATTTTTTCTCTTACAAAAATTAAAAAAATCAAAAAAAATGTATCCCAAATAAAACTTTTTAACCCTAAACTAAAATAGTCAAAAGGCCGACCCCTATCTCTTATTTATTCAAGTTGACTTTTTTGAGGAAGTTTCAAAGAAAACAAAAAGTTTCTCAGCTTGTTTGGTTTTAATTTTGAGAAAATGCTTTTTAAAAAATTTATTTTTATTTTTCGTATTTTTTTGTTTTCAATGATTTTTTTTAATATTTTAAGTAAATTTTTTTTTTTAATTTTTAGACACACTTAACATAAGTACTCTTAGAAAGTATAATATTTGTGGAAAAAAAAATCTATAAAAAATTCACTAAATACCAAAAATTAGAAAAAATATGAAAATTTAGTACATTTTCGTATTTTTGTGTATTTATTAATTTTTTAAAATATTTTTTCACAAGTATTTTACTATTCAGGTACATCTAAGGCCTTGTTTGGGTAGTGCAAAATAATCCAAAAAGCCAAAAAGTTAAAAAGTTAACACTATTCACCAAAAGTCAACAATTACGGCTGCACAACTCCCAATTCAAATTTTCCTCTAAAAACCAATTTTCACAATTTTTTATTACACATTTTTCCATAAAAAGTCAAAAAGTTAACCCAAACATCCATATTTTCAACCTCAATTTTTTAGTCAAAAAAGACAAAAAGTACACTTATTTAGTCTTTCCAAACAAGGCCTAAGTAAGATGCATCTTAAAAAAACTAAAAAATTTACTTAAAATTTTAAAAATATTCACTAAAAAAATATATAAAATAAAAAACTCAATTTTAAAAAAATTAAATTTAGAAAACTAAAATCAAACACTGACTCATTTTTGTTAGTAAATAAATAGATGAATTAGGTTAAAGACCCCAAATAATCTATTAAATTTTTACCAAATTTTTCATATTGATGTGAAGTCACACATATATAGATTTATGTGAATCTTACGCCTATATAAAAGATTTAATAAAAAAATTAATAAATTATTTAAATTGCATAACATTTTCCTAAATAGATTTATCAAGGGCACCGACTCCCTAAATCCCCGCTACTGCCCACTAGCTCACGGGAGCTTCTATTTACACACACAATACACATTTTCTACACATCCCTCCTCACTACACTTTTTACACACCCCCTTCATTAAGTATATGTATAAAGGGAGTTTAATGTGTGTAAATAGAAGCTCTCCTAGCTCACCCGCCAACCATATTTCATAACGCAAGCCTTCCAAGATGTGGACCGGTCGACGGCCAACAGTGAAGATATTTCTCCATCAAAATCGGAAATTATTAGGTAATCATCTCGATAAATCAAAATAGTTTGAACTTTTCGCAAGTTTAAATTTAAGAGCTTGTTCGACTTGTTGGATTATCACATGAGATTAGGATCATTAATTTATGGGTGAATTACACCAACAATTTTTATAATTTGAGACTCATGTCACTTTGATTTATGATATTTCAATTATGACATATTTGATCCTTAATTTTGAATCCTATTTTAAATAAGGATAATTGAAGATACCATTAAATTTTTCAAGAATAAAATCTTCAATTTAATAAAATATAAACTAATTTGATAAAAATAAATGTCAAAAAAATATTTTTAAAATTTTAAAAACTATTTCTACTTACCAAAGATAAAATTATTGAAAATTGATAAACTTTTAGATATTTATTTATTTATTTTACCAAATTAATTTTTATTATATATTTAGATAATGATCATATAATAAGTAGTTGTTAAGCTTTTAATATATAATCGATATATTTAATATATTAAATGTTTTTACTTTTGGATTTTTTGATTTAATGGATCGGTTTAATAATGATATTAAAGTTGTCGCCATATTTGACTTTTGAAAAAAAAATAGAAAATAAAAACAAAAACAACCACCCATTACATGATTATTATCCAAACATATAATAAAAATTAATTTGGTAAGAAAATTAAATAAATGTTTAAAAGATTTATTAATTTTACATAATTTTATTTTTAGTAAGTAAAAATAATTTTTAAAAATTCAAAAATATTTTTTGACATTTATTTTTGTCAAATTACTTTATATTTTATTAAATTGACGATTTTATCCTTAAAAAATCTAATGATATATTCAATTTTTTTTATTTGGAATAAGATTTAAAATTTATAGTTTAATATATCACAATTAAAAAATCAAGAATCAAAATTATACAAATCCTAAACTATAGAAATCATTAATATAATTCACCCTTAATTTATAGACATAACATTTCAACGTTTAATTGGCTCTGTTTGGTAGAGTTGTGGGAAAGTGCTTATAACTTATACCTAAACAGCTTATAGCTTATAACTATGAACATAAGCTGATTTCTGACTTATAAATTAAGCATCTCCTGCCCCACTCAAATAATAAGCTGATTTCTGACTTTCAAAAAATTATAAGCTATAAGTTATAAACTAAACCAAACATATCAAAATAATTTAAATTAAACTAAAAATTAAAATAAATAACTTTTAAACTGCACCAAACAAGCACATTGCCCTTTTTCTATCCAGATTAGATATCCGTTGGATATTTAATCTAACGAAAATGCCAGATTATTAATAATAAGAGAGGTGTGGGACTATGAATCCAAGTACTGGAAAGTACAATAAAAAGATGTACTTCTCTCTAACTATCCAATTGTTGGATTTATTTTGAACTTATTTTAGATAATGGTCGCTCTCTGTATACATTTTTTTTTTAAATAATAATAATATTTAAATTTTTTTTTTTTTTTTTTTTTTTTTTTTTTTGCCAAAATCACTGCCATGAGCAAAATTTGTGAAGAAATATAGATGAAACAAAGATTGGGAAAAAATATGAATAGAGGGTAAGATTGAAAAAAGAGACAAATATAATTTTAATCCTACGGCGATAACTTTTTCTATTCAGTGCAAAATAAACAATAGACAAGGGATTATTTATCCCACTAATCCAATTGCATAACAAATTCCACATTAATTATCCCACTAATCCAATTGCATAACAAATTCCACATTAATTTTAGGATAAATTACAAATACATCCTTAAGTTTTGTTTAAAGTACAGATTACTCCCTGTGATTTTAAAAATTACAAATACTTTCTTGTCAGAATTTTTTATTTAACAAAATTAACTAAAAAATTAAAATTCACAATTGTTCTCTAATACAATCATAAAATTACCTAACTTATTAATTGAAACATATTTCTAATATCATTAAAAATGGTTAATTGACTTCATGATTTATTAATAAAAAAGGTAATTTTTTATGAAATTAGAAATCTCAAAGGGTATAATGTAATTTCTAAAATTACAAGGGGTGATTCGTATTTTAATCAAACCTTAGGGGGTGTATTTATAATTTACCCTCAATTTCTATGGGATTGTTAATATCCTCACTATTAGTTCTTTCAATCAAATAAAGCCTAAATTTAAAGAATTTGAGAGATTTGTGAAGCTCACTACTCGTTCTGTTTCAATATTTTGAACAATATTGGGTGTTTAAATATCATTATTCTTTTAACAAACAATCACATTTGGTATTTTATATTTTTGGGAAAATTAGTCTAAGGTCCCTCTCCCATTTTTAGTAATAGAAGAGATCCATAATATTATTTTATGATGTCTAAGGTCCCTCAACTCCCACACCTATATATAACAGAGAAATTTGACTGAAATCAAATCTCAGCTTCCCGCTTCTCTCTCTCTCTCTCTCTCTCTCTCTCTCTAGAATATATACACAAATATATATATATATACATATAGCTTCAATGGCGGTGGAGCTGGATTGAAAAGCATGGAATTTGTACTCCTCCCTATCGCAGGCTCACATCAACACTGCGCCAACATCACCAAAGAGTCTCAGTCGCTTCATCACACAGTCCATCCAACCACCACCGCTACCGCCACTGGAACCACCAGAACCACCGTCCACCACTGCCACCGCCACCACCGCCTATGAATCGAGGTCGAAGCTCGACTGCTACTGCTAATTCAAAGCTTGAAGAGTTTCTAAACTTTGAAGTCTGCTAACTGTCTTAGCACAAATGCTCCTGGAAGCTTGCAATTCACTGTTGCGCTTTGCCAAAGCTTCTTTCAACATCTTCGTTTCTTCTTCCATTGCCAATAGACGTTCTGTGAGCTAAATTACCGGAGCTAAATTTTAAATATTATTACACAAAAAAAACAAAACAAAAAAAAGAATGGCAGAAGTGCACAAGTTTCTTTTCCTTCTATATATCTCAATTAGAGATCAACTTCAAACCTGAGACAGCTTCTTCAGCAACTTTAGTATGTTGTTTCACTAGGTTGTCCTTGTTAGTCATCTCTGAATGGGCTGCAGATAGCTGCCATGAGATCGATTCTTCTCGATATCATGAAAAACAGCATCGTCAAAGAAATTTGGTTAAAACACATTATGAATACACATTTGATAAATTCCAAAGTCAGAGAAATTTGGTTAAAACACATTCCGAAGTCAGAAAAATTTGGTTAAAACACATTCTGAAATCAGAGAAATTCCGAAGTCAGAGAAATTCAAAATTTCCCTGGAGATAAATCCAGAATTTCTCTGGAGAGAAATTCCGAAGTCCAGAGAAATTTCCAGAATTTCTCTGGAGAGAAATTTCTCTGGACCAATTTTCTCTAGATCAACTTGAGGGACTTTAGATATTATGAAAATATTGAGTGTCCTTTATGCTGTAAAATCTTAATACCAGGGACCTTAAAAGAATTCCCCTATATTTTTAGTAAGATTATTAATATGTGTAGAATTATTCTTTATAAATTACTCTCTCTTTTTTTTTTCTTTTTTTCACGGGTTGCATATCTATCAACTATTTTTTATACCTCACCAACGATAATTATTTAGTATTTTAAAAAGTTGCATAGTCACTTGGCTACGCAATAATAAGGAACATACAATTATTTTAAGAACAAAATCCTCACTATAATATATAAAAGTTTTAGAAATTAAATTTTTTTTGTCTCTAAAAATATAAATTTTGTTACAAAAAATATTTAGGCCACATCAACCCAATGCTCCAATTCACCTCCATCCACTCAAACCCCATCAACACCACCACATGGGTGGAGGGGGTGGTTGTCACAACCCAAACCCGTCTCTATGGGTTTAGCATCATAATCGGCCAGTAATCCTAAGATTATCCAAGGCCTCTAAACATATTGATTTAATAATAAGGGGCTACGGAAGCAGATATAAAACATACATAGTCCATAGAGCTGTGCAGACATACATAGGACACAAAAATTTAAAACATATACATGAACCTATATATGATTTCATATACATAACCATTCCACATTGTTATAATACGCAAAATAGGACAAAATAACTCTTACGAAACCACAAAAGTCTAACTCTTATAACTCGGCTCACAAAACTTGACCACTAAACTCTTTTTGGAATCTCCTCGGGAGGTACAACGGTTGGCCGACAAAATTGACCTCCAGGCAAACATCACTGAGCTTGATCACGTGTTGGTCACCTACATACATAAATAATACAGTGAGCTGAAGCCCCGTGAACAATAACAAAGTAAAGATTTTAATGAATGAGGTCCGTAACAGACTTAGATTTCCAAAACAGAAACATCAGCATGTTCGTATCATACAGAGTCATGTTCATATTCATATTCAAATCATGCATGGTATATCCATTAGCATTAACATATCTCTTTGGTCAAGTATATTAAGTTTCATAAAGGAACCTCTGGTACCTGGTAACATGTCTCACACGTGGGCCACGATATTGTTTCCCCCTGGTGAGGGCTTGGGCCACAGTATTATTTTCCTTGGACGAAGGCCTCATGACCATAAGCCACAGTATTATTTCCCCTGGGCGAGGTAAGGATACCACAAAGACATTTCAAAGAATTGGATCATCATTCATGTAATCACAAAATAGCCTTTTATATCATTTAGAAACAGTTCATATCATATCATAATGTTCAGAAAGTATTTCATATCGAACATAGCTTTACTAAGTTATTACTCACAGATAGTTTCACAAATAGCTTCGATTGCAAACCAATGGATCGACAGCTCACGGCGCATGACCTACACAAACATAATAGATACACATATTGAAACACAAGGTTGGATAGTACTTAACTTATTTCGTTTTGTTCTTAGTGTGTTTCTAAGTCTCATCCTCATTATTGTGTCTTAACTAAGGCTTAAGAATACCAAGGATGTAATGAGGTTGCCAAAATGCACATGAAAACACTTAGTTAGATTTGCAGAAAATAGGGGAAGGTTAAAAAATAAAGGTGGTCGCTCGAGCGCAACTTCAGTCGCTTGAGCGGTTTGTAAACTCTGCAAAAGTACTGGTTGCTTGATTTTTTCACTCGATGCACGCTCGACACGAGACTGAGGTCTTCGCTCGAGCACAACTCTAGTCGGTCGAGCAAATTTACGCTTGAACTAATTTTTGATCGCTCGTGCGAAAGTGCAAAACAAAGAGTGGTCGCTCGAGCAGAGATGCAGAATTTTGGAATTTCAAATTCCTCTTCATGATGCAAAACTTGAATTCAAAGCCTCAAAACACATCCTTTGGGCCCAAAACTTAAGAAATCTCTTGTAAACTTGTAAAACATCATGAATTCAAAGCCATTTCGCAAAATCAAAGTCCAAAGGTAAGCCAATTGAACCAAATCAACTTAGAGTTTAAAGAACATAACATGTATGCATTAATATGAACTCAACCTTCCCAAACATGATCAATTAAGGCCAATTGGTAGGAAATATGATGAATTCTCAAAATCAAACTAGACTTGATACATGCATGAGAGAATTCTTTGAAACAACATCAAAACTCCATGAAATGCACATGTATGTATGAAATGTTCATCTTCTCTACATTATTAGCTCAATTCTTGCATGATTCAACTCAATCCTCTAGAATTCATGTCCTAGATATCATAATTATATTGTCTAAATGTTGAATCCTTACCTCAACTTCTCAAGTAAGCTCTAGGTGATGAATTCACTAAGATTCCAAGATAAATCCTAGAATTTCCAAGCTAGTTCCTTCCAAATTCAAGCAACTTCCTTGTTTGATCTCAATTCTCTCCTCCTCTCTCTCTCTCCTCACATTTATGTCATCAAGGATGAAGATATGAGAGTGTAAAGTGTAACCAAGGGTTTACTTGAGCCTTATATAGGCTTGAATTAATTAAGCTTAATTAAACTTGGTTACGCTTAGCTAAGTCCATATATTTTATTCTAATTAATTCGTTCTGAATTGAATTTAAATTAAACCTACCATAATTTCCTACAAATTCCAAATAACACATATACTAAGTCAATTTCATGATCGGATGCCAATAAGGCCTTCAATTCGCAGAACAAAATAGAAACACTAAAAGATCTTCCTACGATGGACATATAGAATGCAAATAATGCAACACACATGTAATTAATTCAGAATTTCATCTTAATTACTTATTAGGCATCCTTAATCATGGTTTAACAGTTAATCATAGGTCGGGGTTGTTACAGTCTTTCCTCTGTAAAGAGTTTGGTCTTCCAAACTCGAATTACCTTCGTTGTGGAAGAATATCGGATCCAGAGAGAATAAATCAGGGTATCTCTTCATCATATCTTCTTCAGTCTCCCAAGTTGCATAAGTCCCTCCGTGATTTTGCCAATCAACTTTCACTAATGGTATACCTTTGTTCCTCAATCCTTTGATTCTGTGATTCACAATCTGAATTGGCCTCTCTTTGTATGTATAGTAATCTTTCAGAAGCACATGTGTTAGTTTAATAACATGTAACGGATCTCATAGATAGTCCCGAAGCATAGATACGTAAAAAACATTATGCATATGTTCCATAACTGGCGGTAAGGCTACCCGATACGTCACTGGGTTGATTTTCTCAAGGATCTCGTATGGCCCAACATATCTCGGTGCTAACTCACCCTTTACACCAAACCGAGTTTTCCCTTTCATTGGAGTCACTTTGATAAAACACGTGATCCCCAACTTCATATTCATTGTCTCTTCTTCGGGCATCTGCATAACTCTTTTGGTGACTCTGTGCAATTTTTAGTCTCTGTTGAATCAATTTCACATTTTCTGTCGTTTCTTGCATAAGTTCTGGTCCCAATAAAGGTCTATCACCTACCTTGGCCCAACAGATCGGAGAACGGCATTTTCTACCATATAGAGCTTCATAAGGAGCCATCCCAATACTTGAGTGATAACTGTTGTTGTACACAAATTCAGCGAATGATAAATAGGTCTCCCAATTTCCTTAGAAATCTAACGCGCACAGTCTAAGCATATCGTCCAAGGTTTGAATGGTTCGTTCAGATTGGCCATCTGTCTATGGGTGATAAGCACTACTCAGTCTCAGTTCAGTTCCCAAAGCTTGCTGTAGACTCTGCCAGAATCTTGAAGTAAACTTGGGATCTCTGTCAAGCACTATGGAGACTGGAACTCTATGCAATTTCACAATTTCATTTACATACAAGTTAGCTAACTTATCCGCATTATACAAAGATTTGACAGGCAAAAAGTGGGCAGATTTAGTTAAACGATCAACAATGACCCATATAAAATCCATACCTTGGGAGGAACGAGGCAGCCCAACAATGAAGTCTACTGTGATATGTTCCCATTTCCATTCCAGTATTAGAAGCGGCTGAAGTAATCTAGTGGGTCGTTAATGTTCATCTTTTACCTGTTGACAATGCAAACACTTAGCCACAAAATCTGCAATACTCTTCTTCATTCCTAGCCACCAGAAGTTCTGTTTTAGATTCTTGTACATTTTCGTATTACCCGGGTACATAGCAAACTTCGAATTGTAAGTCTCAATCATAACACGTTTCCTCAGTTCAAAACAATCTAATACACAAAGCCTACCCTAAAAGTTTAGCACATTGTTCTCAATTACAAACCCCGGCCTTAGTTTTGATTCAAGTTCATCAACAATCTTCCTCAGAAACTCATCGTCAAGCTGTTTCTCTTTAATTTCTCAATTATTGTAGGTTGGACGGAAATGGTATTCACACAACACAATTTCAATCTCATTTCTTTCCAAATCATGTAACAATTCTCTTTGACCAATAAGTAAACATGACAAATTGCCAATGGATTTTCGACTCAAAGCATCTGCAATGGTATTGGCTTTCCTTGGATGGTACAAAATTTGCAAGTCATAATCCTTGATCAACTCAAGCCATCATCTCTATCTCATGTTCAGTTCTTTTTAGGTGAAAAAATATTTCAAGCTTTTATGGTCAGTATACACCTCGCAAGGCACACCATACAGATAGTGTCCCCAAATTTTCAAGGCAAACACCGCAGCTGCTAGTTCAAAGTCATGAGTTGGATAGTTCTTTTCATATGGGTGGAGTTGTCAAGAGGCATAAGCAATCACCTTCCCATTTTACATTAACATACATCCCAAACCTTTGTACAAAGCATCACTGTAAATTTGAAACCCATCAGTACCATTAGGCAAAGTCAAAATTGGTGCAATTACTAACCTGGTCTTTAGCTCTTGGAAGACAGACTCTCGTTGATCATTCCAATAAAATGATACATTTTTCTGTGTCAACTATGTCAATGGCATGGCAAGATTGGAAAAGTCTTTTACAAATCTTCTGTAATAGCCAGCAAGCCCCAGAAAACTTTTAACTTCAGATATATTTGTCGGTCTTGGCCAGCCTATAATAGCCTCAATATTCCGTGGATCAACTGATATGCCATTTTTATTGATTACACGCCCCAAAAATGCGACATTATCAAGACAAAATTCACATTTGGAAAATTTTGCAAACAACTTCTTTTCCCGTAAAATCGGTAAAGCAGTTCTCAGATGATTTTCATGTTCTTCCTTGCTTTTGGAGTAAATCAGTATATCATCAATAAATATAACTATGAATTCATCAAGAAATTGTTTGAAAACCCTATTCACTAGGTCCATAAACGCTGCAAGTGCATTAGTTACCCCAAATTGCATTACCAAAAATTTGTAGTGCCCGTATCTAGTTTTGAATGTAATTTTCTCTATGTCTTCTGCCTTGACTTTCAACTGGTGATACGCGGATCTAAGGTCTATCTTAGAGAACACTTGTGCTCCTTGAAGTTGGTCAAACAGATCATCTATTCGAGGCAATGGGTATTTATTCTTAATGGTTACTTTGTTTAGTTCCTTGTAATCTATACACAATCTTAAGGATCCATCATTCTTCTTTACAAATAGGACTGGAGCACCCCAAGGTGAAGTGCTCGGGAGGATAAATTTCTTGTCTAAGAGTTCTTGGAGTTGAACTTTTAATTCTTTCAATTCAGAAGTTAACATCGATATGGGGTTTTAGAAATTGGTTGTGTTCCAGGTATTACATCAATGATGAATTCAATTTCTCCATTAATTAAGTCCCTAGGCAATTCTTTTGGAAACACATTGGGAAATTCACAAGCAACAAGAATAGTTTCCACATTAGAACTATCAAAAGTCTCAGTCAAAACACAATACATATAACCCCTACATCCTTTCCTAAGCAGTTCAACAACTTTCATGGCAGAAATCAAATATGGGGGAGGAACTACCCCATTCCCAACAAACACAAATTCATGTAATCCAGGTGGACGAAACACAATAGATTTATTCACACAATTAATAGTTGTACAATACTTCGTCAACCAGTCTATACCTAATATGCTGTCAAAATGATCAATACCCAATGGCTACAAATCAACATACAATGTCATATCACCAATCACAATATCACATGCCAAATAAATATAAGCACATACCATAGAACCCCCAGATGATATAGATGCAAACAATAAGTAATTCATGGGTTCTAAAGGTCTAGTTAATTTATGAGAAAAGGCATACGACACAAATGAGCGTGTAGAACCACAATCTATCAAGACATATGCATTTTGGGCACAGATGGAAATTATACCTAACACTACAGACTCGATGTTCTGTACACCTAGGCACTAGTGCGAACACTCTTCATTGCCTTAACGTTTCATTTCCAGTGTTACCTCTGGCACTAGTTCTTGTATTTGACCTCATTATAGAAGCAGATCCGCCTGAACTTGTTGTGGGGGGATTGGCATTCTCAGACCCAAGTGGACAATCTTTCATTATGTGGCCAACTTTGCCACACCGGTAACAAGCACCGGATGCACGGTAACACACCTCTATGTTTCCTTCCACGACCTGGACAAACTGGTAAGACCCCATGTTTTGTTTTTTTGCTTCCAAAGGAGCTGCCCTTTCTAAACTTGTTCTCCAACCTTTTACCTCTCCATTCTGTTGTTGTTGGGGCCTTACTTTGTTTCATAGCTGCTAAGGCTTTTATCATTAAGGCTCGGTCGAGCACCTCCACATCCGTAGGTAACTTCAAGACACTGACTCGATCAAACACTTTTAGAGTCAAGCCTCCTTCAAATTTCCGTGCCTTTTTGTAATCGGTATCCACCATATGTGGAGCAAACTGGGCTAATTCAGTGAACTTGGCTTCATATTCAGCTATTGACATATTGCCCTGCTTGAGTTCTTGAAATTCTAAAACTTTTCAGTCGTAAAAGCACTGTGGGAAATATTTTTCGTAGAAGATTTCCTTGAATTGAACCCATGTCATGTTCCCATTATCGTTTCGGATTAGCAACCACCACCTTCGAGCTTTATTCTTTAAAGTATAGGTGGCCAAGAGCACCTTTTGAGTCTCAAAGAAAAAAAATACTTCATATAGTTTTTCTATTTCAAGTAACCATATTTCTGCTTTTAGTGGTTCAATACCACCCAAGAAAGTTGGCGATTTCATCTTCATAAACTTCTAAGTTAGGTTGATTATATCATTGTTATCCGACTCATTTTGTACTGGTGGAGGTGGAGGGGGCAAGGGGTATTGCCTCAAAGATTCTGTTAAGGCTGTAAGCATTTGTTCCATGCGACTCATGCGAGCCTCAGAGGATTCAGCTATTCCATCACTTCTTGTATTTTCCATTTGCTATAGGTAAACAAAGCACTTATAAACATAGGAAAATAATTCTTTTCACAATGTTCAGAGTATTCAGTTTCAATTCATCATTTCAATTCATATGTTCATGTTCAGATTCAGTTTTCACATTTATTGAAATTAACACACATTCACACTTGCAGATGAAATGTCCCTAATTCTTTTCTAGGGCATTCTATAGCTCATATGGACTTGTGTATGTGATAGAACACATGCTCTGATACCACTCTATCACGACCCAAACCCGCCTCTATGGGTTTAGCATCATAACCGACCAGTAATCCTGAGATTACCTAAGGCCTTTAAACATATTGATTTAATAATAAGGGGCTACGGAAGGAAATACAAAACATACATAGCCCATAGAGCTATGCAGACATAAATAGGACACAAAAATACATGAAATATATGATGTCATATACATAACCATTCCATATTGTTATAATACGCAAAATAGGACAAAAGAACTGTTACAAAACCATAAAAGTCTAACTCTTATAACTTGGTTCACAAAACTCGACCACTAAACTCTTTTTGGAACCTCCTCGGGAGGCACAACGGTTGGCCGACAAAACTGACCTCCAGGCAAACATCACTGAGCCTGGTCAGGCGCCTGGTCACCTACATACATAAATAATACAGTGAGTTGAAGCCCAGTAAACAATAACAGAGTAAAGATTTTAATGAATGAGGTCCGTAACAGATTTAGATTTCCAAAACAGAAACATCAGCATGTTCGTATCAAACAGAGTCATGTTCATATTCATATTCAAACCATGCGTGGTACATCCATTAGCATTAACATATATCTTTGGTCAAGCATATCAAGCTCCATAAAGGCACCTCCGGTACCGGATAACATATCTCATACGTGGGCCACGGTGTTGTTTCCCCCGAGCGAGGGTCTAGGCCACTGTAATGTTTCCCCCGGGCGAGGGCCTCATAACCATAAGCCACAATATTATTTTCCCTGGGCGAGGGACTCTGCTAAGGATACCACAAAGACATTTCAAAGAATTGGATCATCATTCATGTAATCACAAAATAGCCTTTTGTATCATTCAGAAACAGTTCATATCATATCATAATGTTCAGAAAGTATTTCATATCGAACAAAACTTTAATAAGTTATTGCTCACAGATAGTTTCACAAATAGCTTTGATAGCAAACCAATAGATCGGCAGCTCACGGCGCGTGACCTACACAAACATAATAAATACACATATTGAAACACACACTTGGATAGTACTTAACTTATTTCGTTTTGTTCTTAGTGTGTTTCTAAGTCTTATCCTCATTATTATGTCTTAACTAGGGCTTAAGAATGCCTAGGATACAATGAGGTTGCCAAAATGCATATAAAACACTTAGTTAGATTTGCTGAAAATAAGAGCATCGCTCAAGTGCAACTTCCTTTGCTCGAGCGGAGGTTCAAAAATAAATGTGGTCGCTCGAGCGCAACTGTAGACCGCCCGAACTCGCTCCGCGCGCCCCCTTTTTCGGAGAGGGCGCGAATTGGGTTCTAACTACTACAGTTCGGACTCCTATCACGGTTCTGTATCTAGTCTCGCAAAGTGCAATGTAAGACTGATAAATCACAAAAAAGTCCAAATCCGGCAAATTATTTTGGAAAATCGATTTTGATCAAGAAGTGCCAAACGTCGACTACTTTGCCAGATTACAGAGTCGCCACCTAAATATTTTGTCTTTGGGAAATTTAGGAAACCCTTACTCATGCCTAAGGCCATGTGTCCGTCATCACCAAAGTTGCCTCGGCTCGAGAACTTGGGTACGAGAGGGGAAGGTCCTGAAATGAGCACCCCCGCTCAAAGGATCGGCCTCTACTAAACATGATATGTTGTTTTGAAAACACATGTATTCTTATTCCGGTTTATTAGCTAACCTTACTATGTGATGCGCACAGCATACAAGTATAGACTAAATCACTCAATTTGGAACAAAACATCTCATGTTTTTTTTTTGACAATGGTTTGAAAGTGCTACTCACAAGTAGGCTAAAACGCGGATTTGCCACCAAACAAGGTGGGCTTAAAACATGATGATTTGCCACTTCAAGTGGGCTTAAAACTCACATTTTGATGAATTGTTCCAATTCAAGCAATGAAACATTCATCCACAGGCATTCATGCAGTTTAGCATTTAAGCAAATAGCCTCATCGCAAGCATGTTATCATGTCAGTCAACTACACACATGCAAGGATACTAAAGCGTAAACACTCACAGTGTACTCCGAGCCAAAATAGAAAACTAGTTAGTAATCGTGCATGATCCTAGCTATGTTAAGGTGCCTAATGCAACACATGCAAAAATGCAACTAAAATAGGCTCGGCTATCTAGAATGACATATGAATGCAACACTTGATAACATGCTTTGAAACACGTATTCAGGAAAGTGTATTGAAATACAATGCAGTTTGAATGATGCACCGAGCCCGATGCATGCAAGACAAATGAATGATGCGCGCATGCAAAGCATAAGTATGCTAATTGAAACATGCCTAAAACTAACCATCGAAAGCTGGTAAATAAAATGGAGAAAGACGTGGGGTTGGAAGACATTCACACACACACGCACACTTATTACAACATTTGCCCTCTCGACGGAGGGTCCGAATGAAAGAGAGCTAACTAGCTACGCTAATTAAGCTAACTATTACAAATCACAACTAATTAACTAATTAGTTAACTAATTACAAACACAAATGAATAGCTAAACTCATTAACTATCTAAGTATAGAATCGAAGAGTTAACCATCTAAGCAAAGCAGTTAAAAGGAGCCTCGGAGCGAGAAATGCGTGCATGCTCGGTTGCTCCTTTCCAAAATCTCGTCGCCTTGCCACCGGCTGTCTCTGTTTGCATTCACTCTGATTCCTGAACACTGAACCAATTCCCAGACTGCTTCTACTCCAGAACCAAAATCACTTTGAACCATTTTCAAGCCGGTGGACTGTCGGCCACCAGGGGAGGCTGTAGGCCACCTGTCGGCCACTTAAGGAGGCAGTGGGCCACTTAAAAGTGGCCGGTCGGCCACTTCCTCTGGCTAGTCGGCCAGTTGCTTCTGCACACTTCCATTTTCCTGCAAATAGAGTTCAATAAGGGCAAAGCAAGGCATTTGCAGGGTATGTGTGTACAACCACCCTCCTTATCATTACTCGAGCTCAAAGGAGTGTGGTACTCAACTCTCGGGCCACCAACCGAGCATCACAGTGCACGATGGCCGAGAAGCCGAGTTTGTACAAGTTAATGAATGCACAAGTAACACACGAGACTCAAGAGGCCACCACCCTATTATGCACAATCAAGGGGGACGGCAACTAAGAAATGAGGCACGTTTCATCACTTCAAGTATGAAACGTCCATCGTTTCTCGTGTTTGGATTAACGTCCGATCCAAACACATGCAATGCAACACACATGCAAACAACATGCTTATCTATCAATGCTAGAGTGGCATGCACAAGGCTCTATCATGTAAGCAATGCATGTAAAACATGTTAAGGGACTAAGAGCACTAAATCAAGTGAAGAACATTACACATGAGGCATGCACTATCCATCTCAAATGGTCAAACCAACTATGGACAGACCTACACCATGCCAAAACAGTGGCAAAATCGTGCTGCAAATGAAACACCAAAAGCTACAACAACATGCTCATGCATTGGCTCGCAAGCTAAGCATTTAAACATAACTCTCAAACACAATGAAAGAATGATAAACAAGAGATTATGGCAGAGATATAGGCATTGAAATCATATGCCAAATGATGACATATCATGCAAATAATGTAAGTATAGCATGTTAGGATCCTTAAGCATTAAAGCTAGTGAGGTACACAACACTAGGACTATACAATACAATGCTCAATGGATTAAACCAACCCTAGACAGACCTAAGGCAGGTCAAAACAGTACCAAAAACATGCTAGGCTCGCATCATAGATGGCAAGAGAGATACGCTCAATTGGCTCACAAGCTAGGCATTTAAACACAACTCTCAAACACAATGAAAGAGTGATAAACATGAGAATATGACAGAAGTTTATGCTCTGAATTTACATGCCAAATGATGCTATATCACACAAATGTCACAAATAAGGCATGCTAAGGGTCTCAAAACACAAGACTAGCAAAGCCAATCACACTATGGCCCTACAAGGCAAGCCATACATGACCAAGACCACTTGGAACAGAGTTTAAGCATGCTAAATGAAGGCCAAAAACATGCTGAAATGGAGCCAAAACAAGCTAGAATGATGGGCCAAAACACTAAGCATGCTAGGCTAGTGAGTGAGATTGCACTACAAGTACAAAAAGCAAACAAGAGGTGACCTCACTAACCAAAATCAGAGCTAAAGCATGTTAAAATAACACCAAAAACATGCTGGAGTGAAGCCAAAACATGCTAGAATAATATGCCAAATCATGAAGCATGTTAGGCTTATGAGTAGGATTGCACTACAAGTGCATGAAGCATGCATAAGGTGACTCAACCAAGCCAAAACATAGCTACAACATATTGAAATAAGACCAAAAATAGGCTAAGACCAGGCCAACACATGCTAGAAAAATATGCTCAAGTATGAGGCCATCAACACAAGCAATCAAGACACAAGGGGAGGGGATGACCCCCTCTTATTTGGAGCCTCAAAACTTCCTTTCCACCACTGAAATTCCTCTAGAACTCAGTGGTTAAAAGGCCAAAAAGAGATGATCTCAAAGGCCTTAAGAGATGGCACAAAGCAAAGTGAAACAAGCCACCAAAGGGGGTAGACCACCCCTAACTCAAACAAGGCCTTAAACAACCATTTTAAACACCTGAAAACAAAGCTTTTTGTAGTTGAAAGCTAGGCCTAAAATAGCATGCAAAGGTGGCTAAGCTTGTATACAAAAATAAGCTTAAAAGAGGATAAAGGGATTACCTTTGAAGCACAGCAACAACAGCAACTTCTTGAGCCAAAAACTAGCTTTTAGGCTCCAAACAAGACCCTCAAGCACCTCAGCAACAAAGTAGGAGTGTTTGGCTAAGAGGTTGTGTGCAAATATGTGAAGAAAATCCAATTTCAAGCACAATATATATATATATATAGAGAGAGAGAGAGAGAGAAATAGAGAGAGTAGATTTTTTGCTCTCCAAAAATCTGAACCTCTGGAAAGGGAGAGAGAGCTCCCCTCTTATAGAAGAAGCAAGCATAAGCTTGCTTGACAAGCTAAAAACTTGTTTCAATCCCTCCGTATGGAGGATGGCCTCAATGCTCAACAATTGGCACAGCTGGCACGAAAAATATCTGCAAAAGCAGAAAAATGGCCGTAGGCCACAAGTGGCCTACAGGAGGAAAAAGTGGCCTACAACCACCAAAAGTGGTCGACAGGCCCTCCTCTCTCTCTAGACAAGGGTTAACAAGGTATGGGCCAAAAACAAACCAAGAGGAAGGGATCCAAGAGGCCCCGAGACAAGGCGCCCAGCCAAAAGCCCCGGAAACTAGCCTACGGGCCACCGTAAGTGGCTTAGAAGAAAGAAAAGTAGCCTACAGCTACAAAAAGTGGCCTATAGGCCTCTCTCTCCCTTTAGGCAAAGGCACCAAGGCAATGGTCCAAAAACAAACCAAGAAGAAGAGAGTTAAGAGGTCCCGAGACAAGGCGCTCAGCCGAAAGCCCCGGAAACTCAAAATGAGCACAAACATGTGCAATCACCGAGTGCACAAACGATGACGTCTGAGTCTTAAGGTCGGTCAAAAATGGGGTGTCTACAGTTGCCCCTCTTTGACAGAACTCAGAAGTCATGAAATGACAGGAGTGAATGTCAAAGCCCAGAGACGACCCATTTTTGACAAGACCGAAGACTTAGACAAACAGGCAAGATAATACAGATACGCCTGCAGGCCGGGGCAAAATGCAAAGGACATACACAATGCAAGAGCATAACTTATGATTATGCAAAGGGAGCCGTAATAAAGCATTTATGCAAATGTTATGCAAAGAAATGCTACAACAAACTCATACATAAGAAAGTAAGTAAACACGCCACGCGAGGGAATCACAGACCGAACTACATTTCATGCAAAAAGGATGCAAGAAAAATATGTGATAGATACACAAAGTGAGCATGTGTGATAGATACACAAAGCGAACATGTGATAGATACACAAAGTGGACGTGTGTGATAAATACACAAAAGGAGAACGAAGTGTGATAGATACACTAGATGAGCATGTGTGATAGATACACTAGATAAGCAAAGTGTGATAGATACACTAAGTGAGTATGTGCGATGGATACACAAGATGAGCAAAGTGTGATAGATACACTAAGGTGAACGAAGTGTGATAGATACACTAAGTGAACATGTGTGATAGATGCACAAAAGGTGAATGAAGTATGATAGATACACTAAGTGAACATGTGTGATAGATACACAAAAAGTGTGTGATAGATACACTAAGTGAACATGTGTGATAGATGCACAAAAGGTGAACGAAGTGTGATAGATACACTAAGTGAACATGTGTGATAGATGCACAAAAGGTGAACGAAGTGTGATAGATACACTAAGTGAACATGTGTGATAGATACACAAAGGTGAACGAAGTGTAATAAATACACTAAGTGAACATGTGTGATAGATACACAAAGGTGAACGAAGTGTGATAGATACACTAAGTGAACATGTGTGATAGATACACAAAAGGTGAACGAAGTGTGATAGATATACTAAGTGAACATGTGTGATAGACACACAAAGGTGAACGAAGTGTGACAGATACACTAAGTGAACATGTGTGATAGATACACAAAAGGTGAACGAAGTGTGATAGATACACTAAGTGAACATGTGTGATAGATACACAAAGTGAAACATATGCGATAGATACACAAAATGAAGAGAGTGTGATAGATACACTAAGTGAGTATGTGTGATAGATACACAAAGGTGAACAAAGTGTGATAGATACACTAAGTGAACATGTGTGATAGATACACTAAGTGAAGAGAGTGTGATAGATACACTATATGAACAAAGTGTGCTCTTACCGAGACATAAATGATCTTGTACGGAACTTCTATGAATGAATCGTATGCATCAGTTTTAAATAAACCGTAAATACAATATCATGCATGAATGAGAAAGAAACTTGATAGGTACAATGCAATACAATGCATGATGTTTACGGAATGTAATAAACAAACATAGCAGCGCTCTAGAAAGCACCCCACGGGGTGAGTGGCGATGAACCGCTCTACTCCGACGGGGATCTCCCCTTATGTTCTTCGAACTCTTACCTTGCGTTCTTCGAACTCTTTCCTTCAACTCACAGTATAAATGTTCTGAAATGCTGACAAGGATTCTTCACGTAGAACACTTTGGGTGCCACTTTTCTTCCTGACCATTTTCACAACTTTCTCTATTCTTCAATGGGGTGACAGACTAGGTTGGTTCAGTATCCAGAATTGAGGTGTATACACGCTATCTCAACCTATGGGGCTTCCATACAGATTTCAAGCCGGGGATACACCCCTGGGTATTTAAACCAGACTTTAGTCTTGGAAATCCCGAACCTTTACGTTCTAGGCATCAGCCATTCGAACTCTAGTTTCCACCGTCGCAGTTGGTCTCCTAGGAACTCATTACAAACACAGCCAAGATGCCCTTGGCAGGAAATGGTACTCAGGAAGAGCACTTTTGATCGCCGTTCTGGCTTGAAGCAAACTTGATCTTGAGCTTGAGGTAGAGGCACACTCATACTTCGGAGCATTGACAAGGCCTGAAAAGGTACATACGGAATGCAATGACGGAACTTACTGAAGTTGAAACAAACTCAGATACCCGACATTTTCCCTCTTTTCTTTTGCTTTGCAGTGTGGAACCCATATAGCTTCAGATAGGTCCTGGTTTTACTGTTTTCAAATGACCTGGGTTGAACCCTGCGGTTTTATGAAAGAATAAATCCTATTTTGCACAAATGTGGAGAATGGCACAGCACTCCGAGCACAAAACGATTTTATTTTTGAATTCGAAATTGAGATATGAGTTCTTAACCGGGTATTGAGCCTAGACTGAACACAGCAAAAATGACTCAACAACGGAAAACAAAGGTAAAACAACCTAAACACATCTATTGACACCCGAAACGACTCAAAACAAGAATCGAGACAAACAAAACACAACAAAACACAAGACTCAAATGTGCACAGGGAGCCTGTTTCTTCAGGTATTGTTTCCCACCCTTTCTCATTTGTGATTCTCACATCACTCTGGCACTCAATCTCTATTTTTTGAAAACCCTTTTCTCACTTTTGCTCTCAGCGCACATCTCTCTATTCTTCAATCTCTCTTCTTTTTTATCCCTCCCCTGGGTTGTTGATGGATAAACAGGAAGTTGTGAGCTCTTGCCCCTGGTATTCTACCAGATTCTTCTTCTTTCGCTCATAACTAGTGAGTTTCTCCCACAGAGGGGTTGCGGTGCGACTAGATGTACAGCAGATCTGCAACTGACATCGGTTGATGATGCCCTTGGCTAGTTTGAATGTGATCAGACCTGTCCAGATGAAGGAGTGGAATACCCTGCTCCATTCTAGTTCATGCTTCGCACTTGGCTTGATACCTCACTGCTTGGAGGATGAGAGAGCTTTCGGCCCTTTGCTGTTAGCTTCAGTTATGCCCTTTTCTTGGTGAATATGGTGCCCTTTTCTGGCAAGTATGTTGCTCTTTCTGGCAAGTATGGCGCCTTTCCTGGCGAGTATGTTGACAGCGGGAAAGAGACAGGAAACTTGACTCAACTGTGCCCCAAGTTCATCGTTTTGACCATTTTTTGTTTTTGGATTTCTGTTAAAACAATTTTGACCAAAATGAGAGTTAGATTAACACACTTATTCGATTTTCTGATTCGAAATCATGCAAGTCAGGTTGTGAGCACTGAAAATTTTCCTTTTTTTTGGGGTCCAAGATATGGTCTAGTTTTGAAAAAATGAGATAATTTTCGAGAAAATTAGTCAACCTCATTAAAAGTTCTCAAAAAACTATTTTTGCAAATGGCCATTGCTCAACCAACGCGGAATTTACTCTTGAGATGCACAACCCCAGATCCAAAATAATGAAAAATTGCCCTTTGTCTGAGGGGCACTGCACGGCGATGGAAAGTTGCCCCTTGTCTGAATGACACCACAGCGCACTGTAATCAGTCCTCAAAGTGACGATCACAACCGAACTCTCGAATACAGAGAAGACAAAGATGATCAGAACCATTACATGGACACAGTCGATTTGGAAGTGTTTATGGTTGGACTTCAGAATGAAGTTGCCTACGTATCCCAAAGATAGGAATCAAGCCTGACGTAGTTCCGGGTTAAGGTGCACTCGGTTGTTGACACTCTCCTTTTTACGCTCTAACTTTTGTCAAGGCCGCTCTTCTGGGTTTTCAACCTTGCGAGCTCTGTTTTTCTTTTCTTTTCATTTCTTTTTTTTTTCTTTTCATTTTCTTTTCTTTTCTTTTTTTTCTTTTTCCATTTTTGTTCATTTTTTTCTTTTCTTTTGCTTTTTTCTTTTTCTTTTCATTTTTCAATTTTTTTTTCTTTGCTCTAACTTCTGCCTGGGTCGCCCTTCCGGATTTTCGACCCAACGAGCCTCTCAAGGATAAAAAAGTGTAACTTGTCCATGTTGATCGATTTGGGATCCCAAAGCCATCTGAATCCAGGAGAATAGCTGATGTTCGCTGATGATGTAGAAGTCCATCCAATGAGGGCTGAATTGCCCCCAGTATTGTGGATAGGAACTCGATTGTCCTTCAACAAAACTTTCTTCTTTTCTCCATTCTGGGATTTGGCATTCTTGTCGATCTTTGTTAGCTTGAGAAATGTCCCAATTTTTTACTCTTCGAGCACATCTGACATTTTTTTTTGCCCCTAGTTCAAGGGCTGCTTCTCATCTAGCTTTGCAAGCTTTCTTTTGATCATATCTGATCTTCTTAATATGACTTTCTTGCCCCTAATTCAAGGGCTGCTTCAAATCTGGCCTGGCGGGCCTCCTTTGATGTCATGCGACCTTATTGCCCCTAGTTCATGGGCTACTTCAAATCTGGCCATGCAAGCCTCACATTGTGGTTGACCATTGAACATTTTGAGTCCAAGTTCAAGGCTTGAAAGCAAAAGGGTTTGAGTCTTGAGGCTGAGAGCGATCCTATGCTGCACAATCTCAAGAGTGATTCCACACAGGTCTTCGTAGGACCACGCAAAATATTTTTTTGAAATCTTTTAAGAAAGTGACTAGTCGCTCACGCTGAAGACAATGTAGAACCAATCTAGATCAAGCCAGGATCCTTCTCAGTACTCACATTAACAAACATGATTTCATTCATTAAGGGCTTAGCATGCCTCTCTTCCTCTCAATTGATCAAATTTTTGCAAATCCCGAGGAATTCCTCCCTCTTTGTTTTCACCACAATATTAGAAAAAGTTTTGAAAAACTTAGGTCAATGCAATGATTTCAAGGCACAGAAAAGTAGGTGAAAACCACTGCCGTTTCATTCAAATCTTCTGGCACAACTGGCTTCAAGGCAGAAACAAACTCAAAAAGTGCAAAAATCACTGCTGTTTCATTCAAATCTTCTGGTGCAACTGGCCCCATGGCAGAAACAGACTCAAAAGAGTGTAAAAGACAAACACAAAACGAGCAAGTGATGCCCGAGGTAACACCCTGAAATCACCTGACTCCGACACAACAAGACTGACTCAATACAACAAGACAGACTCGACTGATTCAGTACAAAAAGACTAACTCAATACAAAGCAACAAGGTTGGCTCAATATCCAAGTCAGAAAGTTAAATAACCAACGCTTGTATATTGCTCAAAATAGTGCATGCCATCCATCATATCTAGAGTAAATCGAGCACCATCAGCAGGTGATTCATCCCCCGATCATATAATCACATTATCTCCCAAGTTCACTGATCCAATGCCGATAGACTTTGCAAGACCCGGTGCGATGATGACCTCGTTATCAATCAGATCTTGTATTTCGTGGCAAAGACGAAAACACATGTCAGTGTCATGGCCGGTTTGTTGATGGAAGGCACAATACTTGGCCAGATCATGGGAGAGAGGAAGTTTATTCGGTAATGGCCGCAGCTCCAGGGGCTTCAGATGCCCCTTTCTGATCAAGACCTTCAGGGCTGCTGACAGAGACATGTACAATGGGGTGAACACCCTCTGGCCCCGAGGTGGGTATTTGGCAGGTTGTGAGCTGGTTGTGTCAGATGTACCGGCAAAAGGGTCGGCAGGTGCTGACTTTTGATGATCTCTTTTGAGTGTAGGATTGGAGCTGAAAGGGGTGTTTCTGGTACGACTGCCCTTTTCCCGGCTCGCCTCTTGATTCGAATTGCCCCTAACTTGAGCGACAAAAGTGTCCTCCATAGTTTTTGCAACAACTGCAAGCACTTGCTGTTTGTTCAGTCCTTCGGCCTTCAAAGCCTCAATGGCCCACAAAAGATGTTCATGGGGACCAATGCCCGCCCCTTCCTTATTCTTACCACTTGCCTTCACCTTGTCAAAGGATCGGGTCGCTATATCAGAGCGGAGCCTAATTGTTGTTGACATGTCACCACCCGGATCTAAGATGACTTCAGGTTGGCCCTTTTCAATTGCCGCTTGCCCCAAGATCAAGGAGCCTTTTGGGTTGAAACTTCTGGCCTGTGATGTGGTCAATGATGGAGCCAAGATTCTAAATGCTAGATCTGTGACAGTTTTTTGCAAATCTTCAATCATGCTCACCAACTCAGCAGTAGTGGGTTCACGGGCTTGAGATGATTGGGGTTCAAGTGTACCCATCATGCATAAGTCCATGCTGACTGGAATGAACACCTCAAGCTTGGGTAAATGGGCTAGGGTGATGTATCTACTGGGGTTAAATGGGTTGGTCGTTGTTTGGATAAAGTTTACCTGCCTACATGGAGGGTTTTGATTGACATTTGGTTTTTCTGGAGGTGCTATTACCTTGTTGTCAATGAGATTTTGAATCTCATGACGTAGTCTGAAGCAAGAGTCGGTATCATAACCTTGCTGCTGATGGAAGGCACAGTATGTAGCCGGGTTATGCTTTGGAGGGAGAGGATCGGGTAGAGGCTGTTGTTCTAACGGTTTCAGATGTCCTTTCCTGAGTAAGACCCCTAAAGCTTTAGACAAAGGCATATAGAGTGGGGTAAAAACCCTCTTGCCTCGGGGTGGATATTTGGCTGTTTGTGAGCTGGTTCCGGACGCACCGGTGAATGGGGTGGTTGTTTTTGGTGTGGTGATGGTGACCATGCCCACGTCTGAAGTTCTAGCAGCTACATCACCACTGGTGGTCACATTCAAACTGCGGGTAAACACCGTCCTGGGCTGCTCATTCTTCTGGTCAATAAGGCCCTGCTTCATAGTGTCCTCAATCTGTACCCTAATCTCATGCAAGTCGGCAAAGGTGGAGAGGGGTAAGACTATCATTTTTTGCATCAGCCTGGGTTGGAGGTTGCGCACAACCATCCTTATCTATCTTTCTCGACCGGCCTGGTGGTCATCATAGAAGCTTTGGCCCTCCAACGGGTTACAAAGTCAGAGAAGCCCTCTTTCAGCTCTTGCCTGGTTGTCTCGAGATCACGAGTTGTGACCTCGATTTGCATGTTGTATGAATACTGGGCAATGAAGGCCTCAGCCATCTCCTCCTAGTTCCTCTTGATAGAATCTTCCAACTTCGCATACCAGATAGCCGCAACACCCGACAGAGTCCGGCCAAAGAGGGAAAGCTTTTGCAGTCTGGAGAGGCCCATTGGCCATAGGATATCCGAGAACAACCGCAGATGTACCATGGGATCCCCGAAACTGTCAAAACGGTCTATATGCGGCATCTTGAACCGATCCGGCAAAGTCACCGCTGAGTCGGTATAACCATCCTCTATGTCCGGAATGGAATTAATGCCCTGAGCTCTTTTAAACGGCTTTTCTAGCTTGCTCACTTTCAGCGTTGTTGGATCCACCTCAAAGTCAAATGGTGTGTCCACTGGATTAGCCGATGCTTTGGACAGCTGAGGTAGGATTGGGGGTGGAACTGGCCCCGTTGGGACGTCCGTATTTTCCTGGACGTGAGCCGCCTCCCCGGGTATTGGAACCATAGGTGGGGGTGGGGGTGGATGCAAAGTAGACGCTCCAGGTTGTTGGGGTTGCTGCTACTGCTGAGGTCTGGCAATTAGTTCTACCTGTTGAGCCACAACCTCTGCCTGACGTGCAGTAACCTCCGCCTGGTGGGCAGTATCCCGCTGCATGGCTTGCATGGTCTCTTGGAGCTGACGCATCATGTCCTCCATGCTGACTGCAAAATGCCGATTAGACTGAACAGGTGTGTATCCTCTCTCTGAGGTAGAAGCAGATATCTTAGCCCAACTGCACACAGGTGAGGTGAATAAGGACCGCTGATCTGGTAACTGTTGTACTGATGATCTGTGCCTAACTGGCCCTTCTTTGCCTTACCACTGGCGAAGAAAACACTGGTTGCCCTTGAACCAAATCTCTGACCTAACAAAGTCTATCAACACAAGTCCAATATACCCAGGGGATGTTGGAGCCTTCTGAAGCTATAGTTCCAAGACTACCTAGCAAAAGAGAAAACAGACAGCACCTCAGCCTGATTTTACCAAAACAGATATGAGCGTAGCTGAATGACTGTGCTCTCTACTGAATTATGCCCAAATTCTGCCTGTAAACTGATACCCTCAGGCCGATACTCAAACTTACAACTGATACATACGTCCCTGTAGAGACGCACTCTGATAGCACATATCAAGCAAGTAAGAGCCAAAACACCCCTATGGTGGGGTAGGGTTTCCCTGTCCTATTTTGTCAGGAGCTAGGGTTTCACCATGCACGCATACGGTTTCAAACAACCTACATTCGGGTAAGCAACATATCCTAGTTTGGAACAGTCTCTAAGGCTTCCTATATGCAACTAGGTCGAATGGTCGAAAAGGGTGCCTCAGTAAAACTAAGGTTTGTGTTTCCATCGTGGCAGAGCCTGTAACCGGTCAGCCTTCTGGCACGCTTCTCAAAGCAAGCCTTCGGTAAACCGTTCAGGAATAGCAGATGGAAAATACGGTGTCCTAGGCGCACCAATGCAAATGCAATGCAAAGAAACACATAAGTGTGAACAAAACAACATATCATGATGTTCAAGTCAAGTACTCTAAATCCCCAGCAGAGTCGCCAGAAACTATAGACCGCCTGAACTCGCTTCGCGCGCGCCCTTTTTTCGAAGAGGGTGCGAA
>CM069905.1:57151557-57294221 GCA_036172215.1 Camellia granthamiana
TGGATTTATATAGCGATCCCGGGTTTACCCCTTGTTGTACAGTGATCCGGACTTGTGTCCGTAGATGTTAGTAGTTGATTATAATCTTGTTTACCCTCTCATGCTTTGCATTTGAGTTGTGGGATGTGTTGGGCAGGTTTGTTACAGGTTGGTTGGGCTTAGAAACCAAAACTAGTTGCCCAGATTTTGGCATGTCCGCTCGAGCGGAGCTTTCGACGCTCGAGCGGGGACCTTGTTGTTGCTTGTCCGCTCGAGCGGGGGTTTTGGCGCTCGAGCGGGGAATACACCCATCCAGTATTTCCTGTGTAGTGTTGGGCGCTCGAGCGGGGGATTGGCCGCTCGAGCGGGAGGTTGTGAGTGACGCTCGAGCGAGGAGTTGGGCGCTCGAGCGGGGACCTGTCTGCAGTAACTTCTGGGAGTGTGCATCCGCCGCTCGAGCGGGAGTTTGGACGCTCGAGCGGGAGTCTGTGAGTGACGCTCGAGCGGGGGATTGGCCGCTCGAGCGGGGCGACTGGTTAAAGCTCCGTGTTTGGGTCATTTGAAATCACTTTTTCACTTTTCTTTCTCTCTCTTACTTTCCCAAAACTCCATTGGAGAGCACCTCACTCTAGAACCAAACTTCCCTCTTAGATTTGATCTAGTAGGAGTTGTTTACTCACTTTTGGCCTTTACAAAGGTTGTGTTGATCGTCGAGGGCTACGTTTTGATCCGAACGTATTGAGTTTTGGAGCACTTTGAGTTTCGTCATCTTCTCCCTTTGAGCTCCGAATTTGAGGTAGGGATATCCTACTCCTCTTTATGGATTTTGTCTTTTAATTTTTGCATTTTGATGTGTTGGGTGTTGTTGGGTAATTTTGAGAAAGTTTGGGTCTTTTGTGTAATTTTACAAAAGTTGGGGTTTTATTTATAATGAACCTAGAGGCATGTTTGGTGTAGAAACATGGGATTAATGTTGAAATAGTGATAGAAAATGGAATCTAAGGGTTGTAATGTTAATTATGGAAAATGCCCTAATTACATTGATTAATTAATTGGGATAATTAATTGTAAGAAATGGGGAATTGAAGTGGGAATGTTGAGATTGGAAGTGTATGGGATTAAATGGTGTAGTTGAATTACTTATCACTCACCGAATTGAAATGTTGATTTTATATCCATTTGTTGCATTTATTTTCTGTATAGAAATAACTGCTTTGGGCTATCGGTGGAGGATAGTCTTGATTGTTGTAGACAATGCATGATGATTAGGCAAACTAAAACTGATCATTGAAATGTGTCATTGAGTGTGACGATGGAAGGAATACATTAAATTTATGTATTGATTGATGTGTATAATAATTGTTTATATGCATTGTGTGTTGTGTTGGAGGAGATAGGGGATGTACTCCACGGTTTAGGGGATGATAGGGGATGGACCTCTAAACCGGATGTTGTTTGGGAGAAGATAAGGGATGGACTCCAAAGATATAGCTCATATGCTTATCTAATGATGTGTTGACACAGCTTATATGCTTGTCTTTGGAAGTGTGACATTGCTCTTATGCATGTCTTTGGAAGTATTGATATAGCTAGTATGCTTGTCTTTTGTGAAATGGGAAATTGTTGGACATGAGTTACTGTCCCACATGAGTTGTTGGCCAGGTTCTGAGCCATGGTTATGAATTGAGAATTTGTAAGGAAATGGAAAATGTAAAGTGTTGGCCACCTATCAGCTGCTAATCTTTTAGTCATTATTCATAACCGGTTTAGTGTATTTCTACTGGGCTGTGGCTCACCCTATATGGGAACATCATTTTCAGGTACAGGTAGCATGCCACCTCCAAGGACATAGCTTGGGAGGCTAGGGGCGGGCAGACTTTTTGTTGTCTTTCTTTTGATGTATTACATGTAAATTCAAGCCAAGGGCTTAATGTGTAAATGAGTTAGTACTCTACTTTTGTAATGAAACTCTGTCAATGGAAGAATGTGGATCTTTTATATATCAATGCATGTCTATATTCTTGGGTTTTATGTTGTTATTTTGAGGGCGTTACAACTTGGTATCAGAGCGTACTGGGTTCGAATACTTTGGGTACGTGGGAAGTGATTAGAATCACAATGGGTTTGTCTCGCTTGAAAGAGACTTAGGTGTAGAGTCATATGCCATGTGTTTAAATTGATAACATGCTTATGTGGTTATTTGGGTATGGGATTTAATTTCTAGGATGTTGATTGGATCCTTGGGTTTCTGGGAGTCTTGTTGGAAAAGCACTTGATCAATGCTGTTTCTGACTGGAACTCTAGTAACGCCTCGGGACTATCATTATCCGGAAATGAAATTCGTAAGTGCTTATGTGTTTATGTGCTTACGTGGAATGAATTACAGTTGTCCATGCATTAGGACGTGAGTGTTTAGTTGCGGCACACTTATAAATGTGCTAATGTTCTTCGTTTCCTTTATTAGGATGTCAGGACGAGGAAGAGGTGGTAGGCGTGGTAGGCCTAGGCGACAGGAAGTGCCTATACCGGATGAGATTCCGGCAGTGCAGGAGGGGGTTGGTCAGGTCAATGTGGCCGAGCCAGCGGGTCAGCAGGCTATGAGTGCCTTGGCCCGGGAGATAGCAGGGGCTTTAGGGATTCTCAGAGCTGGGAATCAGGCAGTTAAGGCAGGGCCTTCCTTCTTGAAAAGGGAGTTCTTCCGGTCTAACCCGGAGGAGTTTGTTGGGGATCCAAAGGAACCACTGAAGGCAGACAAGTGGTTGGAACAAATGATCAAGACATTCGAGATGCTTGGCATCGAGGATGGAGCATTGAAAGTGACCTTGGCATCCTTCCAGCTGAAGGGAGATGCGGGTCAATGGTGGAAGTATGAGAAAGCCCGTGTTGGTGGTACATGGGAGGCATTTGTAAATGCTTTCCAGGAGAGATTCTTATCTGCAGTTGCCAGGGAAAAGCTGAGAGATCAGTTTAGCCGGCTTAAACATGAGGGTTTGACTGTGGCCGAGTTTGAGGCTACGTTTACTAGCTTGTCCAGGTTTGCACCTGAACTTGTGGCGACAGAGGAACGCCGTTGCTACGAGTTTGAGCGGAAGTTGAGGCGTGGCCTCAAGTTGAGGGTTGGTGGTTCTTATATTCGGGAGTATAGACATTTGGTAGATGCTGCAGCTCACATGGAGCTTATGAT
The DNA here is from genome assembly GCA_036172215.1 of Camellia granthamiana. Lineage (NCBI taxonomy): Eukaryota > Viridiplantae > Streptophyta > Magnoliopsida > Ericales > Theaceae > Camellia > Camellia granthamiana. Next base: position 57,154,721 of record CM069905.1, read on the forward strand.
GCAAGAAGAGGATGAGGAGAAACATAGAGGCTCCAAGAGGGGCCAAGAGGGCCAGGGTGATGGCAGGAGACAAAGGGGTTATAACCCTCAGCAGTCTCAGGGTGGAGTTTCTAGGTCGACTTTCCCAGTACCGAGTGCAGGCTCCGGGAGGGGCAATCAGGGAGAGTTCACTTGTTACAAGTGTGGCCAGCTGGGTCACAAGGCTTCGGTTTGCCCGCTGAAGGGCGGAGGTCAGAAAGCTGCATCTTCTTCAGCTAGACCGTAGAGTCAGAGTTTGGGTAGGGGGCAGCCCTTGTCTTGTTATCAGTATGGACAGCCTGGGCACCTGAAGAGGTTCTGCCCACAGTTGAGTGCCACTTCTACACAATTTTGAGATGTTAAACCACTAGCTACACAATTTTGAGATTATGGTTCCTAGTAGTAAACAAGTTACTGATTCCATGTTAAGACATAATGGTTCCTAGTAGTGGAGAGGCTACTGATCATATGTCAAGACATGATGATTCCTAGTAATAAAAGTGACTACTGATCACATTTAAAACATTGTGGTTCCTAGTAGTGGAAAGTTTACTGACCACATGATGAGAAATTAGTGATTCCTAGTGATATGACTACTGGCCATGTTATGAAGTTTCGAATAGTAGACTATTGATCACTAGGTTTGTTATTCCGAATAATAAGGCTATTGAATTCAGAGTGATAGGTTGGACCAAATATGTTTTGGTGCCTTGAATTTGGAAAAGACTTAATTTGGTTGATGACGATATGGGAATGTGTTTTTTGTGATATGATTTTGAGAGTCTCATAATCATTGTGACACAAGGTATTGTTTAAAGACCCTGTATGAATTTTTGAAAAGGTCGAAAGCCTTCGTATAAATTCTACAAATGTAGGGTGTCATGCAAAAGGTGGAAATACCTAAACCCAAGCGGGTATGATATGTAGCGATCCCGGTTTCGACCCTTCTTTTATGTTTTGCCACTTTGACTGGGCAGGTGGGGATCGAGCTGCCCGGTTAGGTCGCGGGGGTCTAGGGGGCAGCGCCTCTTGGCGAGTCTGAGGGTGTAGACACCCCATTTTTGACCGACCTTAAGACTCAGACGTCACCAGTTGAGCGCTCGGTGATGTTGCATACTGTGCTCGTTCAGAAGTCTCAGAGTCGCGGCCGCGCGCCCTGCCTCCGGACCTCCGAACCATCTTCTCTACCTTGTCTCGGTTTGCGAACCAGGCCCGGTTTTCTCTGTTTTCTTTCCTAAGGGAAGGGAGTGGTCCCGCAGATTATCTCCCGGTGGCCGTGAGCTACTTTTCGTGGCCGTAGGCCATTTTGCCCATTTCGGAGCCCGGTTCCCGGTTTTCGGGGCCGTTAGGCCGTGTGCCTCGGCTCGGGACCGCCCAACCATCTCCGCTTTCTCCGATTTTTGGCGGAGACCTCTGTTTTAATATTCCGAGGAACCCTGGGGCCCCTGATGCCCACTTCGTGGTCGTGTGCCACTTCCGGTACCTGTAGCCGGTTTTCGGGACCCCAAACTGCGCGGTTTTGGTCCCGAGCATTCATTTCGCATCCATTTTCTCCGGTTTTTGGCAGGTATCTCTGTTTCGTCATTCCAGAGGACACTGGGGTCGCAGATACCCACTTCGCTGCTGAACACCACTTCCGGCACCCGCAGCTCATTTTCGGGATCCCGAATTGCTCGGTTTTGGCTCCGAGCGTTCATTTCTCATTAGTTTTTGTTCAAACTTGGCAGGTGCCTCTGTTTCAACATCAGGAAGATCACTGGGGGGTGGGAGGCCAGCAATTATCCCAGATAACCAGTTTCGCTCCTCCGGAGCCCGTTTTGCTCACTTCCGGGCCAATGTTGAACACCCTAGGGGTATTTTCTTCCAACCAAAGCTACATATCTGTGATGAGGGCATCTAGGAGGACCCTAAGGGTTGGTGGTCGGCCAGAAATTCAGGGTTTCATTTTTGGGCCTCTCCTTCAAGCTCTATGTTGTGGCTCCTGCTTCAGTGTTGCCAATTTCCGACCTTGGAACCTTGTTCTACACATCTTGGAGGACACTTTGGCATAGTGGTCGGCCAGCAGTTGTTGACTTCATTTTTGGGCCTCTCCTTCAAGCTCTATGTTGTGGCTCCTGCTTCAGAGTTGCCAGATTTCAACCATGGGGTCTTGTTCTACACATCTTGGAGGACACTTTGGTATGGTGGTCGGCCAGAAATTATTTTGTTCATTTTTTGGGGGTGGCCGGCCGGCCATGGTGAGTGGCTGGCCGACCAGGTGGGGTGGCCGGCCGGCCACCTCCCACAAATTTACCTGGCCGGCCAGCTTCCTGCTTTCCAGCCTGTCCCAGCTGTCCGGATATCTTCCAGCATATCCCGGGGCATCCGGGGGATATTTCGGGAGGGAAAGATTGGGTGCTTTCCCTCCCCTTTTACACCCCATTTCTTGTCTATTTGAAGGGCCCTCCCTCTCCTTCTTCAAGGTTGGAAAAAATTGTCTCAAGTGATCATCTTCAAATTCCTCCATTTTCATAGCTCAAAACCTTAAAAAAGCTTCTAAGTCCCTAGGTCTTCTCTTCATCAACACCTAGCCTCACCATCCCTACCACCACTCCAGCAGCTAGGAAGTGAATTTCAGAGGTTGAGAAGCTACAAATCAAAGCCAAGAATCAAAGAAAGACAAGTCTTCAAGGGTAAGTCTTCAAAACCAACTTTTAGGGCTTTTTCTTGGTTCATTTTTATACTCTAATTGGTTGAGAATTGGGGCTCCGACCCCTACTGATTTTGTGCTTGTTTTGAGCCCCTCTACAACTTTTTAGAAGGGCTCAACTTCATTTGATGCTTCTATGATATACTTGTTTCAATACCTAGCTTTTATGCCATTATCTTGCATGCTAGTTTAGGCCTATTTCCTTTTGTTTTTAGGGGTCCGACCCCTACTGGTTTTGTGCTTATTTTGATCCCCTCTACAACATTGTATAAGGGCTCAACCTCATTTGGCCATTGTATATACCACCTCCTTCAAATTTCATCAAGTGTGCCATTTTTGCATGCAATTTTTGACCTATTTGTGTTTGTTTTTGGGACTTCGACCCCTACTGGTTTTAGTCTCTTTTTGACCCCCTTTACATATTTCATGAAGGAAGTTTGGTCATTTGATGTATAGATAGCATGTCTCATGATATAGCATGTTTGGAGCCTACTTTGCATGGATTTTATAGCATGTTTGTATTCTGATTTTGAGGATGTCATCTTCTGAAATTGTGCTTATTTTTATCTCATCTTCAATGTTGTAGAAGAAAGTTTGTCCATTTGGGGTTTGCATATGTCACTTGTCTCAATACTCCTCTTTTGGCCACTAACTTTGCATGCTATTGTTGATCTATCTATGCTTGCATCTTGGCCAAGTTTGTTACTGAAATATGCCATATTTGGGACTGCCTTGCTACTGTTCTTGCTGCCATGATCATATTTTGCATGTATAGCATGGCTATAGGCCATTTCGGGGCTTAATTTCACATTTTCGGGATGAATGCATGCTTCGAGTGTCATTTCGAATTGTTTCGGGGCTGTTTTCCCCTTTATTTAAGTGCTGAAATTCCATTGCCATGCTTGCATATCATTTCCCATGCCATTTGTATCATTTTTGCATTGCCTCGGTTTGCGTGCCAATGGGCACGCACTTCGAGGCACCTCATTTTTATCATTCCGGCACCTATGTGAGCGTGGCTGAGGCTATCTCATGTTGGCGTAAGCCCAATTTGTATTTTCATGTTTCTACATCATTGCCTCGATTTGCGTGTCCGCGGACACGCGTTTCGAGGCAGCTTTGTTTTTATCCGACGGCCTCCTATGTGAGTGAGCTGAGGCTCTCCCATGTTGGTGTAAGCCCATCGTTGCATTCTGTATGCCATTTCGTCTCATTTTATCATTGCCTCGGTTTGCGTGCTTGTGGGCGCGCATTTCGAGGCACTTCGGTTTTATCCGATTTTCCATCGCATATCATCGCCTCGGTTTGCGTGCCCGTGGGCACGCATTTCGAGGCACTTCGGTTTTATCCGATTTTACATCGCATATCATCGCCTCGGTTTGCGTGCTTGTGGGCGCGCATTTCGAGGCACTTCGATTTTATCCGATTTTCCATCGCATATCATCGCCTCGGTTTGCGTGCCTGTGGGCGCGCACTCCGAGGCACTTCGGTTTTATCCGATTTCTACTTCATATCATCGCCTCGGTTTGCGTGCCCGTGTGCACGCATTTCGAGACCTTCTGCTTTATCCGGTTTGCATTGCGCATGCCTCCGCCTCGGTTTGCGTGCCCGCGTGCACGCATTTTGAGGCACTCTGTTTTATCCGATTTGCATTTCATCATTGCCTCGGTTTGCGTGCCAGTGGGCACGCATTCCGAGACAACTCATTCTTGTCATTCCGGCATCCCGTGTGAGTGTGGCTGAGGCCCTCTCATATTGGTGTAAGCCCATCATTGCATTTCGTGCCTTTATGTCATCGCCTCGGTTTGCGTGCCTGTGGGCACGCATTTCGAGACATCTCATTTTCATAGCATTGCGCATGCTAGGATTGTATGTTAGTTGCATTTCATGCATATCATGCATATTGCACGAGAAACGAGGCACGTTTCGTACTCCGAGTGACGGAACGGGTCTCAATTCCCAAGTCACCGACACTCCGGATTACCCATGATGGAGTTAGGTTTTGTTGTAGCATTCATCTGCATTCATCCCATATTGAGTTGTGCAATTCGGTTCCTCGGCCATCATGCATCGATATGCGTGATTGGTGGCACGAGGATCGAGACATGCATATATTTGTGAAATACATTGCTATGCCCTTTTCCTGCTCTCTGTTGCAGCAACATCAAGAATCAGCACCTTTTCGGAGTCCAGCACGCATTTCGAGAAAAATTGCAAACAGAGGCGAATTGGGGCATCTCAATGGATTTCCGCGCCAGGCAGCCCAGCATACATCATCCATCAGAAGCAAGGCAGTCCCTGGCTTGCATGCCAGTTTACTTCTTTTGTAATTAATTTGTTAATTAATTAGAATCTGTAATATTCGGACTGTATATTCTTTTATTTCGGACTGTATTATTTATTTGGACCCTCTGCGCGAGGGCATAACTGTAATAAGGGTGGGTGAGTGTGATGTATGTCTTCCAACCCCCATTTCTTTCTCCCTTTTATTTACCCGCTTACGATGGTTAGATATAGGGCATATTTCAATTAGCATAACAGTATGACAGCATGTTTGCATCATTCATCTGTTTTGCATGCACCGGGCTCGGCGCATCATACAAACTGCATCTGTATTTCAATTCCAAATTGAGTACTTGATAGCTGTAGCATTTCATATGCCATATTTAGAATAGCCGAGCCTGCCATTAGTTTGCATTTTTGCATGTGTTGCATTAGGCATTCTGTATATTTTAGGATCATGCATGATTTCTAATCGGTTTCTGTTTTGGCTTGGAGTACTCGGTGAGTGTTTATGCTTTAGCATCCTTGCATGCGTGTAAGTGACTGCCATGATAGCATGCTTACCATGAGGCTATGTGCTTATGTGATATAATTGCCTTGAATGCCTGTGGGTGGAGGTTGAGTTATCTGAAGTGGAACAAATCATTGACTGTTTGCTAAGCCCACTAGATAGTGGCAAAATCACTGTTTTTCTAAGCCCACCTGAGGGTGGCAAATCCGCATTTTAGCCTACCTGCGGGTAGCACCATCAAACCATTTTCAAACAAACAAACATGAAATGTTTTGTTCCAAATCAGGCGACTCAGTCTATACTTGTTTGCTGCGAGCATCACATAGTAAACTAGGCTAATAACCGGAATAAGAACTCACAATGTTTTCAAAAACAGATATCATGGTTAGTAGAGACCGGTCTTTGACCGGGCGAGCGGGGGTGCTCACGATGTGACCTTCCCCAATCGTACCCAAGTTCCCGAGCCAACTTTGGTGATGACGGACACATGGCCTTTTGGCACCGAGTCAGGGTTTCCTAAATTTCCCATTTAAAAATATTTAGGTGGCGACTCTGTTATCTGGCAAAGCAGTCCATGTCTGGCACTTCTTTCAAAAAATCAGTTTTCTCAAAACGATTTGCCAGATTTGGACTCTTTGGTTCGAGATTTGGAACCGCAACACAAAAATCGAGTCCGAACTGTAGCGAGGTCCCCCGCGGGCGTTGTTACAGTTTCTGGCGACTCTGCTGGGGAGTTTGGAGAACTTGACTCGAACTCATGATATCTGTTTTTGACTACACTTGTGTGTTTCTTTGCATTGCATTTGCATTGGTGCGCCTAGGACACCGTGTTTGCCATATGCCATTCCCGAACGATTTGCCGGAGGCTTGTCTTGTCAAGTCATGTCCGTAAGGCTGATCGGCTCTGGGCTCTGACAGCATGGGAACACAAACCCCGGTTTTACCGGGGCACCCTTTTTGACCATTCGACCTAGTGCATATTCGGATCCATAGTGACCATTCCAAACTAGGACAGGTTGCTTACCCGTTTATAGGTTGTTTGAAGCCGCTGCGTGCGTAGTGAACCCCTAGTTCCTGACGAAATAGGACAGGGAAACCCTACCCCAACATAGGGGTGTTTTGGCCCTCACTTATCTGTTATGTGCTTGTTAGAGTGTGCCTCTACAGGGAATGCATGTATCAGTATGAGTTTGGGCATCAGGCCTGCGGGCATCAGTTTTTGAATTTGGGAATCAGGCCTGCGGGCATTATCCAGTATTTGGGAATCAGTTGTCCGCGGATATCAGATTCAGTTTATCAGAACAGTGATACAGGAATATTGACCAGTATTTGAGGACAGTGTATAGCCAGCTTACCAACTGTGTGTGGTGTATCCAATTTAAGCCGTTATGCTGCCCGTTTTATTTCTGGTTATTTATTTCTTTTTCACTTTATTTATCTTTTTGCTAGGGACCGTTTGTAGCACAATTGCTTCCGAACCCGTCGATACCCCCCAAGCAATCTGGACACGAGGTCGCCGACTCAACCGATCCGAGGATCTAGTTGATGGACATCCAGTGTTTCACTCACTACCCCCTGTTATCAGAAGGAGGCCGAGAAGGCACAGTATATCAGAGCACAGATCACCAGAGCGGCAGTCTACTATAGTGTCAGATAGTCGGGTTGAGCTTCCTGTTTCTGCTATAGAGATACGCCTGCCGGTTCTTCAAATGGAACAACAGAATACAGCTATGGAGGCGATGATGCGCCAGATGACTGAAAGCATGAAGCAAATGCAAGATGATGCTATCCGCCAGGCGGAATTTTCCAGACAACAGGCCGCTGTCATGGCCCAACAGTCTGAGTTGATCACCAGATTGCAACAGCAGAACGCAGCGTCTGCCTCAAATCAGGCTCCTCCTCCACCCGGGGCCCCATTACCTGAACAACTACCTGCTGGCCAGAATGCCCCTCCAAACCCGCAAAATGCCCAGGCTGCCCAGAATACCCTCCCGAATCAACAGAACATTCTGCCAACCCCCCCAAACATTCAAGAGGACACGGGTCTTCCAACGGGGCTGGCTCCGCCCCCGCTTCTACCACAACTGTCCAAAAACATTACACCTAACCACCCGGACTCTCCATTTGAGTTCGAGGTAGACCAGACAGCTCTGAAATTGAGCAAGTTGGAGAAGCTCTTTAAGAAGTCACAGGGAGTGAAGGCCATCCCAGATATTGAAGACGGTTATACTGATGTAGCCGTGACATTGCCGGATAGATTTAAGATGCCCCAGATCGATCGCTTTGATGGATCCGGGGACCCTATGGTTCACCTCCGGCTATTCTCAGACGTGCTAAGACCAATGGGCCTAACCCGACCGCAAAAGCTTTCTTTGTTCGGTCGAACCCTGTCGGGTGTGGCATCCACTTGGTATTCAAAGCTGGAAGATCAGGTGAAAATAAACTGGGATGAGATGGCTGAGGCCTTCCTTGCACAATATTCATACAACACGCAGATCGAGATCACAACTCGTGATCTCGAGACAACGAGGCAGGAGCCCAAGGAATCTTTCTCTGACTTTGTGACCCGGTGGAGGGCGAAGGCATCGATGATGACCTTAAGGCCAACGGACAGAGACCAAATACGGATGATTGTGCGCAATCTCCAGCCGGCGTTAATGAAGAAGATGATTGTAGTTCCCTTCCCCACTTTCGCAGATCTGCATGATATGGGGATGCAAATAGAGGATGCGATGAAACAGGGTCTGTTTGACCAAGATCGGGATCAGCCCCGGAGAATATTCAACCGTGGTAATAATGCGGGCCCGAGTGGCTCTTCCAATACCAGAACTTCAGAGGTCGGAATGGTCACCACCACTCCCCCTCCCCAACCAAGGTCCGCAGCGGCCACACCTTTTTCTGATGCCTCTGGGAGCAGTAATCAAGCCCCAAGATACCAACCCAGGGGTCAACGAACCTTCTCCCCACTCTATATGCCTTTGTCTAAAGTCCTCGGGGTTCTAGTCAGAAAGGGGCACCTGAAACCCTTAGAACCGAGGCCTCTACCGAATCCACTCCCCCCTTCCCATAACCCAGCCAAATATTGCCAATACCACCAACAGCATGGTCATGACACCGACCAATGCTACAGGCTGCGTCATGAGATTCAAGATCTCATTGACAAAAACATCATTCTACCTCCCCAAGGACCCAACGTCACAAACAACCCACTCCCCAAACACAACCAAGATCCACCAAAAAGAGTCAACCTCATCCACACTGGGGTCGCTTCATATGATCCCAGTATCTATATCACTCCCTCCCACCTACCCAAGCCAGAGGTGATCCTCCCTGATAGCACGGACTTGTGCATGATGGACACCTCTACACCCCAACCTGAGCTAAAGGTGGTGACCACCGAGGATGGAACGGGGCAGGCTTCTGAGGAAAGCAAAACAGTTGAGTCTGGGGTGGAGCAAACTGAGAATTTAGCTGGCAGAGCTTATGATCCGAGTGGGTATATTTTGTCAGTAAGCCAACCAAAGCTGAATGCGGGATTGTCGGAACAGGCTGAGTTGTGTATGATCCGAGGGGACAAGCTTGAATCAGCGAGGGATGATCTAACTGCGGTGGAGGAGGACTTTGCCAATTTCCAGCTCTTTAACGATCAGGAACCAAGAGATGCATCAATCAACTGGTACGAATACGAGGAGTCGGCAGAAGCCATTGGGTGGTTGGATGATCAGCCGGATGTTGTGGAGTTTCAGTCAGAACAACGCCCAGCAGGGGCAAAAGTACCATTTGTGGCCGGAAGGGCCGAAAATCATATTGAATTGCCGGAGAGCGCCGGTACGAAGAATTTCGCTCAGGAACAAAACATTTTGAAAACCGCACAGTTGTTGTTGGAGGAACAAGGAAAAAGATGGGATTCTGAGAGAGCCCGAAAAGCAAAGAACCATGAGGAAGTTGAGAGTGCTGCGAGCACGAAAATTGAACATGCTGTGAGCATGAGGAATGAAAATGCTGAGAGCACAAACAAGCCGGAACCAGACAGGTGCCTGCTAGATGCTGATGGAATGTGGTGGGAAGATGACGATTTGTATCTTGCCCACACAGACGAAGACTGGGCAGGTGATCAACCAGACAGCACTTGGTACCTTGAGGAGGTGGACCACGTGACTAGAAGTGGGCGGTACTTCAAGCCCCCACACCTTGATCAACCCGAGGCATCAGGGAAAGATAAGGAGGCAGAGAAACAGAAAGAGAAGCAAGTTGAAGAAGAGGCTGTACTGAAGCAGCTAAAGAAAATACAAGCAGACATCTCCATTTGGGGACTGCTTATGGCTTCGAGGGTGCACCGGCAGGCTGTCTTATCTGCCATGGACAGAGCCAAACTTTCCATTGAAACTACGCCAGAACAGTTAGTTGGGTTGGTCTTTCCGGGAGGAGGTTCCCCGGCGTTGACTTTTTCAGACAAGGAATTGCCGCCTGAGGGCGTGGATCACAACAGACCTCTCTACATCTCTGTAGAATGCAGAGATAAATGGATTCCGGTGGTACTTGTTGATACCGGGTCCGCTATCAACGTCTGTCCGGCTAGAACGGCGTATGCAATTGGGTTAAAGCCTGCGGACTTCACACCGACTACTCAAGTAATCAGAGCCTACGACAATACAAGCAGGGATGTCCTGGGGACAGTAAAAATCCAAACCAAGATTGGGCCGGGACAACACGAAGTAGATTTTCATGTCTTGGAGGTCCCTGCATCTTTCAACATGCTTTTGGGGCGACCCTGGTTGCATCAGGTGAAAGCCGTCTCATCTACTCTACATCAAATGGTGAAGTACCCCTACGGAAAGGGAGTAGCCATTGTTTTTGGGAACTCATCAATCCATCCCCCTCCGGAGGTATCTACGCCAGTCCTGGAGATTGAACACGGCATGGAGGATATGTTTATATCGGGATTTACTTTGGCTGAGGCCCGGGTGGTACAGAACATAATGGCTGTCAATGAAGGTTTGTATATCAGCGCTCAAGCCGTCTACCTCATGAACAAGCTACAGCATATCCCGGGGATGGGATTGGGAAGAAGCGGCCGGAAAGGCGTCGCAGCATTGGCCGAAGTGCCACATAATCCACATACCTTTGGATTGGGTTATCTGCCCACCAAAGAAGACTGGGCGAGAAAAGGAAAGGAAATGGCCAGCAGAGCCAGAGCGAAGCAGGCTGGGAAGCCTTTTGATTTAATGCACAGGCCCATCTGGGGTACCCTGAACGGACGCTTCGTCCGGGAGGGGGAAGATTTTCCATTTTGCGGCTTCCCAGAGCCATGGTTAAACGCGGAGAGGAAGCGCGTACCAGGCTTCGAAATCTTCTTCGACCTGCAACTATCCGGGGATGACGTTGCCACAGAGCAGACAGACCCAACAACTGAGGCTGAGCAGAATAAGGCAGAGGAGCCTGAGGGCACTGAATTGGAAATGGGGGTAGCACTGGCAAGTCTCCTCTCTGATCCTCTGATCGACCAAGATTGCTTGGGGAATAACGCCGTGGTTTCCATGATTGGAGATGAAATGGCCGTGAGCCAACCAGCAGCTATTTTGGACGCATCAATCGCACCCTCTCTCATTTGGCAGTACGAGGAGGGATTCTTATCCAGCAGTTCCGGGTCAGGTAGTGAGCCGGAGTCTGATTCCACCGAGTCCTGTGAGTCGGAATCAGGTTCCAGCTCGACTGAGTCTGAGTCTGGTACTCCTGGGGGTGTCAACCCAGATGCCACAGTCCTGTCCAGGTCGTCTTTTTCCTTTTCTTTTGAGTCTGTTGTAACAGAAGAATTGGACGATTTGGATGAACTTAATGAGAATGAGGTGAATGTGGTTTCCGAGTACTTTTCTGTGCCCCTAATTTATTGCTTAAATCAGGACTTTCAAAATTTTGATCAAAACGACGAGGACGAAGTTCCTCCGGTTTTACAACGACTAATTGAGCAGGAGCAAGAAAGATTTGTTAAGCCCTTAACGGATGAAATCATTTTTGTGAATATTGGTACTGAGGAGGACCCGCGGCTGGTCCAGATCGGGTCCACGCTGTCTTCAGAGGAACGCGAGCGCTTAGTCGCTTTATTAAAAGATTTCAAAGATGTTTTCGCGTGGTCCTACGAAGACATGCCTGGGATCGATCCTGAGATTGTACAGCATCGGATCCCCCTTGACCCCGAGGCCCGACCTGTCAAACAGAAGCTCAGAAGGATCCGCCCGGATTGGGCTCTTAAGATCAAGGAAGAGGTCACCAAGCAAATTGACGCAGGCTTCCTGCTAGTCTCTGAATATCCGACTTGGTTGGCCAATATTGTTCCGGTGCCAAAGAAAGATGGCAAGATCCGGGTGTGCGTAGACTTCAGGGATTTAAACCGAGCCAGTCCGAAGGACGATTTTCCCCTACCGCACATCGATGAGTTAGTGGACTTCACAGCAGGGCACGCTTTGCTCTCATTCATGGATGGCTTTTCAGGATATAATCAGATAGTGATGGCGCCGGAGGACAGAGAAAAGACTGCATTCACCACCCCGTGGGGGACATACTGCTATCGGGTCATGCCGTTTGGGTTGAAGAATGCTGGGGCTACTTATCAACGGGCCGCGACCACAATACTACATGATATGATCCACAAAGAGGTTGAGGTGTATGTGGACGACATGATTGTCAAGTCCAAGGAAAGAGAGGGCCACTACACCGCCTTGCAAAAGTTTTTCCAAAGGATCAGGGAATTCCGGTTGCGGCTGAACCCTCAGAAGTGTACATTTGGTGTTACAGCGGGAAAAATGCTGGGGTTTCTGATTACACAAAGGGGCATCGAGGTCGACCCTTCCAAAATCAAGGCCATCTTAGAAATGCCCCCACCAAGGACTAAAAAGGAGGTGCGCGGCTTTCTGGGTAAAGTGCAATTCATAAGACGGTTTATTTCAAAACTAACCTTGACTTGTGGACCACTTTTTGGCCTCCTCAAGAAAGGAAAGAAGTTCCAATGGGACGGCCGGTGTCAAGCTGCATTTGAACAGATTAAAGAATATCTACAGAACCCACCCGTTCTATCACCAGCAGAACCAGGGAAACCGTTGATTTTGTATCTGTCAGTGACTGAGACCACGATGGGCTGCATGCTTGCACAAGAATCAGAAGATAAGGTGGAGAAAGCCATCTATTATTTGAGCAAGAAAATGCTGGAGTATGAGACCCGATATACACCACTGGAAAAGGCTTGCTTAGCTCTGGTATGGGCTACCAGGAAGCTGCGGCACTACCTGTTAGCTCACTCTGTAATGTTGGTTTCACGTCTCGATCCCATCAAATATCTTTTCGAGAAACCAGCGCTTACGGGTAGGCTAGCTCGTTGGTTGCTGTTGCTTTCCGAATTTGATCTTACATATGTGACGCGCAAGTCAGTGAAAGGAAGAGCAGTGGCAGAGTTCCTTGCCGACCACCCGGTCGAGGGGGATGAAGCAGTTGAGTATTTATTCCCAGATGAAACAATTCTGCATATCGACGAAGAAACTTGGACAATGTACTTTGACGGAGCGTCAAATCAACATGGGTATGGGATAGGAGTGTTGCTGATAGCACCCGACAACTCCCGTATCCCTCTAGCCTTCAAACTCCGGTTCAAAGTCTCAAACAATGAAGCAGAATATGAAGCGTGCATCGCTGGTTTAGAAGCAGCCCTGGAACTAGGGGCAAGACGGCTGGACGTCATTGGGGACTCGAACCTTGTTGTGTCTCAAGCTAAAGGAGACTGGAAAGTAAAAGAAGAAAATATGATAATGTATCACCAAACCTTGGATTTACTGATTCCTCGGTTTGAGAAGCTGAATTTCGCTCATCTATTAAGAGAGAACAACAAGTTCGCAGACGCCTTAGCAACTCTATCATCAATGATAGACATCCCGTGTGGAGTCCGGATGCGTCCAGTCATCATCGACCAGAAATTTGTACCTGCTTATGAGTCGATTGCAACCATAGATGAAGTTCAGGACGAACACCCTTGGTACTACGATATCTGGAATTTCTTGGAGAAAGAAGCATACCCGCCAGGGGTAAATGCCAAAGACAAGAGGGCAATTAGAAGAATGTCGGTTTAGTTCATCATCTGTGGGGGTAAGCTGTATAGAAGAGGTCATCTGGGAATGCATAAACTGTGTGTTGATGCTGAAGAGTCCAAGCGTCTGATGGAAGCCATCCACGGGGGTGAATGTGGTGCACATATGAATGGGGTGATGTTGGCTAGGAAGATCCTTAGACAAGGTTTTTACTGGTCCACCATGGAGGAGGATTGTATCGGTTTCGTCAGGCGATGCCACAAATGTCAGATTCATGCAAATCGCATGAACATTCCGCCGTCAAAGCTGTACAACATGACTTCACCATGGCCATTTTCTGTCTGGGGAATCGATGTAATTGGGGCTGTTACGCCAAAGGGGTCGAATGGGCATGAGTTCATCCTCGTAGCGATAGATTATTTCACGAAGTGGGTTGAGGCCCAGTCTTATGCGGTGTTGAAGGCTTCGCACGTCGCAAAATTCATCAGAAACAACATTATCTGTCGTTACGGGGTTCCCAATGAAATAGTCTCTGACAATGGTTCCCACTTCAAGAAAGAGGTGATTGACTTGTTGAAGAAATACAATGTGGCTTTTCATAAGTCGTCTACTTACCGGCCACAAACCAACGGAGCAGTTGAGGCCGCCAACAAGAACATCAAGCGCATACTACAGCAGATGGTGGAAACCTATCGGGATTGGCCAGATAAGCTGCCGTTTGCTCTGTGGGGCTACAGGACTTCGATCAGAACTTCAACTGGGGCGACTCCGTATTCATTAGTTTATGGGATGGAGGCCGTTCTACCTATTGAGATTGAGGTTCCGTCATTACGAGTATTGGCCGAGTGCCATATAGCCGAAGCAGATTGGCAGCAAAACAGATTTGAGGAACTCATGCTTTTCGATGAAAGAAGGTTGAAGGCACTGTACCATGTTCAGGGTTATCAACGCAGAATCGCCCGGGCTTTCAACAAGAAGGTTAAGTCCAGGAATTTGAAAGAAGGAGATTTAGTACTCAAGGACAACCGAGCTCCTATCCACGACCCAAGGGGCAAGTTCAGACCTAATTGGACTGGTCCTTACATCATCAAGTCAATCTGGTCAGGTGGAGCTGTGGTTCTGATGGATCTAGATGGCTTAGAGTTTTCCCAACCGATCAATATGGACAAGTTGAAGAAATACCACCCCTGAGAGGCTCGCTAGGCCGAAAACCCGAAAGGGCGACCTAGGCAAAACTCAGAACACAAAAAATTTGAAATTATAAAAACTGAGCTCGCAAGGTTGAAAACCCGCAAAGGGCGGCCTTGGCAAAAGTTAGAGCGCAAAAGGAGAGTAAAAATACCCGAGCGAACCTAAGCCTGAACTACGTAAGGCTTGATTCCCATCTTTGGGATACGTAGGCAGCTTCATCTTGAAGTTCAGTCACAATCTTTTCCCCGATCAACTTCGTCCATTTTAATCATCTCAGTCATCTTTATTCATCAGCATTTATTGTGATCTCCGGTACAGTGCTATTCAAACTAGGGGCAACTTTCCGTTGCGATGAAGTGCTGCGGCACCATTCAAACTAGGGGCAACTTTCCAGTTGCTAGGATTCGGGGTTGTGCATCTCGGTGACAGATCTCAGGCGTGTCCAGTTCTGATCCATATTCGAAAATAGTTTTGAAAAGTTTTAATAAAAGTTGACTTTGTTCAAATTAATCTTTTTACAACTAAGACCATTTTTGGACCAAAAGTGGAGAATTTTCAGTACCACAACCTTCAATTTCATTGATTTCAAAACAGAGTTCTGTTGCTCTTGCATACAATTGAAGTTGCTTTTTATTACATTCATAACGAAAACTTGAAAGTACTAATAAAGCAATAAATCTGGGGCACAGTCCAGTCAGATGTCCCTGCGCCCCCTTCCAGAGCTAGTCAAAGCTTCAGATGCCAACTTGGGCCCAACTTGTGCTTCTTCATTGAGCCAATCCCAGCACTCATCAGACAACGTGCAATTGAAAGCAGGGGCAGGGGCCAGGAGCTCTCTGGTCCTTCAAGCTGTAATAGGCCGGGCAAGATGTGCACCTCGGACTGGGAATGTAGCTGGATACTCTATCCCCTCCGGAGGGCAAGTCTGATCATGGCCGAACTGGCGCAGAATACGGAATGGAAAGTAAAATACACAGTGAGTCAAACCGATCAGTCGAATCCCAACCTGCCAGGACATGCTATAGCTCATTGCCGGGAGATTGAGCCAAGAGCAACGCCACGCAATGCGATCTGCCGATAAATTGCACATCCATTCAAACCACCAGCTCTCATCAGGAGCATTAACTAGGCGTTGCCGAAAGAAGTAGCCGTGGGCTGAATAAGCAGGGCAAGAGTCCACAACTTGCAACTTATCCATCAACCATATCTGGGGAGGGATGAAAAATGAGAGATTAAAGAATAGAGAGATGTGCGATGAGAGAAAAGTGAGATAGGGGTTTTGTGAGAAAAATCGAGCCCGAGGGCCGAGTGATGTGAGTGAACATACATGTGAGCTTGGATGGGAAACATTACCTGTAGCAGTAGTGGACTCCCTGCAAATCTGGTTGTCTCCCGGCAGTAGAAGGCATCCAGGCCTATCAATTTCGGATGCATTCCATTATCCAGGAAGTCGTACATCGTGCTACATTTTTGCTTATCGAGTTGTTGTTTTTGCTTATTGAGTTGTAAGTTTTGTCGAGCTGTCGCATTTTGTGTTTTGAGTTGTTACTTTTTGATTACACAATTTTGTTAAGTCTTGTCGATTGAGTCGTTAACATTGTTGTATTTTGTTTATCGAGTTGTAAACTTGCTAAGATTCTGTTTTATTTCTTAGTGAGTCAATTTGTTCTTATTTATTGCGTCGGTTCACTACCTGACCCGGTAATACATGAGGCACATTTTCATTCAATTCCACTTTGTGCAAAATAATGCGATGCGATGCTGAGAATTTCAAATACAATATCTTTTCAAAAGCTGTTTCATTTCATCATGTTTTACAACAAAATAAAGGTACAAGTTTTACAGAAAATAAAACTGCCTGACAATGTGCAAAGTGCTACAAACTACTAGCTAAAAAGTAGAATAAAGCAGGAAATAACATCAGTGCCCTCGGGAGCGGGAATGGGGAGGCCCTCTCATCCTCTTCTGCAGGATAATCTCTACCTCGTCATCACCATTTGGATCGGAGCTGTCGTCCTCCGGATCCCCCTCAGGCTCGTCTCCACTCCCGGAACCAAGACCGGAGCCTCCCCCTCCAGGAGATGTGTCTGACACATGATCTGCGACCTCCTCCTCGTCATCCTCAACAATGGGTGCCCTGCGTCTGCGAGACGACCCTCCTCCTCGAGCTCCTCGGTGAGGCTGAGATGGCCCAGCTCCTCGAGGCCCAGTACCTCTACCTCTCTGAAAAGGCCCGGGAGGCCCACCTTGTGTCGGAGCATAGACTGGAGGCATCTGAAAATGCAAAGTGCAATACATTAGTTCAAACATAAAAAGCAGGTGCAAGTACAGTATGGGAGTGGGGTGTATGCCAGATGTGTTCTACACAGCCTATCAGTGCAATGGAATGTTTAAAGCCAGAGCATTAACAGAAATATGATAAATGCAAGAAAGATGAAGGGTACCTGGAAGCCCATGATGGACATCTGTGCCTCTCTGCGCAGGACCATCCCCTCGAGTGAGGCCACCACTCCGAGCATCTGATCTATGTAATCTCGAGGAGGCTGCAGATACAAGCTCGATTCATCAATTAATAAGCAACTGTCAAAATGTCTGTGTGACAAATGAAGAATGGTAGAACATACCGGTGGTGAGTCAGGATCACTGACGTATCTGTGACCAGGCGCCGGAGGCTCCATAGGGATCGGAATCGGGGAGGTAGCCCCATACTGCCAACACGTCAACTCAGTCGGCATCTCTGGCCATCCAGGGTGATCAAGAGTCGGAGGGATCGGAGGAATCGGACTGCCTCTACCTCTAGATGTGCTAGCCCTGCTAGAAGAAGGGATGTCTGTAGCACGAGCATGACTCGAAGATGGTGCGCCCGCGGACCTCCGTGGTGGAGCCCGTACTCCCGTCAAGGGGGGCATCAAATATATACGGCGGTAGGTGGCGTAGCTCCCCTCAAGGAGATGTATCAAAGCATCACTGCCCTGCATAGCACTGCTGACCTCCTCAGGAGATAATCTATCAGCAGTCCGCATGGTGTCTGGAGGCACAGCAGGAGGGTCCTGAGAATTCCCCCCCCCATAGCTGGCGCTGGAAGCGTTCCCCCAGGAACCAAACTCTACCCACTGGTCCCTCGAGCAGGAACCTATACTGGGAACTAGTCGACCCTCCGGGGTACTGATCCTCGAGGTCATCGCCGAAGATTGCCCAAGGCTGCCAAGTGATCTGCGGATAACCAGTGCATAAGTCAATCAGAAATCAGAACATACAAAGCAGATCAAAGATGAAAATGGAAAAAGAACTGAGAGTTCTAAAATACCTCTGTCGCTCGAACAGTGTCGAAGTACTGCCGCAGAGAGAAGAGAGTCTCTCGAGGCCTCGACAAGTGCTCGCCCTCAAACATCAGTGAATATGGGGTCATAGGAGGTCCTGTCACCTCCATCTCCGGGGCTAATGTGGGAAAATATGCATATACCCATAGCTGAGAAAAGCAGTGCGGGATGTGAATACAAGGTGCTAAAGGCAGAATACAGAGTGCAAAGTGCGCCGTGTGTGCAGTGAACAAGCAATGAGAAGCAAAAAATGTAAATCAAAAGGACAGAATGTACCTCCCAGGTTCTCCAGTAGCCGCCGAGTAAATCTCCTCGTCCGCGAGAGACTGCGCTCATGTAACAGTACAGGGTAGCCAGGCTAGCGCCACCCCAATCATACTGGCTGACCTGCGATAGGTCTACCAAAGCACTCAGGAGATATAATCCTACCATGTTCCCTCTATCAGCAAACAAGGTGGTGCCGAGGAGATACATGAGAAAACCGCGGGCATACTGCTCCGCCTCCTCAGGAGTACCGGGCTCCATCTGTGGCCGCCGGAAGTGCAAAGCAAACCAGGAGTATCGGACTCTCCCCGAACCTCTGTCTACAGGCGGGTGTGTCCCCAATAGGTGCATCCAAGCAGCCTCCCACTGGCCCATATCCTCGTCATAGGGAATGGGTACACCGCCTACGTCTAGGCCGGTGAGTATAGCGAAGTCCAGTGGGGTCATGGTCATATCCCCGGCTGCAGAAAAATGGAAAGAATTGGTGGTGTCCCACCACCTCTCTGCTAGAGCCGCGAATAAAGTCCTACTGATGAGGCAACGAGATAATCCCCTGCAGAATGGTCCAAATCCTGCAAGGTCGACCAAGCCCCGGACAGCTTCCGGAAGCTCAAAATACCACTCCTCGCGGTGACAGAACCATATCCTCGCACTGTGCGAGAATGAACCTGCATTTAGAATGAATGCATAGATCAGCAAATGAAGTGAAAATGAGCTGTGTACAAATGAAGTGAAAATGAGCTGTGTGCAAATGAAGTGAAAACGGGCTGCGTGTTCAGTAAATTTGGTATTTGGGCTGCGTGTTCAAAGTTTCAGTACATCTGAGTTTGGGACTGTGTGTTCTACTCAACATCAGTGGGCTGTGTGTTCACCTCAAATTGGGACTGTGCGTTCTACTCAACATCAGTGGGCTGTGTGTTCACCTCAAATGGGACTGTGTGTTCTACTCAACATCAGTGGGCTGTGTGTTCACCTCAAATTGGGACTGTGCGTTCTACTCAACATCAGTGGGCTGTGTGTTCACCTCAAATTGGAACTGTGTGTTCTACTCAACATCAGTGGGCTGTGTGTTCACCTCAAATTGGGACTGTGTGTTCTACTCAACATCAGTGGGCTGTGTGTTCACCTCAAATTGGGACTGTGTGTTCTACTCAACATCAGTGGGCTGTGCGTTGGCTTCAAATTGGAACTGTGTGTTCTACTCAACATCAGTGGGCTGTGTGTTCGCTTCAAATCTGGGCTGTGTGTTCAGTACATCAAGTTTGGGGCTGTGTGTTCTACTCTCAATTAGTGGGCTGTGTGTTCGCTTCAAATCTGAGCTGTGTGTTCAGTGCATCAAAGTTTAGGGCTGTGTGTTCTACTTTCAAATCTGGGCTGCGTGTTCAGAAAATCTGAGTTTTGGGAGTATGTGTTCTACTCTTAGTCAGTATGTGTTGTGTGCTCATTTTCAACTTCGGGCTGTGTGTTTGGCGAATCAATGTTTGAGCCGTGTGTTCAATTCCTAACTAATGTATACTATGCGTTCACAATTATTCAATGAGCTGTGTTCACGGAATTCAAGTGGCTAAGTCACATACTCAGGATGCAAGTACTATGTCATAAGCTAAACTGTGTGTCTAAGCATGGCAGGGGAATGAAATGCACGAGGAATACAGAGACTAAAGTAAAATACCTCTGCATCATAAGAGAGGTGCTGCTCTGGCTCTCGTAGGAGAAGATCCCTTGGTACTCGGTTGTTAAACTCAGTGAAATGACGAAAAGTGGCCCGCGGAAGCCTATGAACCGCTGGGGCATATCGATCGGGAATGAAAGGGCGAACTCTCGGAGGCAATGCCATAATGTCAAAGTCATCTCCGGCGCCGGGAAAACCTCCGCCGTGAGGGAAATGGCCCGCCATGTCGAGAAATCTGCAAAGAGGAGCAAAAATGAGCAAAATGGGCCAAAGTTGGAAAAAGTCAACAAAAGTCAACTCTCGGGAAACAAAAAGTCAACAAAAGTCAACCCCCGGGAAAATTTTCCAAATATCGAAACAAAATTACCTCAAGTGGTGAAAATGAGAAGAGAAGCCCCAAAGTCGAAATTTAGTCGCTTCAAAGTGCTTAAATCTGAAAGATTTCGCAAAAACAACTTGCGTGGGAGGCCGAGGGGCGCGTATAAAATGCAGATCTGAGAGAGAAAATGGCTTAGAGAGCAAGAGGAGAGAATTCCACACTTGGGGGTGTGATTTCGGAGGCAATGGCAAGCATATATATAGAAAATGTCAAAATGACCATTTTGCCCCTGCTTTTGGCAGGTGGCCGGCCGGCCACCTAACCTGGCTGGCCGGCCCCTCTACTTTTTGGCCCTGGCCGATGGCCTCTCCTAGGGCAATGGGCTGGCCGACCATGTCCCCCACCCCCTCCCCTACCTCTCTGCAAATTTTGAGGAAAATCGGAGTTCCCGGGACCTAAAAAAGTTGAAGAAAAGTGCACTTTCTGGCGCCGAATTGCTCCGCCGGAACTTTGTTTGCAATTATTGACATGTGTCTCGTCATTATTCATCAAATCAGAGCGTATCCTTTTTAAACATGTTGTGACCTCTCCAGGAGGTGAATCAGAGGCCGCGATTGAGTTGCCGTCGCCGAAATGCGCGTTTTCCGGTTCATCATTTCATGTCAAATGGGCATCCTGATTTATGTTCGTTTTGCTTCATTCGGCTCATAATTCGCATTCTCATGATTGTTTTGCATTGTCATGCATGATTTCTTGGTGTATAATACTTCCATGCTTGAACATGCGTTGTCACGCATTATCTGTTCTCGCATTGTGATGCATTCATTCGCCGACACTGTGTGTGTCAAGCTTTTGGAACTATAGGAGTCACATGGAATGTATGTTGTTGCATATTGTTCTTGTTGAATTTCTCTATTTTGCAGGCACGATATTGTATGTACGGTTCATTTGAGGCTGGTGCGACCAGACGAATCGCGCAGGTATCGTATCTTCTCCGTGTGAGACGCGATGAGAATTGAATGATTCTCCGCACTCCTAACTGCATGAAATGTAGTTGTTTGCTTTGCCTTCTTGCTTATAATTGTTGCATCTATTTGCGAATACTTGCTTCATTACAGCTTCCTGCACTCGCATGATCATCTGGCTCTGCGCCTATCATTTTGCATTTTGCCCCTGCCTTCGGGCACACGTTCTCTGTTTATCTCGTATGATTGTCTAAGTCTTCGGCCTTGTCAAAAATGGTTTGTCTCTGGGCTTTGACATTCACTCCCGTCATTGTTATGACTTCCGAGTTCTGTCAAAGAGGGGCAACTGTAGACACCCCATTTTTGACCGACCTTAAGACTCAGACGTCACCAGTTGAGCGCTCGGTGATGTTGCATACTGTGCTCGTTCAGAAGTCTCAGAGTCGCGGCCGCGCGCCCTGCCTCCGGACCTCCGAACCATCTTCTCTACCTTGTCTCGGTTTGCGAACCAGGCCCGGTTTCTCTGTTTTCTTTCCTAAGGGAAGGGAGTGGTCCCGCAGATTATCTCCCGGTGGCCGTGAGCTACTTTTCGTGGCCGTAGGCCATTTTGCCCATTTCGGAGCCCGGTTCCCGGTTTTCGGGGCCGTTAGGCCGTGTGCCTCGGCTCGGGACCGCCCAACCATCTCCGCTTTCTCCGATTTTTGGCGGAGACCTCTGTTTTAATATTCCGAGGAACCCTGGGGCCCCTGATGCCCACTTCGTGGTCGTGTGCCACTTCCGGTACCTGTAGCCGGTTTTCGGGACCCAAACTGCGCGGTTTTGGTCCCGAGCATTCATTTCGCATCCATTTTCTCCGGTTTTTGGCAGGTATCTCTGTTTCGTCATTCCAGAGGACACTGGGTCGCAGATACCCACTTCGCTGCTGAACACCACTTCCGGCACCCGCAGCTCATTTTCGGGATCCCGAATTGCTCGGTTTTGGCTCCGAGCGTTCATTTCTCATTAGTTTTTGTTCAAACTTGGCAGGTGCCTCTGTTTCAACATCAGGAAGATCACTGGGGGGTGGGAGGCCAGCAATTATCCCAGATAACCAGTTTCGCTCCTCCGGAGCCCGTTTTGCTCACTTCCGGGCCAATGTTGAACACCCTAGGGGTATTTTCTTCCAACCAAAGCTACATATCTGTGATGAGGGCATCTAGGAGGACCCTAAGGGTTGGTGGTCGGCCAGAAATTCAGGGTTTCATTTTTGGGCCTCTCCTTCAAGCTCTATGTTGTGGCTCCTGCTTCAGTGTTGCCAATTTCCGACCTTGGAACCTTGTTCTACACATCTTGGAGGACACTTTGGCATAGTGGTCGGCCAGCAGTTGTTGACTTCATTTTTGGGCCTCTCCTTCAAGCTCTATGTTGTGGCTCCTGCTTCAGAGTTGCCAGATTTCAACCATGGGGTCTTGTTCTACACATCTTGGAGGACACTTTGGTATGGTGGTCGGCCAGAAATTATTTTGTTCATTTTTTGGGGGTGGCCGGCCGGCCATGGTGAGTGGCTGGCCGACCAGGTGGGGTGGCCGGCCGGCCACCTCCCACAAATTTACCTGGCCGGCCAGCTTCCTGCTTTCCAGCCTGTCCCAGCTGTCCGGATATCTTCCAGCATATCCCGGGGCATCCGGGGGATATTTCGGGAGGGAAAGATTGGGTGCTTTCCCTCCCCTTTTACACCCCATTTCTTGTCTATTTGAAGGGCCCTCCCTCTCCTTCTTCAAGGTTGGAAAAAATTGTCTCAAGTGATCATCTTCAAATTCCTCCATTTTCATAGCTCAAAACCTTAAAAAAGCTTCTAAGTCCCTAGGTCTTCTCTTCATCAACACCTAGCCTCACCATCCCTACCACCACTCCAGCAGCTAGGAAGTGAATTTCAGAGGTTGAGAAGCTACAAATCAAAGCCAAGAATCAAAGAAAGACAAGTCTTCAAGGGTAAGTCTTCAAAACCAACTTTTAGGGCTTTTTCTTGGTTCATTTTTATACTCTAATTGGTTGAGAATTGGGGCTCCGACCCCTACTGATTTTGTGCTTGTTTTGAGCCCCTCTACAACTTTTTAGAAGGGCTCAACTTCATTTGATGCTTCTATGATATACTTGTTTCAATACCTAGCTTTTATGCCATTATCTTGCATGCTAGTTTAGGCCTATTTCCTTTTGTTTTTAGGGGTCCGACCCCTACTGGTTTTGTGCTTATTTGAGCCCCTCTACAACATTGTATAAGGGCTCAACCTCATTTGGCCATTGTATATACCACCTCCTTCAAATTTCATCAAGTGTGCCATTTTTGCATGCAATTTTTGACCTATTTGTGTTTGTTTTTGGGACTTCGACCCCTACTGGTTTTAGTCTCTTTTTGACCCCCTTTACATATTTCATGAAGGAAGTTTGGTCATTTGATGTATAGATAGCATGTCTCATGATATAGCATGTTTGGAGCCTACTTTGCATGGATTTTATAGCATGTTTGTATTCTGATTTTGAGGATGTCATCTTCTGAAATTGTGCTTATTTTTATCTCATCTTGAATGTTGTAGAAGAAAGTTTGTCCATTTGGGGTTTGCATATGTCACTTGTCTCAATACTCCTCTTTTGGCCACTAACTTTGCATGCTATTGTTGATCTATCTATGCTTGCATCTTGGCCAAGTTTGTTACTGAAATATGCCATATTTGGGACTGCCTTGCTACTGTTCTTGCTGCCATGATCATATTTTGCATGTATAGCATGGCTATAGGCCATTTCGGGGCTTAATTTCACATTTTCGGGATGAATGCATGCTTCGAGTGTCATTTCGAATTGTTTCGGGGCTGTTTTCCCCTTTATTTAAGTGCTGAAATTCCATTGCCATGCTTGCATATCATTTCCCATGCCATTTGTATCATTTTTGCATTGCCTCGGTTTGCGTGCCAATGGGCACGCACTTCGAGGCACCTCATTTTTATCATTCCGGCACCTATGTGAGTGTGGCTGAGGCTATCTCATGTTGGCGTAAGCCCAATTTGTATTTTCATGTTTCTACATCATTGCCTCGATTTGCGTGTCCGCGGACACGCGTTTCGAGGCAGCTTTGTTTTTATCCGACGGCCTCCTATGTGAGTGAGCTGAGGCTCTCCCATGTTGGTGTAAGCCCATCGTTGCATTCTGTATGCCATTTCGTCTCATTTTATCATTGCCTCGGTTTGCGTGCTTGTGGCGCGCATTTCGAGGCACTTCGGTTTTATCCGATTTTCCATCGCATATCATCGCCTCGGTTTGCGTGCCCGTGGGCACGCATTTCGAGGCACTTCGGTTTTATCCGATTTTACATCGCATATCATCGCCTCGGTTTGCGTGCTTGTGGGCGCGCATTTCGAGGCACTTCGATTTTATCCGATTTTCCATCGCATATCATCGCCTCGGTTTGCGTGCCTGTGGGCGCGCACTCCGAGGCACTTCGGTTTTATCCGATTTCTACTTCATATCATCGCTCGGTTTGCGTGCCCGTGTGCACGCATTTCGAGACCTTCTGCTTTATCCGGTTTGCATTGCGCATGCCTCCGCCTCGGTTTGCGTGCCCGCGTGCACGCATTTCGAGGCACTCTGTTTTATCCGATTTGCATTTCATCATTGCCTCGGTTTGCGTGCCAGTGGGCACGCATTCCGAGACAACTCATTCTTGTCATTCCGGCATCCCGTGTGAGTGTGGCTGAGGCCCTCTCATATTGGTGTAAGCCCATCATTGCATTTCGTGCCTTTATGTCATCGCCTCGGTTTGCGTGCCTGTGGGCACGCATTTCGAGACATCTCATTTTCATAGCATTGCGCATGCTAGGATTGTATGTTAGTTGCATTTCATGCATATCATGCATATTGCACGAGAAACGAGGCACGTTTCGTACTCCGAGTGACGGAACGGGTCTCAATTCCCAAGTCACCGACACTCCGGATTACCCATGATGGAGTTAGGTTTTGTTGTAGCATTCATCTGCATTCATCCCATATTGAGTTGTGCAATTCGGTTCCTCGGCCATCATGCATCAATATGCGTGATTGGTGGCACGAGGATCGAGACATGCATATATTTGTGAAATACATTGCTATGCCCTTTTCCTGCTCTCTGTTGCAGCAACATCAAGAATCAGCGCCTTTTCGGAGTCCAGCACGCATTTCGAGAAAAATTGCAACAGAGGCGAATTGGGGCATCTCAATGGATTTCCGCGCCAGGCAGCCCAGCATACATCATCCATCAGAAGCAAGGCAGTCCCTGGCTTGCATGCCAGTTTACTTCTTTTGTAATTAATTTGTTAATTAATTAGAATCTGTAATATTCGGACTGTATATTCTTTTATTTCGGACTGTATTATTTATTTGGACCCTCTGCGCGAGGGCATAACTGTAATAAGGGTGGGTGAGTGTGATGTATGTCTTCCAACCCCCATTTCTTTCTCCCTTTTATTTACCCGCTTACGATGGTTAGATATAGGGCATATTTCAATTAGCATAACAGTATGACAGCATGTTTGCATCATTCATCTGTTTTGCATGCACCGGGCTCGGCGCATCATACAAACTGCATCTGTATTTCAATTCCAAATTGAGTACTTGATAGCTGTAGCATTTCATATGCCATATTTAGAATAGCCGAGCCTTGCCATTAGTTTGCATTTTTGCATGTGTTGCATTAGGCATTCTGTATATTTTAGGATCATGCATGATGCATTAGGCATTCTGTATATTTTAGGATCATGCATGATTTCTAATCGGTTTCTGTTTTGGCTTGGAGTACTCGGTGAGTGTTTATGCTTTAGCATCCTTGCATGCGTGTAAGTGACTGCCATGATAGCATGCTTACCATGAGGCTATGTGCTTATGTGATATAATTGCCTTGAATGCCTGTGGGTGGAGGTTGAGTTATCTGAAGTGGAACAAATCATTGACTGTTTGCTAAGCCCACTAGATAGTGGCAAAATCACTGTTTTTCTAAGCCCACCTGAGGGTGGCAAATCCGCATTTTAGCCTACCTGCGGGTAGCACCATCAAACCATTTTCAAACAAACAAACATGAAATGTTTTGTTCCAAATCAGGCGACTCAGTCTATACTTGTTTGCTGCGAGCATCACATAGTAAACTAGGCTAATAACCGGAATAAGAACTCACAATGTTTTCAAAAACAGATATCATGGTTAGTAGAGGCCGGTCTTTGACCGGGCGAGCGGGGGTGCTCACGATGTGACCTTCCCCAATCGTACCCAAGTTCCCGAGCCAACTTTGGTGATGACGGACACATGGCCTTTTGGCACCGAGTCAGGGTTTCCTAAATTTCCCATTTAAAAATATTTAGGTGGCGACTCTGTTATCTGGCAAAGCAGTCCATGTCTGGCACTTCTTTCAAAAAATCAGTTTTCTCAAAACGATTTGCCAGATTTGGACTCTTTGGTTCGAGATTTGGAACCGCAACACAAAAATCGAGTCCGAACTGTAGCGAGGTCCCCCGCGGGCGTTGTTACAGTTTCTGGCGACTCTGCTGGGGAGTTTGGAGAACTTGACTCGAACTCATGATATCTGTTTTTGACTACACTTGTGTGTTTCTTTGCATTGCATTTGCATTGGTGCGCCTAGGACACCGTGTTTGCCATATGCCATTCCCGAACGATTTGCCGGAGGCTTGTCTTGTCAAGTCATGTCCGTAAGGCTGATCGGCTCTGGGCTCTGACAGCATGGGAACACAAACCCCGGTTTTACCGGGGCACCCTTTTTGACCATTCGACCTAGTGCATATTCGGATCCATAGTGACCATTCCAAACTAGGACAGGTTGCTTACCCGTTTATAGGTTGTTTGAAGCCGCTGCGTGCGTAGTGAACCCCTAGTTCCTGACGAAATAGGACAGGGAAACCCTACCCCAACATAGGGGTGTTTTGGCCCTCACTTATCTGTTATGTGCTTGTTAGAGTGTGCCTCTACAGGGAATGCATGTATCAGTATGAGTTTGGGCATCAGGCCTGCGGGCATCAGTTTTTGAATTTGGGAATCAGGCCTGCGGGCATTATCCAGTATTTGGGAATCAGTTGTTCGCGGATATCAGATTCAGTTTATCAGAACAGTGATACAGGAATATTGACCAGTATTTGAGGACAGTGTATAGCCAGCTTACCAACTGTGTGTGGTGTATCCAATTTAAGCCGTTATGCTGCCCGTTTTATTTCTGGTTATTTATTTCTTTTTCACTTTATTTATCTTTTTGCTAGGGACCGTTTGTAGCACAATTGCTTCCGAACCCGTCGATACCCCCCAAGCAATCTGGACACGAGGTCGCCGACTCAACCGATCCGAGGATCTAGTTGACGGACATCCAGTGTTTCACTCACTACCCCCTGTTATCAGAAGGAGGCCGAGAAGGCACAGTATATCAGAGCACAGATCACCAGAGCGGCAGTCTACTATAGTGTCAGATAGTCGGGTTGAGCTTCCTGTTTCTGCTATAGAGATACGCCTGCCGGTTCTTCAAATGGAACAACAGAATACAGCTATGGAGGCGATGATGCGCCAGATGACTGAAAGCATGAAGCAAATGCAAGATGATGCTATCCGCCAGGCGGAATTTTCCAGACAACAGGCCGCTGTCATGGCCCAACAGTCTGAGTTGATCACCAGATTGCAACAGCAGAACGCAGCGTCTGCCTCAAATCAGGCTCCTCCTCCACCCGGGGCCCCATTACCTGAACAACTACCTGCTGGCCAGAATGCCCCTCCAAACCCGCAAAATGCCCAGGCTGCCCAGAATACCCTCCCGAATCAACAGAACATTCTGCCAACCCCCCCAAACATTCAAGAGGACACGGGTCTTCCAACGGGGCTGGCTCCGCCCCCGCTTCTACCACAACTGTCCAAAAACATTACACCTAACCACCCGGACTCTCCATTTGAGTTCGAGGTAGACCAGACAGCTCTGAAATTGAGCAAGTTGGAGAAGCTCTTTAAGAAGTCACAGGGAGTGAAGGCCATCCCAGATATTGAAGACGGTTATACTGATGTAGCCGTGACATTGCCGGATAGATTTAAGATGCCCCAGATCGATCGCTTTGATGGATCCGGGGACCCTATGGTTCACCTCCGGCTATTCTCAGACGTGCTAAGACCAATGGGCCTAACCCGACCGCAAAAGCTTTCTTTGTTCGGTCGAACCCTGTCGGGTGTGGCATCCACTTGGTATTCAAAGCTGGAAGATCAGGTGAAAATAAACTGGGATGAGATGGCTGAGGCCTTCCTTGCACAATATTCATACAACACGCAGATCGAGATCACAACTCGTGATCTCGAGACAACGAGGCAGGAGCCCAAGGAATCTTTCTCTGACTTTGTGACCCGGTGGAGGGCGAAGGCATCGATGATGACCTTAAGGCCAACGGACAGAGACCAAATACGGATGATTGTGCGCAATCTCCAGCCGGCGTTAATGAAGAAGATGATTGTAGTTCCCTTCTCCACTTTCGCAGATCTGCATGATATGGGGATGCAAATAGAGGATGCGATGAAACAGGGTCTGTTTGACCAAGATCGGGATCAGCCCCGGAGAATATTCAACCGTGGTAATAATGCGGGCCCGAGTGGCTCTTCCAATACCAGAACTTCAGAGGTCGGAATGGTCACCACCACTCCCCCTCCCCAACCAAGGTCCGCAGCGGCCACACCTTTTTCTGATGCCTCTGGGAGCAGTAATCAAGCCCCAAGATACCAACCCAGGGGTCAACGAACCTTCTCCCCACTCTATATGCCTTTGTCTAAAGTCCTCGGGGTTCTAGTCAGAAAGGGGCACCTGAAACCCTTAGAACCGAGGCCTCTACCGAATCCACTCCCCCCTTCCCATAACCCAGCCAAATATTGCCAATACCACCAACAGCATGGTCATGACACCGACCAATGCTACAGGCTGCGTCATGAGATTCAAGATCTCATTGACAAAAACATCATTCTACCTCCCCAAGGACCCAACGTCACAAACAACCCACTCCCCAAACACAACCAAGATCCACCAAAAAGAGTCAACCTCATCCACACTGGGGTCGCTTCATATGATCCCAGTATCTATATCACTCCCTCCCACCTACCCAAGCCAGAGGTGATCCTCCCTGATAGCACGGACTTGTGCATGATGGACACCTCTACACCCCAACCTGAGCTAAAGGTGGTGACCACCGAGGATGGAACGGGGCAGGCTTCTGAGGAAAGCAAAACAGTTGAGTCTGGGGTGGAGCAAACTGAGAATTTAGCTGGCAGAGCTTATGATCCGAGTGGGTATATTTTGTCAGTAAGCCAACCAAAGCTGAATGCGGGATTGTCGGAACAGGCTGAGTTGTGTATGATCCGAGGGGACAAGCTTGAATCAGCGAGGGATGATCTAACTGCGGTGGAGGAGGACTTTGCCAATTTCCAGCTCTTTAACGATCAGGAACCAAGAGATGCATCAATCAACTGGTACGAATACGAGGAGTCGGCAGAAGCCATTGGGTGGTTGGATGATCAGCCGGATGTTGTGGAGTTTCAGTCAGAACAACGCCCAGCAGGGGCAAAAGTACCATTTGTGGCCGGAAGGGCCGAAAATCATATTGAATTGCCGGAGAGCGCCGGTACGAAGAATTTCGCTCAGGAACAAAACATTTTGAAAACCGCACAGTTGTTGTTGGAGGAACAAGGAAAAAGATGGGATTCTGAGAGAGCCCGAAAAGCAAAGAACCATGAGGAAGTTGAGAGTGCTGCGAGCACGAAAATTGAACATGCTGTGAGCATGAGGAATGAAAATGCTGAGAGCACAAACAAGCCGGAACCAGACAGGTGCCTGCTAGATGCTGATGGAATGTGGTGGGAAGATGACGATTTGTATCTTGCCCACACAGACGAAGACTGGGCAGGTGATCAACCAGACAGCACTTGGTACCTTGAGGAGGTGGACCACGTGACTAGAAGTGGGCGGTACTTCAAGCCCCCACACCTTGATCAACCCGAGGCATCAGGGAAAGATAAGGAGGCAGAGAAACAGAAAGAGAAGCAAGTTGAAGAAGAGGCTGTACTGAAGCAGCTAAAGAAAATACAAGCAGACATCTCCATTTGGGGACTGCTTATGGCTTCGAGGGTGCACCGGCAGGCTGTCTTATCTGCCATGGACAGAGCCAAACTTTCCATTGAAACTACGCCAGAACAGTTAGTTGGGTTGGTCTTTCCGGGAGGAGGTTCCCCGGCGTTGACTTTTTCAGACAAGGAATTGCCGCCTGAGGGCGTGGATCACAACAGACCTCTCTACATCTCTGTAGAATGCAGAGATAAATGGATTCCGGTGGTACTTGTTGATACCGGGTCCGCTATCAACGTCTGTCCGGCTAGAACGGCGTATGCAATTGGGTTAAAGCCTGCGGACTTCACACCGACTACTCAAGTAATCAGAGCCTACGACAATACAAGCAGGGATGTCCTGGGGACAGTAAAAATCCAAACCAAGATTGGGCCGGGACAACACGAAGTAGATTTTCATGTCTTGGAGGTCCCTGCATCTTTCAACATGCTTTTGGGGCGACCCTGGTTGCATCAGGTGAAAGCCGTCTCATCTACTCTACATCAAATGGTGAAGTACCCCTACGGAAAGGGAGTAGCCATTGTTTTTGGGAACTCATCAATCCATCCCCCTCCGGAGGTATCTACGCCAGTCCTGGAGATTGAACACGGCATGGAGGATATGTTTATATCGGGATTTACTTTGGCTGAGGCCCGGGTGGTACAGAACATAATGGCTGTCAATGAAGGTTTGTATGTCAGCGCTCAAGCCGTCTACCTCATGAACAAGCTACAGCATATCCCGGGGATGGGATTGGGAAGAAGCGGCCGGAAAGGCGTCGCAGCATTGGCCGAAGTGCCACATAATCCACATACCTTTGGATTGGGTTATCTGCCCACCAAAGAAGACTGGGCGAGAAAAGGAAAGGAAATGGCCAGCAGAGCCAGAGCGAAGCAGGCTGGGAAGCCTTTTGATTTAATGCACAGGCCCATCTGGGGTACCCTGAACGGACGCTTCGTCCGGGAGGGGGAAGATTTTCCATTTTGCGGCTTCCCAGAGCCATGGTTAAACGCGGAGAGGAAGCGCGTACCAGGCTTCGAAATCTTCTTCGACCTGCAACTATCCGGGGATGACGTTGCCACAGAGCAGACAGACCCAACAACTGAGGCTGAGCAGAATAAGGCAGAGGAGCCTGAGGGCACTGAATTGGAAATGGGGGTAGCACTGGCAAGTCTCCTCTCTGATCCTCTGATCGACCAAGATTGCTTGGGGAATAACGCCGTGGTTTCCATGATTGGAGATGAAATGGCCGTGAGCCAACCAGCAGCTATTTTGGACGCATCAATCGCACCCTCTCTCATTTGGCAGTACGAGGAGGGATTCTTATCCAGCAGTTCCGGGTCAGGTAGTGAGCCGGAGTCTGATTCCACCGAGTCCTGTGAGTCGGAATCAGGTTCCAGCTCGACTGAGTCTGAGTCTGGTACTCCTGGGGGTGTCAACCCAGATGCCACAGTCCTGTCCAGGTCGTCTTTTTCCTTTTCTTTTGAGTCTGTTGTAACAGAAGAATTGGACGATTTGGATGAACTTAATGAGAATGAGGTGAATGTGGTTTCCGAGTACTTTTCTGTGCCCCTAATTTATTGCTTAAATCAGGACTTTCAAAATTTTGATCAAAACGACGAGGACGAAGTTCCTCCGGTTTTACAACGACTAATTGAGCAGGAGCAAGAAAGATTTGTTAAGCCCTTAACGGATGAAATCATTTTTGTGAATATTGGTACTGAGGAGGACCCGCGGCTGGTCCAGATCGGGTCCACGCTGTCTTCAGAGGAACGCGAGCGCTTAGTCGCTTTATTAAAAGATTTCAAAGATGTTTTCGCGTGGTCCTACGAAGACATGCCTGGGATCGATCCTGAGATTGTACAGCATCGGATCCCCCTTGACCCCGAGGCCCGACCTGTCAAACAGAAGCTCAGAAGGATCCGCCCGGATTGGGCTCTTAAGATCAAGGAAGAGGTCACCAAGCAAATTGACGCAGGCTTCCTGCTAGTCTCTGAATATCCGACTTGGTTGGCCAATATTGTTCCGGTGCCAAAGAAAGATGGCAAGATCCGGGTGTGCGTAGACTTCAGGGATTTAAACCGAGCCAGTCCGAAGGACGATTTTCCCCTACCGCACATCGATGAGTTAGTGGACTTCACAGCAGGGCACGCTTTGCTCTCATTCATGGATGGCTTTTCAGGATATAATCAGATAGTGATGGCGCCGGAGGACAGAGAAAAGACTGCATTCACCACCCCGTGGGGGACATACTGCTGTCGGGTCATGCCGTTTGGGTTGAAGAATGCTGGGGCTACTTATCAACGGGCCGCGACCACAATACTACATGATATGATCCACAAAGAGGTTGAGGTGTATGTGGACGACATGATTGTCAAGTCCAAGGAAAGAGAGGGCCACTACACCGCCTTGCAAAAGTTTTTCCAAAGGATCAGGGAATTCCGGTTGCGGCTGAACCCTCAGAAGTGTACATTTGGTGTTACAGCGGGAAAAATGCTGGGGTTTCTGATTACACAAAGGGGCATCGAGGTCGACCCTTCCAAAATCAAGGCCATCTTAGAAATGCCCCCACCAAGGACTAAAAAGGAGGTGCGCGGCTTTCTGGGTAAAGTGCAATTCATAAGACGGTTTATTTCAAAACTAACCTTGACTTGTGGACCACTTTTTGGCCTCCTCAAGAAAGGAAAGAAGTTCCAATGGGACGGCCGGTGTCAAGCTGCATTTGAACAGATTAAAGAATATCTACAGAACCCACCCGTTCTATCACCAGCAGAACCAGGGAAACCGTTGATTTTGTATCTGTCAGTGACTGAGACCACGATGGGCTGCATGCTTGCACAAGAATCAGAAGATAAGGTGGAGAAAGCCATCTATTATTTGAGCAAGAAAATGCTGGAGTATGAGACCCGATATACACCACTGGAAAAGGCTTGCTTAGCTCTGGTATGGGCTACCAGGAAGCTGCGGCACTACCTGTTAGCTCACTCTGTAATGTTGGTTTCACGTCTCGATCCCATCAAATATCTTTTCGAGAAACCAGCGCTTACGGGTAGGCTAGCTCGTTGGTTGCTGTTGCTTTCCGAATTTGATCTTACATATGTGACGCGCAAGTCAGTGAAAGGAAGAGCAGTGGCAGAGTTCCTTGCCGACCACCCGGTCGAGGGGGATGAAGCAGTTGAGTATTTATTCCCAGATGAAACAATTCTGCATATCGACGAAGAAACTTGGACAATGTACTTTGACGGAGCGTCAAATCAACATGGGTATGGGATAGGAGTGTTGCTGATAGCACCCGACAACTCCCGTATCCCTCTAGCCTTCAAACTCCGGTTCAAAGTCTCAAACAATGAAGCAGAATATGAAGCGTGCATCGCTGGTTTAGAAGCAGCCCTGGAACTAGGGGCAAGACGGCTGGACGTCATTGGGGACTCGAACCTTGTTGTGTCTCAAGCTAAAGGAGACTGGAAAGTAAAAGAAGAAAATATGATAATGTATCACCAAACCTTGGATTTACTGATTCCTCGGTTTGAGAAGCTGAATTTCGCTCATCTATTAAGAGAGAACAACAAGTTCGCAGACGCCTTAGCAACTCTATCATCAATGATAGACATCCCGTGTGGAGTCCGGATGCGTCCAGTCATCATCGACCAGAAATTTGTACCTGCTTATGAGTCGATTGCAACCATAGATGAAGTTCAGGACGAACACCCTTGGTACTACGATATCTGGAATTTCTTGGAGAAAGAAGCATACCCGCCAGGGGTAAATGCCAAAGACAAGAGGGCAATTAGAAGAATGTCGGTTTAGTTCATCATCTGTGGGGGTAAGCTGTATAGAAGAGGTCATCTGGGAATGCATAAACTGTGTGTTGATGCTGAAGAGTCCAAGCGTCTGATGGAAGCCATCCACGGGGGTGAATGTGGTGCACATATGAATGGGGTGATGTTGGCTAGGAAGATCCTTAGACAAGGTTTTTACTGGTCCACCATGGAGGAGGATTGTATCGGTTTCGTCAGGCGATGCCACAAATGTCAGATTCATGCAAATCGCATGAACATTCCGCCGTCAAAGCTGTACAACATGACTTCACCATGGCCATTTTCTGTCTGGGGAATCGATGTAATTGGGGCTGTTACGCCAAAGGGGTCGAATGGGCATGAGTTCATCCTCGTAGCGATAGATTATTTCACGAAGTGGGTTGAGGCCCAGTCTTATGCGGTGTTGAAGGCTTCGCACGTCGCAAAATTCATCAGAAACAACATTATCTGTCGTTACGGGGTTCCCAATGAAATAGTCTCTGACAATGGTTCCCACTTCAAGAAAGAGGTGATTGACTTGTTGAAGAAATACAATGTGGCTTTTCATAAGTCGTCTACTTACCGGCCACAAACCAACGGAGCAGTTGAGGCCGCCAACAAGAACATCAAGCGCATACTACAGCAGATGGTGGAAACCTATCGGGATTGGCCAGATAAGCTGCCGTTTGCTCTGTGGGGCTACAGGACTTCGATCAGAACTTCAACTGGGGCGACTCCGTATTCATTAGTTTATGGGATGGAGGCCGTTCTACCTATTGAGATTGAGGTTCCGTCATTACGAGTATTGGCCGAGTGCCATATAGCCGAAGCAGATTGGCAGCAAAACAGATTTGAGGAACTCATGCTTTTCGATGAAAGAAGGTTGAAGGCACTGTACCATGTTCAGGGTTATCAACGCAGAATCGCCCGGGCTTTCAACAAGAAGGTTAAGTCCAGGAATTTGAAAGAAGGAGATTTAGTACTCAAGGACAACCGAGCTCCTATCCACGACCCAAGGGGCAAGTTCAGACCTAATTGGACTGGTCCTTACATCATCAAGTCAATCTGGTCAGGTGGAGCTGTGGTTCTGATGGATCTAGATGGCTTAGAGTTTTCCCAACCGATCAATATGGACAAGTTGAAGAAATACCACCCCTGAGAGGCTCGCTAGGCCGAAAACCCGAAAGGGCGACCTAGGCAAAACTCAGAACACAAAAAATTTGAAATTATAAAAACTGAGCTCGCAAGGTTGAAAACCCGCAAAGGGCGGCCTTGGCAAAAGTTAGAGCGCAAAAGGAGAGTAAAAATACCCGAGCGAACCTAAGCCTGAACTACGTAAGGCTTGATTCCCATCTTTGGGATACGTAGGCAGCTTCATCTTGAAGTTCAGTCACAATCTTTTCCCCGATCAACTTCGTCCATTTTAATCATCTCAGTCATCTTTATTCATCAGCATTTATTGTGATCTCCGGTACAGTGCTATTCAAACTAGGGGCAACTTTCCGTTGCGATGAAGTGCTGCGGCACCATTCAAACTAGGGGCAACTTTCCAGTTGCTAGGATTCGGGGTTGTGCATCTCGGTGACAGATCTCAGGCGTGTCCAGTTCTGATCCATATTCGAAAATAGTTTTGAAAAGTTTTAATAAAAGTTGACTTTGTTCAAATTAATCTTTTTACAACTAAGACCATTTTTGGACCAAAAGTGGAGAATTTTCAGTACCACAACCTTCAATTTCATTGATTTCAAAACAGAGTTCTGTTGCTCTTGCATACAATTGAAGTTGCTTTTTATTACATTCATAACGAAAACTTGAAAGTACTAATAAAGCAATAAATCTGGGGCACAGTCCAGTCAGATGTCCCTGCGCCCCCTTCCAGAGCTAGTCAAAGCTTCAGATGCCAACTTGGGCCCAACTTGTGCTTCTTCATTGAGCCAATCCCAGCACTCATCAGACAACGTGCAATTGAAAGCAGGGGCAGGGGCCAGGAGCTCTCTGGTCCTTCAAGCTGTAATAGGCCGGGCAAGATGTGCACCTCGGACTGGGAATGTAGCTGGATACTCTATCCCCTCCGGAGGGCAAGTCTGATCATGGCCGAACTGGCGCAGAATACGGAATGGAAAGTAAAATACACAGTGAGTCAAACCGATCAGTCGAATCCCAACCTGCCAGGACATGCTATAGCTCATTGCCGGGAGATTGAGCCAAGAGCAACGCCACGCAATGCGATCTGCCGATAAATTGCACATCCATTCAAACCACCAGCTCTCATCAGGAGCATTAACTAGGCGTTGCCGAAAGAAGTAGCCGTGGGCTGAATAAGCAGGGCAAGAGTCCACAACTTGCAACTTATCCATCAACCATATCTGGGGAGGGATGAAAAATGAGAGATTAAAGAATAGAGAGATGTGCGATGAGAGAAAAGTGAGATAGGGGTTTTGTGAGAAAAATCGAGCCCGAGGGCCGAGTGATGTGAGTGAACATACATGTGAGCTTGGATGGGAAACATTACCTGTAGCAGTAGTGGACTCCCTGCAAATCTGGTTGTCTCCCGGCAGTAGAAGGCATCCAGGCCTATCAATTTCGGATGCATTCCATTATCCAGGAAGTCGTACATCGTGCTACATTTTTGCTTATCGAGTTGTTGTTTTTGCTTATTGAGTTGTAAGTTTTGTCGAGCTGTCGCATTTTGTGTTTTGAGTTGTTACTTTTTGATTACACAATTTTGTTAAGTCTTGTCGATTGAGTCGTTAACATTGTTGTATTTTGTTTATCGAGTTGTAAACTTGCTAAGATTCTGTTTTATTTCTTAGTGAGTCAATTTGTTCTTATTTATTGCGTCGGTTCACTACCTGACCCGGTAATACATGAGGCACATTTTCATTCAATTCCACTTTGTGCAAAATAATGCGATGCGATGCTGAGAATTTCAAATACAATATCTTTTCAAAAGCTGTTTCATTTCATCATGTTTTACAACAAAATAAAGGTACAAGTTTTACAGAAAATAAAACTGCCTGACAATGTGCAAAGTGCTACAAACTACTAGCTAAAAAGTAGAATAAAGCAGGAAATAACATCAGTGCCCTCGGGAGCGGGAATGGGGAGGCCCTCTCATCCTCTTCTGCAGGATAATCTCTACCTCGTCATCACCATTTGGATCGGAGCTGTCGTCCTCCGGATCCCCCTCAGGCTCGTCTCCACTCCCGGAACCAAGACCGGAGCCTCCCCCTCCAGGAGATGTGTCTGACACATGATCTGCGACCTCCTCCTCGTCATCCTCAACAATGGGTGCCCTGCGTCTGCGAGACGACCCTCCTCCTCGAGCTCCTCGGTGAGGCTGAGATGGCCCAGCTCCTCGAGGCCCAGTACCTCTACCTCTCTGAAAAGGCCCGGGAGGCCCACCTTGTGTCGGAGCATAGACTGGAGGCATCTGAAAATGCAAAGTGCAATACATTAGTTCAAACATAAAAAGCAGGTGCAAGTACAGTATGGGAGTGGGGTGTATGCCAGATGTGTTCTACACAGCCTATCAGTGCAATGGAATGTTTAAAGCCAGAGCATTAACAGAAATATGATAAATGCAAGAAAGATGAAGGGTACCTGGAAGCCCATGATGGACATCTGTGCCTCTCTGCGCAGGACCATCCCCTCGAGTGAGGCCACCACTCCGAGCATCTGATCTATGTAATCTCGAGGAGGCTGCAGATACAAGCTCGATTCATCAATTAATAAGCAACTGTCAAAATGTCTGTGTGACAAATGAAGAATGGTAGAACATACCGGTGGTGAGTCAGGATCACTGACGTATCTGTGACCAGGCGCCGGAGGCTCCATAGGGATCGGAATCGGGGAGGTAGCCCCATACTGCCAACACGTCAACTCAGTCGGCATCTCTGGCCATCCAGGGTGATCAAGAGTCGGAGGGATCGGAGGAATCGGACTGCCTCTACCTCTAGATGTGCTAGCCCTGCTAGAAGAAGGGATGTCTGTAGCACGAGCATGACTCGAAGATGGTGCGCCCGCGGACCTCCGTGGTGGAGCCCGTACTCCCGTCAAGGGGGGCATCAAATATATACGGCGGTAGGTGGCGTAGCTCCCCTCAAGGAGATGTATCAAAGCATCACTGCCCTGCATAGCACTGCTGACCTCCTCAGGAGATAATCTATCAGCAGTCCGCATGGTGTCTGGAGGCACAGCAGGAGGGTCCTGAGAATTCCCCCCCCATAGCTGGCGCTGGAAGCGTTCCCCCAGGAACCAAACTCTACCCACTGGTCCCTCGAGCAGGAACCTATACTGGGAACTAGTCGACCCTCCGGGGTACTGATCCTCGAGGTCATCGCCGAAGATTGCCCAAGGCTGCCAAGTGATCTGCGGATAACCAGTGCATAAGTCAATCAGAAATCAGAACATACAAAGCAGATCAAAGATGAAAATGGAAAAAGAACTGAGAGTTCTAAAATACCTCTGTCGCTCGAACAGTGTCGAAGTACTGCCGCAGAGAGAAGAGAGTCTCTCGAGGCCTCGACAAGTGCTCGCCCTCAAACATCAGTGAATATGGGGTCATAGGAGGTCCTGTCACCTCCATCTCCGGGGCTAATGTGGGAAAATATGCATATACCCATAGCTGAGAAAAGCAGTGCGGGATGTGAATACAAGGTGCTAAAGGCAGAATACAGAGTGCAAAGTGCGCCGTGTGTGCAGTGAACAAGCAATGAGAAGCAAAAAATGTAAATCAAAAGGACAGAATGTACCTCCCAGGTTCTCCAGTAGCCGCCGAGTAAATCTCCCCGTCCGCGAGAGACTGCGCTCATGTAACAGTACAGGGTAGCCAGGCTAGCGCCACCCCAATCATACTGGCTGACCTGCGATAGGTCTACCAAAGCACTCAGGAGATATAATCCTACCATGTTCCCTCTATCAGCAAACAAGGTGGTGCCGAGGAGATACATGAGAAAACCGCGGGCATACTGCTCCGCCTCCTCAGGAGTACCGGGCTCCATCTGTGGCCGCCGGAAGTGCAAAGCAAACCAGGAGTATCGGACTCTCCCCGAACCTCTGTCTACAGGCGGGTGTGTCCCCAATAGGTGCATCCAAGCAGCCTCCCACTGGCCCATATCCTCGTCATAGGGAATGGGTACACCGCCTACGTCTAGGCCGGTGAGTATAGCGAAGTCCAGTGGGGTCATGGTCATATCCCCGGCTGCAGAAAAATGGAAAGAATTGGTGGTGTCCCACCACCTCTCTGCTAGAGCCGCGAATAAAGTCCTACTGATGAGGCAACGAGATAATCCCCTGCAGAATGGTCCAAATCCTGCAAGGTCGACCAAGCCCCGGACAGCTTCCGGAAGCTCAAAATACCACTCCCTCGCGGTGACGGAACCATATCCTCGCACTGTGCGAGAATGAACCTGCATTTAGAATGAATGCATAGATCAGCAAATGAAGTGAAAATGAGCTGTGTACAAATGAAGTGAAAATGAGCTGTGTGCAAATGAAGTGAAAACGGGCTGCGTGTTCAGTAAATTTGGTATTTGGGCTGCGTGTTCAAAGTTTCAGTACATCTGAGTTTGGGACTGTGTGTTCTACTCAACATCAGTGGGCTGTGTGTTCACCTCAAATTGGGACTGTGCGTTCTACTCAACATCAGTGGGCTGTGTGTTCACCTCAAATGGGACTGTGTGTTCTACTCAACATCAGTGGGCTGTGTGTTCACCTCAAATTGGGACTGTGCGTTCTACTCAACATCAGTGGGCTGTGTGTTCACCTCAAATTGGAACTGTGTGTTCTACTCAACATCAGTGGGCTGTGTGTTCACCTCAAATTGGGACTGTGTGTTCTACTCAACATCAGTGGGCTGTGTGTTCACCTCAAATTGGGACTGTGTGTTCTACTCAACATCAGTGGGCTGTGCGTTGGCTTCAAATTGGAACTGTGTGTTCTACTCAACATCAGTGGGCTGTGTGTTCGCTTCAAATCTGGGCTGTGTGTTCAGTACATCAAGTTTGGGGCTGTGTGTTCTACTCTCAATTAGTGGGCTGTGTGTTCGCTTCAAATCTGAGCTGTGTGTTCAGTGCATCAAAGTTTAGGGCTGTGTGTTCTACTTTCAAATCTGGGCTGCGTGTTCAGAAAATCTGAGTTTTGGGAGTATGTGTTCTACTCTTAGTCAGTATGTGTTGTGTGCTCATTTTCAACTTCGGGCTGTGTGTTTGGCGAATCAATGTTTGAGCCGTGTGTTCAATTCCTAACTAATGTATACTATGCGTTCACAATTATTCAATGAGCTGTGTTCACGGAATTCAAGTGGCTAAGTCACATACTCAGGATGCAAGTACTATGTCATAAGCTAAACTGTGTGTCTAAGCATGGCAGGGGAATGAAATGCACGAGGAATACAGAGACTAAAGTAAAATACCTCTGCATCATAAGAGAGGTGCTGCTCTGGCTCTCGTAGGAGAAGATCCCTTGGTACTCGGTTGTTAAACTCAGTGAAATGACGAAAAGTGGCCCGCGGAAGCCTATGAACCGCTGGGGCATATCGATCGGGAATGAAAGGGCGAACTCTCGGAGGCAATGCCATAATGTCAAAGTCATCTCCGGCGCCGGGAAAACCTCCGCCGTGAGGGAAATGGCCCGCCATGTCGAGAAATCTGCAAAGAGGAGCAAAAATGAGCAAAATGGGCCAAAGTTGGAAAAAGTCAACAAAAGTCAACTCTCGGGAAACAAAAAGTCAACAAAAGTCAACCCCCGGGAAAATTTTCCAAATATCGAAACAAAATTACCTCAAGTGGTGAAAATGAGAAGAGAAGCCCCAAAGTCGAAATTTAGTCGCTTCAAAGTGCTTAAATCTGAAAGATTTCGCAAAAACAACTTGCGTGGGAGGCCGAGGGGCGCGTATAAAATGCAGATCTGAGAGAGAAAATGGCTTAGAGAGCAAGAGGAGAGAATTCCACACTTGGGGGTGTGATTTCGGAGGCAATGGGCAAGCATATATATAGAAAATGTCAAAATGACCATTTTGCCCCTGCTTTTGGCAGGTGGCCGGCCGGCCACCTAACCTGGCTGGCCGGCCCCTCTACTTTTTGGCCCTGGCCGATGGCCTCTCCTAGGGCAATGGGCTGGCCGACCATGTCCCCCACCCCCTCCCCTACCTCTCTGCAAATTTTGAGGAAAATCGGAGTTCCCGGGACCTAAAAAAGTTGAAGAAAAGTGCACTTTCTGGCGCCGAATTGCTCCGCCGGAACTTTGTTTGCAATTATTGACATGTGTCTCGTCATTATTCATCAAAATCAGAGCGTATCCTTTTTAAACATGTTGTGACCTCTCCAGGAGGTGAATCAGAGGCCGCGATTGAGTTGCCGTCGCCGAAATGCGCGTTTTCCGGTTCATCATTTCATGTCAAATGGGCATCCTGATTTATGTTCGTTTTGCTTCATTCGGCTCATAATTCGCATTCTCATGATTGTTTTGCATTGTCATGCATGATTTCTTGGTGTATAATACTTCCATGCTTGAACATGCGTTGTCACGCATTGTCTGTTCTCGC
This sequence comes from Camellia granthamiana, assembly GCA_036172215.1. Lineage (NCBI taxonomy): Eukaryota > Viridiplantae > Streptophyta > Magnoliopsida > Ericales > Theaceae > Camellia > Camellia granthamiana. Next base: position 57,196,492 of record CM069905.1, read on the forward strand.
ATTGTGATGCATTCATTCGCCGACACTGTGTGTGTCAAGCTTTTGGAACTATAGGAGTCACATGGAATGTATGTTGTTGCATATTGTTCTTGTTGAATTTCTCTATTTTGCAGGCACGATATTGTATGTACGGTTCATTTGAGGCTGGTGCGACCAGACGAATCGCGCAGGTATCGTATCTTCTCCGTGTGAGACGCGATGAGAATTGAATGATTCTCCGCACTCCTAACTGCATGAAATGTAGTTGTTTGCTTTGCCTTCTTGCTTATAATTGTTGCATCTATTTGCGAATACTTGCTTCATTACAGCTTCCTGCACTCGCATGATCATCTGGCTCTGCGCCTATCATTTTGCATTTTGCCCCTGCCTTCGGGCACACGTTCTCTGTTTATCTCGTATGATTGTCTAAGTCTTCGGCCTTGTCAAAAATGGTTTGTCTCTGGGCTTTGACATTCACTCCCGTCATTGTTATGACTTCCGAGTTCTGTCAAAGAGGGGCAACTGTAGACACCCCATTTTTGACCGACCTTAAGACTCAGACGTCACCAGTTGAGCGCTCGGTGATGTTGCATACTGTGCTCGTTCAGAAGTCTCAGAGTCGCGGCCGCGCGCCCTGCCTCCGGACCTCCGAACCATCTTCTCTACCTTGTCTCGGTTTGCGAACCAGGCCCGGTTTTCTCTGTTTTCTTTCCTAAGGGAAGGGAGTGGTCCCGCAGATTATCTCCCGGTGGCCGTGAGCTACTTTTCGTGGCCGTAGGCCATTTTGCCCATTTCGGAGCCCGGTTCCCGGTTTTCGGGGCCGTTAGGCCGTGTGCCTCGGCTCGGGACCGCCCAACCATCTCTGCTTTCTCCGATTTTTGGCGGAGACCTCTGTTTTAATATTCCGAGGAACCCTGGGGCCCCTGATGCCCACTTCGTGGTCGTGTGCCACTTCCGGTACCTGTAGCCGGTTTTCGGGACCCCAAACTGCGCGGTTTTGGTCCCGAGCATTCATTTCGCATCCATTTTCTCCGGTTTTTGGCAGGTATCTCTGTTTCGTCATTCCAGAGGACACTGGGGTCGCAGATACCCACTTCGCTGCTGAACACCACTTCCGGCACCCGCAGCTCATTTTCGGGATCCCGAATTGCTCGGTTTTGGCTCCGAGCGTTCATTTCTCATTAGTTTTTGTTCAAACTTGGCAGGTGCCTCTGTTTCAACATCAGGAAGATCACTGGGGGGTGGGAGGCCAGCAATTATCCCAGATAACCAGTTTCGCTCCTCCGGAGCCCGTTTTGCTCACTTCCGGGCCAATGTTGAACACCCTAGGGGTATTTTCTTCCAACCAAAGCTACATATCTGTGATGAGGGCATCTAGGAGGACCCTAAGGGTTGGTGGTCGGCCAGAAATTCAGGGTTTCATTTTTGGGCCTCTCCTTCAAACTCTATGTTGTGGCTCCTGCTTCAGTGTTGCCAATTTCTGACCTTGGAACCTTGTTCTACACATCTTGGAGGACACTTTGGCATAGTGGTCGGCCAGCAATTGTTGACTTCATTTTTGGGCCTCTCCTTCAAGCTCTATGTTGTGGCTCCTGCTTCAGAGTTGCCAGATTTCAACCATGGGGTCTTGTTCTACACATCTTGGAGGACACTTTGGTATGGTGGTCGGCCAGAAATTATTTTGTTCATTTTTTGGGGGTGGCCGGCCGGCCATGGTGAGTGGCTGGCCGACCAGGTGGGGTGGCCAGCCGGCCACCTCCCACAAATTTACCTGGCCGGCCAGCTTCCTGCTTTCCAGCCTGTCCCAGCTGTCCGGATATCTTCCAGCATATCCCGGGGCATCCGGGGGATATTTCGGGAGGGAAAGATTGGGTGCTTTCCCTCCCCTTTTACACCCCATTTCTTGTCTATTTGAAGGGCCCTCCCTCTCCTTCTTCAAGGTTGGAAAAAATTGTCTCAAGTGATCATCTTCAAATTCCTCCATTTTCATAGCTCAAAACCTTAAAAAAGCTTCTAAGTCCCTAGGTCTTCTCTTCATCAACACCTAGCCTCACCATCCCTACCACCACTCCAGCAGCTAGGAAGTGAATTTCAGAGGTTGAGAAGCTACAAATCAAAGCCAAGAATCAAAGAAAGACAAGTCTTCAAGGGTAAGTCTTCAAAACCAACTTTTAGGGCTTTTTCTTGGTTCATTTTTATACTCTAATTGGTTGAGAATTGGGGCTCCGACCCCTACTGCTTTTGTGCTTGTTTTGAGCCCCTCTACAACTTTGTAGAAGGGCTCAACTTTATTTGATGCTTCTATGATATACTTGTTTCAATACCTAGCTTTTATGCCATTATCTTGCATGCTAGTTTAGGCCTATTTCCTTTTGTTTTTAGGGGTCCGACCCCTACTGGTTTTGTGCTCATTTTGAGCCCCTCTACAACATTGTAGAAGGGCTCAACCTCATTTGGCCATTGTATATACCACCTCCTTCAAATTTCATCAAGTGTGCCATTTTTGCATGCAATTTTTGACCTATTTGTGTTTGTTTTTGGGACTTCGACCCCTACTGGTTTTAGTCTCTTTTTGACCCCCTTTACATATTTCATGAAGGAAGTTTGGTCATTTGATGTATAGATAGCATGTCTCATGATATAGCATGTTTGGAGCCTACTTTGCATGGATTTTATAGCATGTTTGTATTCTGATTTTGAGGATGTCATCTTCTGAAATCGTGCTTATTTTTATCTCATCTTCAATGTTGTAGAAGAAAGTTTGTCCATTTGGGGTTTGCATATGTCACTTGTCTCAATACTCCTCTTTTGGCCACTAACTTTGCATGCTATTGTTGATCTATCTATGCTTGCATCTTGGCCAAGTTTGTTACTGAAATATGCCATATTTGGGACTGCCTTGCTACTGTTCTTGCTGCCATGATCATATTTTGCATGTATAGCATGGCTATAGGCCATTTCGGGGCTTAATTTCACATTTTCGGGATGAATGCATGCTTCGAGTGTCATTTCGAATTGTTTCGGGGCTGTTTTCCCCTTTATTTAAGTGCTGAAATTCCATTTCCATGCTTGCATATCATTTCCCATGCCATTTGTATCATTTTTGCATTGCCTCGGTTTGCGTGCCAATGGGCACGCACTTCGAGGCACCTCATTTTTATCATTCCGGCACCTATGTGAGCGTGGCTGAGGCTATCTCATGTTGGCGTAAGCCCAATTTTCATTTTCATGTTTCTACATCATTGCCTCGATTTGCGTGTCCGCGGACACGCGTTTCGAGGCAGCTTTGTTTTTATCCGACGGCCTCCTATGTGAGTGAGCTGAGGCTCTCCCATGTTGGTGTAAGCCCATCGTTGCATTCTGTATGCCATTTCGTCTCATTTTATCATTGCTTCGGTTTTGCGTGCTTGTGGGGGGCGCATTTCGAGGCACTTTCGGTTTTATCCGATTTTCCATCGCATATCATCGCCCTCGGTTTGCGTGCCCGTGGGCGCGCATTTCGAGGCACTTCGGTTTTATCCGATTTTCCATCGCATATCATCGCCTCGGTTTGCGTGCTTGTGGGCGCGCATTTCGAGGCACTTCGGTTTTTATCCGATTTTCCATCGCATATCATCGCCTCGGTTTGCGTGCCTGTGGGCGCGCACGATCCCGAGGCACTTCGGTTTTTATCCGATTTCTACTTCATATCATCGCCTCGGTTTGCGTGCCCGTGTGCACGCATTTCGAGACCTTCTGCTTTATCCGGTTTGCATTGCGCATGCCTCCGCCTCGGTTTGCGTGCCCGCGTGCACGCATTTCGAGGCACTCTGTTTTTATCCGATTTGCATTTCATCATTGCCTTCGGTTTTGCGTGCCAGTGGGCACGCATTCCGAGGCACCTCATTCTTGTCATTCCGGCATCCCGTGTGAGTGTGGCTGAGGCCCCTCTCATATTGGTGGTAAGCCCATCATTTGCATTTCGTGCCTTTATGTTATCGCCCTCGGTTTGCGTGCCAGTGGGGCACGCATTTCGAGGCATCTCATTTTCATAGCATTGCGCATGCTAGGATTGTATGTTAGTTGCATTTCATGCATATCATGCATATTGCACGAGAAACGAGGCACGTTTCGTACTCCGAGTGACGGAACGGGTCCTCAAATTCCCAAGTCACCGACACTCCCGGATTACCCATGATGGAGTTAGGTTTTGGTTGTAGGCATTCATCTGCATTCATCAGCCCATATTGAGTTGTGCTCAATTCGGTTCCTCGGCCATCATGCATCGATATGCGTGATTGGTGGCACGAGGATCGAGACATGCATATATTTTGTGAAATACATTGCTATGCCCTTTTCCTGCTCTCTGTTGCAGCAACATCAAGAATCAGCGCCTTTTCGGAGTCCAGCACGCATTTCGAGAAAAATTGCAAACAGAGGCGAATTGGGGCATCTCTCAATGGATTTCCGCGCGCCAGGCAGCCCAGCATACATCATCCATCAGAAGCAAAGGCAGTCCCCTGGCTTGCATGCCAGTTTACTTCTTTTGTAATTAATTTGTTAATTAATTAGAAATCTGTAATATTCGGACTGTATATTCTTTTATTTCGGACTGTATTATTTATTTGGACCCTCTGCGCGAGGGCATAACTGTAATAAGGGTGGGTGAGTGTGATGTATGTCTTCCAACCCCCATTTTCTTTCTCCCTTTTATTTACCCGCTTACGATGGTTAGATATAGGGCATATTTCAATTAGCATAACAGTATGACAGCATGTTTGCATCATTCATCTGTTTTGCATGCACCGGGCTCGGCGCATCATACAAACTGCATCTGTATTTTCAATTCCAAATTGAGTACTTGATAGCTGTAGCATTTCATATGCCATATTTAGAATAGCCGAGCCTGCCATTAGTTTGCATTTTTGCATGTGTTGCATTAGGCATTCTGTATATTTTAGGATCATGCATGATTTCTAATCGGTTTTCTGTTTTTGGCTTGGAGTACTCTCGGTGAGTGTGTTTATGCTTTAGCATCCTTGCATGCGTGTAAGTGACTGCCATGATAGCATGCTTAACCATGAGGCTATGTGCTTAATGTGATATAATTGCCTTGAATGCCTGTGGGTGGAGGTTGAGTTATCTGAAGTGGAACAAATCATTGACTGTTTGCTAAGCCCACTAGATAGTGGCAAAATCACTGTTTTTCTAAGCCCACCTGAGGGTGGCAAATCCGCATTTTAGCCTACCTGCGGGTAGCACCATCAAACCATTTTCAAACAAACAAACATGAAATGTTTTGTTCCAAATCAGGCGACTCAGTCTATACTTGTTTGCTGCGAGCATCACATAGTAAACTAGGCTAATAACCGGAATAAGAACTCACAATGTTTTCAAAAACAGATATCATGGTTAGTAGAGGCCGGTCTTTGACCGGGCGAGCGGGGGTGCTCACGATGTGACCTTCCCCAATCGTACCCAAGTTCCCGAGCCAACTTTGGTGATGACGGACACGTGGCCTTTTGGCACCGAGTCAGGGTTTCCTAAATTTCCCATTTAAAAATATTTAGGTGGCGACTCTGTTATCTGGCAAAGCAGTCCATGTCTGGCACTTCTTTCAAAAAATCAGTTTTCTCAAAACGATTTGCCGGATTTGGACTCTTTGGTTCGAGATTTGGAACCGCAACACAAAAATCGAGTCCGAACTGTAGCGAGGTCCCCCGCGGGCGTTGTTACAGAGGGCAGCGCCCCGATGAGGTCGAAGGGTAGCGCCCCCGAAGCAAAAATACAAAATGCATTCGAAGTTGCTTGAGCCACACATGCGAAAAACAGTGGAGGGCTTGTTTGGCTACTGCAATAAATGCAGGTGTGGGAGTGCAAGTGCGGGAGAAGCACCACACGTGCGGTGGTAGGTGAGTCCGAAATTTTAGTCTTTTATTCTCTTTAGGCTGAGTGTATCTCACTCTTGTAAGGTCTCTCTCTCTCTCTCTAAAAACCCTTTCCTCTCCCTTTTCTCCACATTTCCCTACGCCAAATTGGATCAAAACCTTGATTTCTCAAGATCCATTAGAGTTCTGCCATAGTTTCTTCATCAAAGTTGGTTAACTTCTCGAGGGCTTCATTGTGTGCGGTGAAGATTGAGTTTCGACACCGTTGATTTTGGAGGTTTCATCTCATTTCTTCTTCAAAACTTGAGGTAGGGATTTTCTTAGAGTTATATATATGTTTTTGCAAGATCTATATGATTTTCGAAATCATCTTTCGATAGCTTTGAAAATTGATTGTTGATTCAAGAAGTTGAGCGATTTTGAAAGTGGGTTTGTCTTTTGTTCTTTTAAAATGATCTTATGGGTTTTGATCTTCGTTGATTGAAGAAAAGATGATTTTGGAAAGTTTTCTTTCAAAAGATTTGAGTTTTATAGTTTTGATGAGAAAGCCTAGAATTTGGGGATTTTTTTTTAAGAGACTGAAAATCCATGAATGATATTGTTATATTTATTTTGTGTGTCAAAATAAATGGTTGTTTGGAAAATTTCTTATTTATATTTATATAAATGATGAATTTCAGGGAATATGAGAATTATTGTTCATTTTGGAAATTATTACTTGAGAAGAGAGAATTGTGTCATTCCTTGGATGATGAATTGGAATAAAAGTATTTATATTCATCTTGTGTTATTAGCATATCAATTCATTTGATTACATTAAACTTTGAAAGTTGATTTGAAAACTTGCATTGAGAAAAGAATGTTGAGAAAAAAGTTTTCATAGAATGGTTTTGAGGTAAATACGTTGGTAAGTCTTGATAGGTAGTGTAGATGATATTGAATAAGTTAGCCTGAGAGTCCGGGGTGAAAGATCGAAAACCTGCGCGGATAGGTGTCGAGCTTTTTGGTTAATACCGGTAAAAATGACAAATTGGTAGTACTTGTATAGTCTACTTGCAAACATCGACCTAGGGATTACTAGAGTCGTATTTACCGCTCGCAAAATGAATTGTTAAGTTTTGAAGAATTGAAATTGCATGATATCATTGAGCATGGGGGTTTTCAAAGATGAAGATGTGATTTTCTTTCAAAAGAGCATAGCATGGCATGTGCATTTCATCTCTTGAGACTTGTATAAAATGTATATACTTTGTTAAGGATTTTCTACTGACCTTTATCCTCACACTACGGGATTTTTGTGCAGGAAAAGATGTGATGATGCTGCCTAACTAAAGGCGAGGAAATGTGTGTTGAGAGTACGAGACTCTCATTTTGCTGTGACTCTATGTGTAAGCCAAGGGTTGTATGTGTGTGGGTTTGAATAACCGTTTTGTGTAACCAGGCTCAAGCCTTGGAAACTTGTAAACCCTTGGGGGTATTTGTTTGTTTATTTACTTGTTGTTGGATTAATGTATTGTTGCATAAAGAACTATTGTATCATGTAATGTAAGTTTGGAGATTTATATTCGATTTTCCTTGAAAGAGCCATGATTGTTGTATTATCATTTGGGCTAGAAATTTGGGTCATTACAGGATAAGCCTAAAAATTCGTTGACTTTGTGTTCAACAGTTATGCACAATATAATAATGCATATCGGCTTTTTTGTTGACAAATCTAATATTCAGATTTACACAATAATACTATCATGGAATTGAGGAAGCGGTTGTCATAGGAAAATAAATGAGTAAGGCTAGGACTTTAAAGTTTCCTCTGTCCAATCTTATGGTGGCTAGTGAGGCTAAAAGCTTATTTAAAGCTGTGATTTCTCTAGAAATAAGTTATTAATTTAACTTTATCTGGCATAGGTAGTAAGCCTTGGGATGCAAGCGAATGAAAGCCTATAAGACAGTCTTATTATCAAAGGATACAGGCAAAGAGAAGACCTGGATTACTTTGATACGTGATCACCAGTTATGGTGAGTGTGATTGCAATTGTGCGAAGTCTAGAGATACATCAAGATAGATATTTAGATAGCTTTCCTATATGAAGATTTAGTTGAATTAATCTTTATGGAACAACCCAAAGGGTTTGTCGGTTCCAGGATGAGGAAAGTCTGTAAGCTTGAAAAATCATTGTATTGTTTGAAGCAAGCCCCTCAACAATGGCATGAGAAGTTTGACAACACTATGTTATTGAATGGGTTTAGAATCAACAAATGTGACAAATGTGTATATGTCAAAGACATTGACAGAGGTTATGTCATTTTGTGTCTATATGTTGATGACATACTCATTGTTAGTAGTAATGATGAAATGTTCAATAATACCAAGTGAATGTTGAACTCTAAGTTTGATATGGGCCTTGCAGATGTATATTTGATAATTAAGATTACCAGAACATCTAGTGGTGTTGTGCTTTCGTAGTCTCATCATGTTGATAAAATACCTGAGAAATTTTGTAAATCAAATACAAGTGTGTCGAGGACACTAGGAGACTTGAGTCTCTATTTGACCAAGAATAATGGAATATTCTCGAGTCATTGGAAGTTCGATGTATTTGATAAGTTACACAAGGCCAGATATAACCTACTCAATTAGCAAGCTAAGTAGATACACGAGTAATCCTAATGCCTATTTTTACAAGGCATTTGTGCAGGTACTAAGGTACTTACTATGAAGCTGGCGTAGACACCCTATTTTTGACCGCTTGCAAGACTTGGACGCTTTGTCCTGCGCACTCGATGATGAAAGTTGCATTGAGTATGGTTCGAATTCTCAATGAAGAATCTAAGTTCAAGCTTCGAAACGAGCCCAAACCTTTCATATTTACACTATTTGTGCCCCAAAATTTCATTTTTGAACCCTATACTAACCTGCACTGAGCCTGAAACAAAGGAACAAGGGAGCACATTGGGAGCTGGCCGTGCCCCACTGGGAGCCGGTCGTGGCATTTAGGGCCGGTCGGGTCTCTTTAGCGAGAAGCACTGATCTGGGCGAGAATCAGCCAGCTATCTTTTTTTGAAGATATTTTCGACCTATTTTGCTCAAATTCTATAAATACAAGCTGATCACACTGTGTTGAGGGTTAGAAAAATTCCAAAGTAGCTAAATCACCTTTTTGAGCTCCTTCTTCTTGTGCAAGCTAGCTTTGAGATATTTTGTCACCCTTACACCATATCTATACACCATATACAACCTTAGAGCAAAGCCTTAGAGCCTTGGTTGAGACTTGTGAATCACAATTTACACTTGAGAGGGCCTTTGGATTGAGTTTGGTTTACAACAAGAACTTGTCCTCTTCAAGAGGTAGAAGCTTACCACCTTTCTCTTTGCTTTCATTTATGTCTCTTTCTATCTATTTCTAGTGTTTTTGTGTTGTTTTGGATCCATTCCAAGTGTTGGAACTTGGGGTTGAATAGCTACTAAAGGTAGAGAGGGCTAACACCCTTTATTGTGCCTTAACTCATAGCTCATACCTCTTGTTCTTGCTCTCTTTTTCTTTGGCTTTCAAACTGATTTTCAGAGTTTAAAAGGGCTGAAAAATATGGTTTAGAAGTCTCAAAAAGTAGAGAGGTTAGCCACCTCTCCTTACTCTTGTTTACTAGCATTGTGTCTCTTCATTCTTCCTCTCTTTTTTTTGTGCATTTTTAGCCATTATTTTTCACATATTAGAGGCTATTTAGGGCTATCCTAATTTATTTAATTAGTTTATGCTTTGAATATCTAGCTTGTTGTGTTGTAAGTTCACGTGGCTTCGGTTGTTTAGGCCCTTAGACACCGAGTCATTTGAGTTGATGGTTTTGCTTTACTTAGGGGTTGTTTGACATGTCCTAAATAAGTGCACTTTTTGTCTTTTTGGACTAAAAAATTGAGGAGAAAAATATAGATGTTTGGGTTAACTTTTTGACTTTTTAAGGAAAAATGTGTATTAAAAATTTGTAAAAATTAGTTTGTAGGAGAAAATTAGGATTGAGAATTGTGCAGCCATAATTGTTGACTTTTGGTGAATAGTGTTAACTTTTTAACTTTTTGAGTAACTTTTGGCTTTTTAACTTTTTCTCAATATCCCACACTTGGCCTTAGTTTTCATATCAAGAGTCTTATCCTAATAATCAAGTTCACATGATCATTTCTGCACTCTCCCTCATTTCTTCTTTTCTTTCATTTGAGAGTTATTTCAAACGATTGATTGTTATTCAAGGCAAGAGAAAGAGACCTATGCTCAATGGCTTAATCTCTACGGAGGTTCATCGTCAAGGCGTAGTCTTCCTTTAATGCTATGAATCACTTCTTGTTTGCCATTTCTTCTCATTTAGTGGACTTAAACATCACTTTGGACAAATTGATTAAAGAATGGAAAGGACTAATAAAATTGGTTTAAAATGAATGAAACGGACATAAAGAAAATGTTTAGATGGTTGGATTTGGCCGGACGTTATGCCAAGTCCATCACTCCGAGAATTGTCACTTATCAATTCATGACACGTTGATGAAACTTAGAGCGTGTCTACTTCCCTCTTTAAGCCTTCATAATAGGAGAGAGGGGTAGTCGTATTCATTACATTTATTAACGTTTTTGTCCAAATGTGCCTGAAATCATCAAGTAATCGACTTGTTATCGTTGATGGTTTCGGACTCGAATTCGTTCTTCTCTTGAGTTCCCATGACAGAGAAGAGCAAAAGGGACAAACAAGGCCTAGAAAGGCTCTGTCTGCACTGTTCTCATCTCAGAGCACAAAAAACATTTTTGGCATGAAATCAGGGCACGGCCGGCTGTTTGTGGACCCGGTCGAGTCTCATTTGGGGCCAACCAGCCCTAATGTTTGGTAAACAGTGACTTTTGGCAGAAACAAAGGGCAGTGGCTGAGGGTGAGGCAGAGTAGTCTGGGTAGACAAAATAGCTTTTGGGCACTGTGCATGCGATCGTTGTGCCTCATTGTTGCTTGTAATTATCATTGTTGTAAATAATTATTGTTGCAATTTCATTGTTTGAATTAGTATTGTTATAATATCTTTGTTGTAATAAAATTAGATAGCTAGATTAAGTTAGAATTCATTCGAATTTGTAATAAGTAGTTAGTTTATTTATTATTCATTCGGTGTTGTAATAGCTAAGTAGTTTAATTCGAATACTCAGACATTCGAACCCTCTTGCATGAGGACAAATATGTAATAATGGTGTATGTTTTCCAACCCCCATTTCTTTCTCCCTTTTATTTACCCGCTTACAATGGTAAGATAGAGCATCATGTTTCCTTAGCATTTCACGTGTTTGCATACACTCGTCTCACATTCATTTGGGTTCGGCTCATCATGCTAACCAATGTCGCATTCAACTCTCTTAAATGAATACATGATTTATCACATGTCTTGAATTGGATCACATATTATGCTAGTAGTCAGGCCTATTTACTTGCATGATTGCATGTGTCACATTAGTCATATTGCATTGTTTAGAGGCATGCATGCTTTCTAAATCTTTTGTTTTGTTGGCTTGCCTTGGAGTACTAGGTGAGCGTTTATTTCTTTAGCATATTGCATTGCGTGTGATTGTCGCCATATCGAGCATGCTTTCCATGAGGCTAATTACTTAAGTGATATACCTGTTTGAATGCCGATGGATGAAGACTAATTGTCAAAATTGAGATAAAGTGACTAACGTATATACAAACTCACTTTTTCAAGTGACGCGTATTCAAAATAATTTTCAAACAAACATGAAATCAAAGTATTTCAACTTTTGCAAATTAGTCTATACTTGTGTGCAGCACCTTTCATAAAAATCACATCATGATTAGTAGAGGCTAATCTTTGATCGGGTGAATGGGGTGCACAATTCATGACTTTCCCCTTTCATACCTAAGTTCCCGAGCCGAGATACTTTGGCAATAACGGACTCGTGGCCTTTGGCATGAGTCACGGGACTCCTAAATTTCCCCAAAAAATATTTAGGTGGAGACTCTGAAATCTAGCAAAGCAGTCAATTTTTGGCATTTTATTCAAACATCGATTTTTCAAAAGATTTGCTGGATTTGAACTCATTTGTATTTATCTATTTCACATTGCATTTGTGAAATCAAATTCAAAACCATGAGAGTCTGAACTGTAGGGCTAATCATATCCAAAAGAAGCACGAAAACCAAGCTACAACTGGGATCATAGGTTGTATTACGCTAGATATCCGGTTGTATCAGAAGAGTACAGTGACGTCACCTGGATATCTGATATAAAGACTACAAATCTATTAGTGGATTTGTTGTCATTATTGGAGGTGCAGCTGTGTCTTGGAAATCTTCCAAGCAAATGCGTATCACAAGATTAATGATGGAATTGGAATTCAGTGATCTAGATAAAGCTACTGAAATAGCTGAATGACTTTGCCATTTTCTTAAGGATATTCTATGTAGATCAAAACTTGTGCTAGTAATTTTCTATACTTTGCAACAACCAATCAAGTATGGATAGAGCACAGATGGAAAGTCTGGACATTTTCGTTGAAGACATAATTCTATACGACAACTACTCTCGTGTGTTATCTCTGTAGATTATGTAAAGTCTAAGGATAATATTCCAAATCCGTTAACCTAAGGGTTAAATCGAGAGTTAGTAAGAAGTCGTCAAGAAGAATGGGGTTAAGGCCTTTAGTGAATATTACCAGAACAGAAAACCCAACCTAGTTGACGAGAGATCCCAAGATCCAGGTTTAAAGGGACAACCTAATTGTGTGTAACGAGTGAGTCACTATGGAGGTAAAATCCTTCTGCCCATTCCTTTTTACAATGATACCTTGTGAGGTGAAAGGTTAAACTGATGCTTTTAATGACCTAAGTGCTATGAATAGTCAGCCGTGGTATAACGAGATACCTTATGTAACCTATGTGAGTATGAAGTGGGGCTGCTTCTTTAAGAATTAACGAGACCAAATTCTTTAAAAATACTCACTAAACCAAGCTAGTGTTTTAGAACCAAACTGGACACACCAGTGAGAACAAGAACAATGGTTGAAGTAACTCATGTGCGAGGTCTACTGTCTCAGTTTACACAAACGGCAGAACAGTTCAAAACATCACGTTCATTGGTCAGCCAGTAAATCTGATAGGCTTTCACTATGAAAGGTTCAAGGCCAACATCTACCTTTTCCAATGTAGGGTTATTCTATGTGCTCAGTCTCCCAGCCTTTGTTGTTAAGCGTTGTCTATTTTCTTTATTCAGCCAATTTTATTCATGTGGGGGATTATTGAAAAATAATGATTTTCAGCAACTTTAATTCGAAATTGAAGTGGGACCCAACCACCGGTTGAGATGGGTCTGAGTGGGGTTGTATTCTCTAAAGTGAGAAGATTACAATATAAAAATAATAAGCCGAAACCATTAGGTTGTGAATGAGAATTGTCTCATAAAGTGGGGCATCAATAAAAGTTGGGCTTATATTTGGACTTAGTCTTAGTTTAGATTGGGCCTAGGCTTGTGCTTATGCATGTGCTGGGTTTGGTCTTGGTCTTGGTCTTGGTCTTGGACTTGGACTTGGACTTGGACTTGGACTTGGACTTGGACTTGGACTTAATCTTGATCTTGGGCTGGGCTATGTTGTGTTAGGCTTATCTTGTGTATGTTTTTGACATTGGGCTTCAATCGGGTTGTAACTCAACACCCGTATCCGTTTTGCGACCTATCTAGTTGGATTATTTAAATAGCATTATATATATATATTTATATATATATAATGCAAGGGAGGTTTTTAACCTTTATAACTCTCATATTTTGATGATAAAGTTGATGACCATATTAGTGATCATAGGTTTTCTACCTTTGTAACTCTATACCCTAATGGCTAGAGTTGATGGCCTTGGTTAATGGAATTTGATGACTCCATTGATGTTAGCTTTCATGGCTAAGGTTCTCCCCTACTAGTATAAATAGAGGCATTTTCCCTTTATTAGCCCCAAGGTTATTTACATTTCAACTTTCTTGATTTTGATTATTGACAAATATCTTAAGCTTATTCATTATCAAAGTTTCCAAAATATTCCCACATCTTTGCTATTCAATAAATCTAAAGAATATATGCTCCTAAATTATCATATTCTTATAAATATTGGCACCTCAAAATAATAGAATTAGTATAAGTGTGCATAATGTTATTCTTTCTTAAAATAGGTCAAAGGGTCGACACCAAAATATGACAAGGTCGACACCAAAATACAGTGAACAATGCTTAGGTTGTTCAGTAGCAAAGGGTTGACACCAAGGCATGACAGGGTCGACACCAAAAAACAAGCAAAGTTTAAGCCTTCCAACAACAAAGGGTCGACACCAAGATATGACAGAGTCGACACCAAGACATGACAAGGTCGACATCAAAAGACAGAGAACAAAGTTTAAGTCTTCCAGCATCAGAGGGTCGACACCCATTTAAATGAGGGTCGACACCAAGAACATATGACAATCAAGACTGAAAAGAAAAGAAAGAAAATGGTCAACACCAAAACTGTAGGGGTCAACACCCTTATGTCTGGGTTTCAAAACCTAGCCGCCATTTCTAACCTTAAGCAGATTTTTCTGACACAACTGAAGGGACAAGTCTTATTCTATTTCAAAAGAGTTGTAGGTGTCCATTTTTGACTTAGTGGAGGAAGATTATCTTATCCACATCATTCCCAAATCTGAAAAAAGTGAAAAGCATGGAGACATATCTTATCTCCACCTACCAATATTTGAATTATAAGCATGGGCATCACATCTTTTGAGGAGGCTCCACCTCCAAAGGCGTGATGACAACCTGTACACACCCATGCTCTACTCCAACAGCTAGAAGACATCAAAATTGTGGGCACATCTCAAAATTCTGAGCATATCTCAAAATTCCCTCTGCTCTTACACTTTCATATACATCTTTTAAGAGAGAAATCTTGTAAAAGAGGACTGTTGTGCCTCTTGCTCTTATTCCTTTTATTCTGAGTGAAAACTTGTTAAATGAGGCATTTAATTGAGAGATCCTTAATAGATAAAGTAAGTCATGTAGGCATTTAGTTGAGAGGTACTCAACGGATAAAGTAAGTCCTGTGTAAAATCCACAAGCTTGGAAAAGCATTGGTAGTGTACTGATTTGATTCATAGTGAAGAAATTCTCAAGGAGGAACCTTAATGAGTGGACGTTGGCCCAGTGTGCGAAACCATTATAAATCCTTGTGTTTAAGCTCTCATTCCTTTCTCTTTTATTTCAGTATTATTGACTGCTTGCTGAAATTTATTTACTTGATTTATTGCATTTAAATTTCTGCATTTATTTTTTATTAACCCAATTCACCTCCCTCTTGGGTTTCCTACCTAGGCAACACCCTGCAACTTAGTAGGTTGTTTTTAGAGAGGTTTTTTGTGATGGAAAATGAGATGGTGTTTTGAGATAATAGAGTTAGAGATGGTTCTTATACCAAAGAAAAATTTTCCTATCTTCTTTGTGCTAGCTCCTTCTTTGGTTCTTGTTAGAGAGAGAGTGATGCCATTGTCAAGTTTATCAAAGCTATTCGAAAAGTGTTTTTGCATTAGCTGGTTTTGACCATCATATCGTGGGAGACAGACGCTAGCGTACATCCAACACCTATCGAAGACGATGAATTTGTTTTAAGAGAACTATGGTATCGTATAGGCTTCGATTTACATCCCTTATATTTCGTTCTTCAAAGTTTTAAATTTAAAATTTTCATTGTATATTATTTTATAGGGGTGCAACTCAGACGGGCCCAACCCTAGTTTTTTTAGGGCTTGGGTAACAATATTTTGTAATCTTAACGAGCCTAGGAAAATTTTTGATACTCGAATTGCAATTTGGGCTAGGCCTAGACAGAGGTTGTGTGCAACCCGAGCAACCTGAACCGGAAATGCATTTTGTATATTATAAAAATTATATAATTGTGGGCACATCTACTTCATTTTGCCTTTCAACCTCATTTGCTTCAGAGGTTATAAATGGAATTTTGCTTTGTGGAGTAGGAAACCACGTGGGGCTGCCTCTAAGGCTATGCAAAATATCGCCTAATATGCTAAAACCATACCGATTCGCATTAATCCACACCACCCTATCCATTAATCACAGTTTAAACTTTAAAATTTATAATCCGCCTTGGAAACCGCTCCGCTCCACTATAATTAATACATATATTTTTTAACCTACAATAAAATATCAAAGTAAAAATGAGTGAGAGAGATTTAAGATATGAAATTTATTACAAATTAGTAGTTATATATATGAAAACTATTATGTAAAATTAATTTGTGTTATATATATGAAAAATATTATGCAAATTAGTGTTATATATTATCCAAAGGCTTGATAATTTGTTAGAATATTGTTCAATCCTCCAATCCGCCCTAAACCGCTCAAACCGCAATTTGTCAATTCACCAATCTGCTAATCCACGATTCGGTTTATAATTTTACTCTCAAACCGCCCAAAGCACACCACGCATACCCCTAGCTGCCCCTCTTTGCTTTCACTTTGTCTTCTCTTGGGCAGAGAGACCACCCCCTCTTCCTCATTGCTGTCATTTCCCTTTCTCTCTCTCTTTGATCTCCATTGAAGTTCAAGCTTTGAGCTTCACCCACATGATCCCTCATTCCTCTTGAGATTTATGAACAAGATCACAAGGCATCTGATGTATCCTTTTGTAGATTTAATTTGTATTTTTTTTTCCTTTTTTTTTCCCCCGAAAAAAAGTGTTGAGTTGGGTTCCATACTATATCCCTCAACTTCTCTCTCTAAAACTCTTGATAAAGTTGTCTTCTATGTTTGTTTTTTTGGATTTCCAGGTAGAAAATAAAAATAAAAATAAAAATAAATAAAAAAAAGAGAGATCATTTTTATAGAAGTAATGATTTACTTGCAGATAGTTTGGGCAAATTTTAATGTAGGTATGATTTAATTTTTTAATGGATTGTTTAGAAATTTCCTTCTTTTATGATCTAATTCTATTTGGATGTGATGAAGATGAATTATTTTTCTTTTTTATTTGGTACATGATTGTTATTGAATCACTCCCGATCTAATTTTTTTATTATTATTTATTTATCTATTCAATTGGGAAATTTGGGCAATTCGGCTAACCCAAGTTTAGATTATGTAGCTCAGTCTGAGCTTGGGCAGCCAAACTCTAGTTGATGGTCACCCTCCAACCCGAGCCAACTCGCCCAAGTTGCATCCCTATTATTTTATATGTCCATGTGAATCCATCTTACAATATGTTTCATGATGTAATCTAATTCATTTCTATAATTTTTTATTTTGTAGTTTATTCTGTATTTCATTCTTTAATTAAAAAATAAATTTGTATTGTCATTTCTATTTAATTTAATTTTATATATTTTTCTAGTATTATTTTGAAAGAATACCAACAGATAGAATACTTTATTTGATGTGTATGAAATATAATTTAATAAGAGATTCTTTTGGATACCTTTTTTTTTTTTCAATTTCATTTTGGCCGTCATTTTTATTTTTATGTGATATATACATAGCATATCAAAAGATATATAAAAATGAGACCTTCATTTATGTGGGGTCTTAGGCGAGTACCTAACTTACCTAATGGTAGAGCCACTGGGCTTCCCAAGCCTATTGAGGGTCCAAGGTAATTTTTTTTTTAGTGAGGTCTTTTGCTATTTAAATATTAATTATATTTTATTTTTATTTAAAATTAGTTTTTCTTGATTTTTGTGATATAAAATTATTAATTAAAATTTTGTAATCAAAATTTTCTAATGTGTTTTTTTTTAAACAGGCAATAAATTCCTACAAGAAAATCTTAATGAGAGAAGAACAACCGAAGCCAAAGTTCAGTCTGAGCTCACAAGTAGGAACAACACATATATTTACTACATCATGACATGTAAGTAAAATATATATATATATCTTTACAATGTCATCCATTCCCCTTCTCTATATCAAGTGCATAAGTTCTCATTCATCCAGTATTGTACTGATAAAATTATCATCACTAAATTGCATTGTAATCAAAACTGATATATTTGCAAAAAAAAAAAAAAGTATTTGTTCACCACAAAGGATGAGGCAGAAATAAATCAATTGTTGAACAAAATGATTTTAGAAGTTGTCAGGAAAAAATATCTTCTTTTCCCAATTTTCAACGAAAAGCATTGGACGTTGTTGGTACTCGATATTGAAAATGGCTCATAGAAGTTCTACAATTCACTGAGACCAAGCACAAAAACAGATAACCACTTAAATGAGGCAAACAAAGTGGTAAGAAATTTTTAAGTAACAAATTTTATTATGCATTTATTTGTCAAACACCAATTAATTATGCATTTATTTTGCAGAGAAAGGTTATTAAGAAATACCTTCAACATCACAATCCCAAACTCATTGAAGGTAACAAGTTTCATGAAGAAACACAAATTGCAATGAATTGTCCCCAACAAGTTGATCTTTTGTAAGTGTCTGAAAACCAAAACACATTACAGTGATAAAATTATCACTGATGACTACTAACTTTGTTTTTCCAATGTTATTGCAGACTTGATTGCGGTATCATAGTTTGTTATCTCATGAGAGAATATGTCTATAACAAAGACATCTTCCACAATCTAACAAAGGACCATTGACAGCAAATCAGAGCAAATATCATAGATGCTCTGTTGATTGACCAACAGACAGACACATAACAAATTATTGATGAGGCAATAGAAGCAGTGCTTGAAGACAAAGATTTTTGGAACACAATACACAATGACAACAATGAAGTAGAATAATTTGATAGTTGAAAATACTTTAGTAAACACCAACTCCTTTTCAAGTATATGGTTGGAAGTAGAAACAAATAACAGTATAGCATGGTTTTTGGGATACATTTATCACTGTTGGAACAAAATGGAATTATTATGATCTGATAGTTGACAATTCTTTCGTGAATTATGAACTCATTTTTCAAGTAGATGATTGCAAATACATTAGCTGGTGTTAATAATATTTTATGGTTTCTGTGGGGACATATTTTTTGGATAGCAACACGTGGCCAAGGTGGCACCAAAGTGCCAGCCGAGGTGCCACGCGTCCTTAACTTGACGCCGAGGTAATCTCGGCTAGGCCGAGGTTACCTACGAAGATATCGGAATCCGAGATGAACGGATAGGGAACAAGAGTCCTAGAATGGGGGAGGACCTCAGCTTGGATAAGGATAAAGCTCTTAGGGAGTTTATCTTTATCTATTAGAGAGTCTAGGATAAACATTGAGCCAGAGTCCAAGAGGAGCTAGGCTTCTACAAGGATCAGGTTCGTGCTGGCTATAAAAGAAGGGCACCCTCGTGGGTCTAAGGTACGCTTTTGTATTCTGGCTTGTGAGTTAAGCACAATTGGTTATCTTTAAGAGATATTGATCACTGACTTGACCATCGAAGTGCCCTCGGGTGGACGAACCACCACCGGAGTCTTTTTTTTCTGTGACAGGTTGTTCGGGCATGATATATTCTGCCAGTGTTCTCCAGCTGAGTACCTGTTTGGCAATGTGGTCAGAAAACAGCACACACAATTTGGTGCCGTCTATAGGAAAGAAAGGAGAATAGATGGCCAACAATGGACAGAAAGAAAAGATTGGGGACGACATCCCTACTGGAAATAGTAAACACTTTGACCCTAACGTAGAGGAGGATAACTGCAACAAAGAAACTCGGGATCAGAATCTCGGAGAGAAAGAAGTCGGCCAGGAGGGCGACGTACCAAATAAGGCAGACTGAGGCGGGTATTATAACGAGGACAACCTCCAGGTATAGAAAGACAGATGCTTGCGGAGGGACGGCGAGATGAAGGGAATGGCAAACAAATTGGTGGACCTGTAATCTGTCGTCAATTTCATGATGCAGAACAACGTCATGCAACCACCGTTTCCATTACAAGATACGCTGATTCCAGCAGCCAAGAAAGATGCCCAGAAAGGAGGGCATAAAACAGTTCCTACAGTCCCCCAACACACCAACACCAAGGAACACTCTCACCGGCCTTCACGGGAGGTCGGGCGAGGAGAGTCAATGAAAGGTGAGTCTTAGAAGACACTTCGTACGAAAGAAGCCCACACTAAAGAACATCAGCATGTTCAAGGGAAGGAGCTTTGCTTCGACACAACTAATGGAGGGAGGTCCAAGAGGACTCATAATGATACTGGGAGTAACGCACCAAAAAGGCTAAAATCCGTTGATAGCCGAGCTCCTAGACGAACCAAGGAGGATTTAAGGGATTACCTCCAGAGGAAGCGACAAGATGCCGAGGTGACCTCACCGGTCAAGCTGAGAACTTCGTTCTCGGTAGAATTGGACAAGTTTGAGGCCCCGAAAAGGTTCTACATGCTAAGATTCGAGATATACGACGGTAAGTCTGACCCTAACTTTCACGTCGGCTTGTACTTGAACTCAATGGCATTGTATACCGGGAACGAGCCGTTGCTCTGCAAAGTGTTCCCCTCATCTTTTGGGGAAATCGCGTAAGACTGGTTTCACAAGTTGCCGAAAGAAACTGTAAAAAGCTGGGAAGGCCGAGCTGAGATATTCGTGGCTAGATTTGTGACAAACAAACTACAGCCGTTGAGGGTGGACTCCCTGATGGCTTTGAGAATTGGTGAGGATGAAAGCCTTAGGGCCTACGCCTAAAGATATTATGAGGTGTTCAACCGAATACCAGGATGCAACCAAGAGCTGCCGGTCATGTCTTTTAAGAATGGCCTGAACGATGATTGTTTGCTTCGGAAATCACTGGCAAAAACACTGCCAAAAAGTATGGAGGAATTAATGGCCAGAATAGAGAAGTATGCTAGAGCCGAGGAGGATACGCCAGGAACAAAGGCGTCAAAGCAAGAGAAGAGAAATGGCTCGCCGAAGCGAGGCCGAGGTAATAATGGATACAATAAGCAGGAGACAAGACTAAGGGCTGCACAGGCAGTCACAACCATATTCCGAATTTCGGTTTACAAAGTCTTGAAAAGAATACGGAATCAGCCCTATTATAGAGCACCAGAGAAGATTCCTGGTGACTTATGGGAAGAAGTCTGGGGAAACACTGTGCCTATGACAATGAGGATGGGCATCTCACTCAAGGGTACAAAGCCCTAAAGGCACATCTGGAAGACCTGGTAAGACAAGGTTATCTAAGGGACCTGGTAGATGAGACCAGGACAAGGGAAAAACAAGCGAGACTGCCTCAGGCACCGGCAGCACCACCTCCTCCAGCACCACAATCGCAAGCAGGCGGACCTCGAGTGATCAATGTGATTCACTCGAAGGTCAATGAGAACGAGATACGTGGAGAAACTCAAAAGGTAAAACACTTACAGCATGTGTATCAGGTTTGGCAGAAGAGACCTAGGGTAGACGAGTACCAGGGACCAATGGTGTCCTTTACTGAAGGCGACGTAGAGATGGTATAGCATCCACACAACGATGCCTTGGTAATATCTCTCCAGATTGGAGAGTGCCAGGTAAAGCGAATTCTGATCAATTAGGGTAGCTTTTATGACATCATGTATGTCAGGTAGAGCTGGGCCTTCACTAAGATGATCTGGAACAATCCAATGGTCTAATGGTTGAGTTCAATGGAATGCCGACGTGGCCCTAGGAGCAGTAAGCTTGGAGGTGCAGGCTGGCACCAAGAAGGTGAAGACTAAGTTCACAATAATTGGCACCCCCTCCCCTCACAATGCTATCCTGGAAAGGCCATAGCTGTATGCAATGGGGGTTGTTCCCTCAACATTGCACCAGCTATTGCGGTTCCCAGCAGAACATGGAATTGAGGAGCTCAGAGGAGATCAGGTACAGGCAAAGAATTGCTCCATGGCAGCAATGAAATCCACGTACAACATATGAGAAGCAGAAGCAGCGGAGATTGAAGATGAGGACATGGAGGTCCTTGAGGACGTCGGCAACGAACCAGCCGAGAAAAGTGAGAAAGCCCTGAAGAAGATCTTGGTCCAGCGAGGGAATGAAGAGCGTTTTTTCCTCCTCGACTCAGGCTTGGCCGAGGAGGAGGAAAAGGAATTAGAGGCGTTCTTGAGAGCAAACCTTGAGGTGTTTGCCTAAACACCATACGAGATGCTTGTCATTGACCCCGAGGTCACTTGCCACAAACTGAATGTGGACAGGTCGGCCAAACCTGTCATCCAGCGAGCAAGGAGGCCTACATTGATGCATGTTGAGGCAGTAGAAGAGGAAGTGGGTAAACTTCTGGAGGCCAGAGCCATTCGAGAGGTAAACTAGCCGACATAGTTATCAAACACGGTTGTTGTGAAGAAAAAGAATGGGAAGTGGAGGGTCTGCGTGGACTTCACCAGCTTAAACAAGGCTTGTCCCAAAGATAGTTTCCCACTACCCAAGATTGACCAATTGGTGGATGCCACTTCAGGGCATGGAAGGATGAGCTTCCTGGACGCTTACAGGGGGTACTATCAGATAGCCATGTACCTCTCTGATGAGAAGAAGACTGCATTTATCACCCAAAAAAGGTTGTATTGCTATAGAGTAATGCCTTTCGGGTTAAAAAATGCAAGAGCAACCTACCAGAGATTGGTGACAAAGATGTTCAGACATCTAATAGGCAAAACAGTGGAGGTATTTATTGATGACATGGTCATGAAGACCAAGGAACCTGAGGATCATCTGGCCGACCTTGAAGACAGTCTTTGATATCCTAAGGACATTTTGGCTCCGACTCAATGCATCGAAGTGCCTATTTGGAGTTGGGTCAGGGAAGTTCCTGGGATACTTGGTCACCAGAAAGGGCATTGAGGCAAGCCTGGATCAAATTGAGGCCATCTTGGAGTTAAAGAGCCCAACGTCGGCAAAACAAGTGTAGATGTTGACTGGAAGGGCTGCAGCCCTAAATAGATTCATAAGCAGAAGCTCTGACAAGTACAAACCTTTCTTCAGTTTAGTGAAGAAGGCCACAGACTTCTTATGGACAGAAAAGTGCGAAGTCGCCCTGGCCAACTTGAAGAAATACTTGACCACCACTCCAGTTCTCTCAAATCCAGTACCTGGAGATGAGCTGTTCTTATACTTGGTGGTTTCAAAGCATGCAGTGAGTGCAGTGGTAATCAGAGAAGAAAATGGAGAACAAATGGCAGTTTACTACGTGAGTAAAACCCTAGCAGATGCAGAGACCAGGTACCTACCCATGGAGAAGCTGACATTGGCTTTAGTAATGGCCTCCAAGAAGCTAAATCATTACTTTCAAGCCCACAAGATTGTGGTGTTAACTGAGCATCCTTTGAAGTCCCTGTTGCAGCAAGGAGATTTGACAGGCAGGATAGCTAGATGGGCAGTGGTGTTGGGCCAATATGACCTGGAATTCAGACCCAAAACAGCAATCAAAGGCCAAGTTTTGGCCGACTTCGTGGCCAAGTTCACGCCAGGTGCCATCATACATCGGGCTCCGTTGAGCCGAGGTATACGATGTCCAGGTGAACAAGGAGAAACTCAGCTGGGGATAGCAAAACAGAGGAAAGAAGACAAACTCAAGCCCTACAGTATTTACGTCGGCGACTCCTTTCGCCTATTTGTTGATGGAAGTTCAAACCGACAAGGAGCGGGGGCAAGAGTACTAGTATCACCGAATGGGCAGATGCTGGAACAATCCATTCATTTGGGGTTTGAAGCCTCAAACTACGAAGCAGAGTACGAAGCACTGATTGCAGGATTAAAGTTAGCAGTAGCAATAAAAGCCGATGAGATAATGGTCTTCTGTGACTCCCAGCTTATCATCAACCAGGCAACAGGCGAATACGCAGCCCGAGATGAAAGAATGATGGCCTATGTAAAGGAGGTGGGCAGACTGATAGCATTATTCCAAAATTGCCAACTACAACAAGTTAGCCGAGATGACAACAGCTATGCTGATACCTTGGCCAACCTGGCTAGTGCAATGAAACCAAGAGAAGCAAGGACAATAATGGTTGACTACTTATCAGGTCCAAGTGTAGAACCACTGAACACAGAGCATGAGGCAATGTATGTGGAGATGGGACCAAGCTAAATGGATGCGATAATAATATTCCTTAGAGATGGAAAACCGCCAGATGATCATAAAGAAGCACACAAGATCAGACTAACGTCGGCAAGATTCACTCTGACAACAGAAGGGCATCTCTACAGAAGATCTTTTACTAGCCCCCTTTTGAGGTGTGTGCATCCTTCACAAGTTGAAGACTTCTTGTATGAAATACATGAAGGAGTATATGGAAGTCACACTGGGGTAGGTCACTTGCTCATAAGGCCATTACTCAAGAGTACTGGTGGCCCTACATGCAGAAAGATACAGAAGCTTGTGTCGGAAGGTGTGAGAAGTGTCAGAGGTTTGCACCTTTGATACATCAACCAGCAACGGATTTGAACCCAGTGTCCAGCCCTTGGCCATTTGTCCAATGGGGCATGGATCTTCTTGGACAATTGCCTCAAGCAACTAGACATAGGAAGTTCCTGCTAGTGCAACAGATTACTTCACCAAGTGGGTTGAAGCTGAACCCCTTGTAAAGATTCGGGACATTGATGTAAAGAACTTCATATGGAAGAACATCATCACCAGGTTTGGGATCCCAAGGGCAATAATAGCAGACAATGGTACGTAATTTGACAGTAAGCTAATCAAGAGCTTCTGTGCAAAGTACAAAATCAATAACTATTACTCTACCCCAAGCTTCCCTCAGAGTAATGGTCAAGCAGAAGCCTCCAATAAGGTTATCTTGGATGGGATCAAGAAGAGGCTGGAAGCAGCAAAGGGAAAATGGGTGGATGAGTTACCCAATGTACTCTGGGCATATCGGACGACACCAAGAAGATCAACTGGGGAGTCCTCATTCACCATGGCTTATGGCACAGAAGCAGTTATCTCATTGAAGGTCGGCATCCCAGGGGTCAGGACTTAGGGAGTTAAGAATGGGACCGATGAGGCATTCCTAGCCCGAGATCTGGATCTGTTAGAAGAAAGAAGGGAGAAAGGAGCAATTCAGCCGGGGGCATACCAGCAGCAGCTTGCTAGGGCTTACAACAAGAAGGTCAACCCACAAGAGTTTCAAGTTAGGGACCTCGTCCTGAGAAAGGTCGTCGGCAACAAAAAGGATCCCAGAGAGGGCAAGCTCAGCCCAAACTGGGAGGGACCTTATAGAATCATCTCGGTCCTAGGCAATGGGGCATATCGGCTTGAAGACATTGAAGGTAAAGAGTTGCCAAGACCCAGGAATACTTGTAACCTGAAGTTTTTCTATCATTAGATTTCCTTTTGTTTTTTTAAATCTTTTGTTATCAGCCGAAGTTATAATAAAATTTTAGCTCGATTTTTTCAAACTTGTGAAAAACGATTGACCAGTCCTTAGGCGATACTTCTGATTGAAACATGATGAATAACTTAGACTTATTATATGGCAGAGTTGAATTATACTTGCATATAATAGAGTTGAACTAAGTTGGCGATGTTTCTTATTGAAACATGATAAATAACTTAGACTTATTATATAGCAGAGTTGAATTATACTTGCATATAATAGAGTTGAACTAAGTTGGCGATGTTTCTGATTGAAACATGATGAATAACTTAGACTTATTATATGGCAAAGTTTAATTATACTTGCATATAATAGGGTTGAACTAAGTTGGCGATATTTCTGATTGAAACATGATAAATAACTTAGACTTATTATATGGCAGAGTTGAATTATACTTGCATATAATAGAGTTGAACTAAGTTAGCGATGTTTCTGATTGAAACATGATAAATAACTTAGACTTATTATATGGCAGAGTTGAATTATACTTGCATATAATAGAGTTGAACTAAGTTGGCGATGTTTCTGATTGAAATATGTGGAGAAGTGGTTTTGAAATACTCTTCTGATCCTGGGGGACGCTAGTGATCCTCTTCTAGTCACCTGAAAAGAAATAAACACTCCGGTCAGGGGTACTGGAATTAGCACTCCGACGGGCAAGTCAGTCTTTACACTCAAGTTTACTTATATTCTCAGTTAAGTACAATAGTTCTCACATACCTCTTTCTGGCTGATGTTCTTCTATTTATATCTTTTCTTTCTTGGGCCTCGAGATTAGGTCCATTTCCAATTCTATATTCGGCATCTTTCATAGTAGTCCACTCTCTACTCGGCCCCTTGCTTAATCGGCTATTTGGTCGAGTAGAGTTGCGTTTGAGCGTGTGAGCATACGCCAAGATAGAGAAAGAAGAGGAAAGAATCTGCAGTTTGGAGGCTCGTGCGGAGAAGGCCGAACGTGAGCTCAGGGAGCTCAGGAAGGCTCAAACCACTGAGCCGCGTGCGATGGGTCAATCCAACCCGATCATGGATGAAAGCGTGACTCAACGGCTGTTGAGTCACACCATCGCCGATCGAGATACGGCAAGCATGTTCGCCATAGAGAATGCGACAAACATGGGATACGAACAAGGCTTCCATGCGGGCCGGAAGGTTGGGATTGACAAAACCAAAGAGAATCTTGCGGAGGAGGTCTGCCGATGCGAGAACCGGGGGTTTAGGCACTGTTGGATTGAGGCACTTCAGGTCACGGAGACTCTCCGAGCAAATGGTGTTGATTCGGCGTTGCCGCTGTACCAGCCTGATCATTTACCTTTCTCCGCTTTTGAAATCGAAAAGAGCGACGATGAAGGAGATGCCGCATAAAAACTATGTAAACACAGCTTGCGTTAAAAATTTATGTAATCATTGACTGATTGAATAAAAATGTTTTATTTTTCATGTTTGTGTTTCTTTATAATCTTTGTTCGGCACGCATATGTTTGCATGTTTCTTTATAAAATGTTTCTTTAAAATGTTGAAATGAACGTATTTCAGATGATTGAATAGACATTGATCGGTCTAAGTTAATCGCAATTAAGCATTTCATCTCGAATGCTTTTATGCTTTAACGTATAAACGGGTTTTGTCGGCTCGATATGAGAGCTTTCTACATTAAGTATTGATCGGCATAATTTTGTTACACACGGCCCGGATATGCGCCGATGGGGCTCCGAATTTGGAGGTTTATCGGCCCAAAGACGTCATGTGCCGATGGGGCTTCGAATCCGAAGACTGGCCAATCATGATATCCACGAAGGGCGCTTCGAATCCGGAGGCTTTATCGGCCCAAGGATGTCATGCGCTGATGGGGCTCCGAATCCGGAGACTTTATTTGGCCAATCGTGATATCCACGAAGGGCGCTCTGAATCCAGAGGCTTTATCAGCCCAAGGACGTCATGCGCCGATGGGGCTCCGAATCCGGAGACTTTATTTGGCCAATCGTGATATCCACGAAGGGCGCTCCGAATCTGGAGGCTTTATTGGCCAATCATGATATCCACGAAGGGCACTCCAAATCCGGAGACTTTATTTGGCCAATCGTGATATCCACGAAGGGCGCTCCGAATCCGGAGGCTTTATCAGCCCAAGGACGTCATGCGCCGATGGGGCTCCGAATCCGAAGACTTTATTTGGCCAATCATGATATCCACAAAAGGCGCTCTAAATCAGGAGGCTTTATCGGCCCAAGGACGTCATGCGCCGATGGGGCTCCGAATCTGGAGACTATTTGGCCAATCGTGATATCCACGAAGGGCGCTCCGAATCCGGAGGCTTTATCGGCCCAAGATCCGGAGGCTTTTTCGGAACACTGTTGAACTGGAATTTGTAAATAGGGATCTTTACATTACAGAAAATGAGATGTACATGGCGAATCATTAAGAACAAGCATCATGTCCCACAAGTCGGGTCAATGATAAAATTTGCGTAAATGGGTGGAATTCCAAGGCCGTGGCAGACTCCTTCCTAACATGTCTTTCAGCCGATATGCCCCTACTCCTGCGATCGAATCAATCTGATACGGGTTGTCCCAGTTAGGACCCAATTTTCCATCAGCCGGTTTCTTCGCAGCTGGCAATACCTTCTTCAGGACTAACTCCCCTGGTGTGTAGCGGCGCAGCTGAACACGTTGATTGTACGATTTAGCCAGCTGTTGTTGATACCGCGCCATGGACGCAAGGGTCGTTCTTCAATCAGAACCAAATCCAAGGCCAGCATCATGTCGTTTTGGCCCATATCAAAAATTGTCGATTTCAAGGTTAGGAGGCCGATCTTCAGGGGTATAATTGCCTGGGTTCCAAAGCATAGAGCAAACAGTGTTTCCCCAGTAGACCGCCTCGACGTAGTTCGATAAGCCCACAAGACACTTGTAGACACCCCATTTTTGACCGTCCATAAGACTTCGACGCGACTGATGGTTTACATGGTGGAGAAGGTTGTGCAGGGGAAAGGTGCAATTTCTTCGGCAAAGAGAGAGGAACAAATCCCAACTACACGCCCCATTTTGGACCAAAGCTATTTTGAATGGTTTTTAGAACTTAAAACCCTCTCTTTCAAAACATTTTGAAAATAAAGTTTTTACGATGTTCCGAGGCTTGTATTTTGTCAAATGTTGCGCTTTTCGGTAAACCGAGCAAGGACAAAGTGGAAATGAATGAAAGAGAGATGAAATCTTTGAAAAATCTTTCAAAACACCTTACTTAGGGGTTTGGAGTTGAAGAAAAGAGGAGAAGGGGGAAGAAATCCAGTTGGGGGTAAAACGGGCATGAATCGTTAAGAGAGAGAGTCGAGCAGCCCTCGCCGAATCGGGCCTATTCATTTGGATACTTGGAATCAAGCTATGAGGCCACCACCATTGGAAATCTTACTCTCGGGGCTTCATTTTGCACTCAAGAATCTCCTAAATTCAATTCCGGACGGAGGAGATATGGTTGATTGAAGTAGGGCATCACTCCGGTTGGGACCGAATCTGTGCGACTTCACGGAAACGGGCATAACTTTTTCCACAGGAGGAATTTTGATGCAAGGTTTGCGCCATTGGAAAGCTAACTTCCGGGGCTTCAATTTGGACACTTCAATGGCCACCATTGGACTTCCAATCACCCACCAGCCACTTTTCTTCCCGGAAGCCTATTTTTCTTGCCCTGGAAGTAGCTGGCCGGCCACCCTTTTTGTGAAATGACCTTTTTGCCCCTTTAAACTAACCATCCATGCCCCCCTCCCCAAGGGTATCCTAGATGTGAATTTTGTTTTCCACTACACCCATGTCCGAGGGTTTGGCCATTTTGGGGGGAAACTTGACTAGTTTTCCCCCCCCTTTTTTCCCTCCATTTTTCCACCAATTTTGCCTACATATACACCACCTCAGGTCTGTTTTTAGGGTTAGAAAAAATTGTTGGAGAGTCTTGTATACACATCTCTCTCCCTCTCTACTTCCAAGCTCAAAAACAACCAAGTTCCAACCCATTTCTTCATCACCACCAAGCACCACCACCACCACTCCATTTCCAGCACCTTGGGAGGCTTTCTAGCAGCTAGGAGGCAGCAAATTTGGTCCAAGAAGCAGCCAAGGTTTTAGTCTTCAAGGGTAAGTCCACTTCCCCTCTTTGCTAGCTCTATTTTGCAACAATTTCTTAGCCTATTTGCTTGCTGTTTTGGGCTCTGACCCTAACTGAAAGGGGAATTTTTTTGAGCCATTCTTCATTTTTGTTTAAGGGCTCAACCCTGTTTGAGCCCCCCATTGTGAACTTGCTTCAATACCCTCTTGTATGCCATTATCTTGCATGATTTTTCTAGCCTATGTGTGATCTGTTTTTTGAGCATGATACAAACTGTAAGATGGCTTATTTTGAGCCCCTCTACAACATTGTAGAAGGGCTCAACACTGTTGGGGGCCTCCATGTAGCACTTACCATTATACCCCTCTTTGGCCCCCATTTTTGCATGCTTTGTTAGCTCATTTTAGCTTCTGTTTTCGGCCATGATTAGAACTGAAAGTGGCCATGTTTTGACCCCCTTGTCATGTTTCATTAAGGGTCTTTAGCTATTTGATGAATTTTTTTGTGCACTTCATGTTATACCCTCTTATGGCCTTAATCTTGCATTGCATTTTGAGCATGTTTGCATACTGATTTGGAGGCTGTCATAAACTGTAAATGCTCATATTTTTGGTCCCTCTTCAGTGTTGTAAAAGGGTATTTTTCTGTTTGGGCATTGCATGTACCACTTGCTTCATTGCCTCCCTTGCGGAGCCATTTTTGTATGCCATTTTATCCCTACTTGTGATTGCTGTTTGGCCATGCTTTGTACTGTAAAAATGCTTGTCTCAGGGCTGCCTTGCTTCTGTATTTTCATGTCATGTTCAAATTATGCATGCTTTGTATAGCTGTAAGCCACTTCATGTAACTAGTTTTGCATTTCGGGAGAGATTCCATGCATCGGGTGTCATTTCGCTTTGTTTCGGGGCTGTTTTTTCCTTCATTTTGCTACTGATTTTTGCATGTTTGCATATCATATTCCATGTCTTTGCCATGTCTCATTAGGGTGGCATTTCGGTGCCTGAGGGTCCGTCCTCGGTTTGCGTGCACGCATGCACGCATTTCGAGTTGTCTTGTTTCCATTTTATGGCCTCCTATGTGGGTGTGGCTGAGGCTCTCTCATGTTGGTGTAAGCCCATTATTGCGTTGCGTATGCCATTTCATCCATAGCATTGTGTATGCTTGGTTATGTATTACCTCGTTTAGTGTGTATGCCATTCCATAGCATTGTGTATGGTAGGATTGTATGTTAGTTGCATTTCATGCATGTCATGCACATTGCATCGTATTCGGGATAGGAGTTAGCCCGGGCACGGGAAACGAGGTGCGTTCCGTACTCCGAGTGACGGAGCGGGTCTCAATTCCTAAGTCACCGACACTCCGGATTATCCATGATGGAGTTAGGTTTTGTTGTAGCATTCATATGCATTCATCCTACATTGAGTTGTGCAATTCGGCTCCTCGGCCATCATGCATCGATATGCGTGATTGGTGGCACGAGGATCGAGGCATGCATATATTTGTGAAATACGTTGCTATGCCCCTTTCCTGCTCTCTGTTGCAGCAAAATCAAGAATCAGCAGTCTTCCGAGGCTTGGCACGCATTTCAAGAACAAATGCAAAACAGAGGCTAACTGGGGCATCGCCATGGATTTCCGCGCAAATCAGCCCAAACATACATCATCCATCATAATCAAGGCAGTCCCCGGCTTGCATGCCAGTCTTTTCTTTTCTTAGTTAATTTGTAAATTAATTAGGAATTTGTATTATTTGGACTGTAATATTTTGGACTGTATTATTCTTTCATTTGGGACGGTATATTCTTTTGGACCCTCTGTGCGAGGGCATAATTGTAATAAGTGTGGGTGAGTGTGATGTATGTCTTCCAACCCCACGTCTTTCTTCCCTTTTATTTACCCGCTTATGATGGTTAGATTATGGCATATTTCAATTAGCATACAGTATGATAGCATGTTTGCATTCATTCATCTGTTTTGCATGCACCGGGCTCGGCGCATCATACTAACTGCATTGTACTTCGATTACAAGATGAATACATGTTAGCTGTAGCATTCCATATGCCATGTTTAGAATAGCCGAGCCTGCTATAGTTGCATTAGGCATTTCAACATATTTAGGATCATGCATGATTTCTAATGAGTTTCTGTTTTGGCTTGGAGTACTCGGTGAGTTTTTATGCTTTAGCATCCTTGCATGCGTGTGAGTGACTGCCATGATAGCATGTTTGCCATGAGGCTATTTGCTTATGTGATATAACTGCTTAAATGCTTGTGGGTGAAGGTCGGGTTATTTGGATTGGAACAATTCATCAAATGTTTGTTTTAAGCCCACTAGATAGTGGCGAAACCATTGTTTTCTAAGCCCACCCAAGGGTGGCAAATCCACGTCTTAGCCTACCTGTGGGTAGCACCATCAAACCATTTTCAAACAAACAAACATGAAATATTTTGTTCCAATTCAGGCGACTCAGTCTATACTTGTATGTTGTGCGCATCACATAGTAACCTAGGCTAATAATCGGAATAAGAATACACAATGTTTTCAAAAATAGATATCATGATTAGTAGAGGCCGGTCTTTGACCGGGCGAGCGGGGGTGCTCACGAAGTGACCTTCCCCAATCGTACCCAAGTTCCCGAGCCGAGGCAACTTTGGTGATGACGGACACGTGGCCTTTGGCACCAAGTCAGGGTTTCCTAAATTTTCCCATAAAAAAATATTTAGGTGGCGACTCTGTATCTGGCAAAGCAGTCCATGTTTGGCACTTCTTTCAAAAATCTGTTTTCTCAAAATGATTTGCCAGATTTGGACTTTTTGGTTCAAGATTAAGAACCGTGACATTCGAGTCCTTTGAACAGTAGTGAGCCCAAACGAACAGAACGGGACTTAACCCTCATGGGGCGTTCGGGGACGTCTACAACACTCGGCAATTCTTTGACCCATTTGCCTTTAGCTTTCTCCAGCCTTTTTTTGATGCCGTCCAAGATAGATTTGTTAGAGGCTTCAGCCTGACCATTGCTTTGTGGATAAGTCGGTGTGGAAAAGTAAGGCCATATACCATACTTGCTGCACAGCTCTTGGTAGACGCCATAATCGAACTGGGTCCCGTTGTTTGAGATAAGTGCTCTTGGAATGCCGAACCATGTTATGATGTTTCTCCAAACAAAATGCTTCACGTCGGCATCTCGGATGTGGGTTAGTGTCTCCGCTTCTACCCATTTTGTAAAATAATCTGTCGCGACAATCAAAAATCGCTTGTTGCCCGGGGCATGAGGCAATGGTCCAACAATGTCAAGCCCCCATTGGGCAAACAACCAAGGACTAGTTATGGAGCTTAGTTCTTCTACAGGCAGGTGAGTTAAAGGAGAGAACTTCTGGCACTGTTCGCACTTTTTCACATAGCATTCGGCATCAGCTCTCATTGTCGGCTAGTAATACCCTTGTGTTATTGCTCGATGGGCCAAAGAACGCCTGCCAGAATGGGCGCCACAACTGCCCTCATGTATTTCAGTCAGAAGCTCTTCGACTTTCTCCGGGTGTACACATTCCAGGTATGGACCAAAAAGGGATTTCTTATAAAGCCTTGCGGATCCAAGTAGTACCGCAGAGCTTTGTTTCATAGCTTGTGCGCTTCTTTTTTGTTCGCTGGGAGCTGTTCGGAAGACAGGAATGCCGTAATGGGATCCATCCAACTCGGTCCATCTTCTATAACACTAACCTGGACTTCCTCTGAAGGGCTAATGCTCGGCTCCGGGATGAAACCTACTTCGATGGTCCGTTTAATCTCTGAGTTAATGGTGGAGGCTAAGCAGGCAAGGGCATCTGTGTGTGTGTTCTGATCACGTGTTATCTGGTTCAATTCATGATGGTCAAATTTTGCCAGCAAGGAGTTGGCCGTTTTTATGTAGGCCGCCATACGGTCGTTTCTTGCCGCGTACTCTCCTTTTAGCTGATTGATCACCAGTTTTGAATCGCAAAATACAAGCAAACGCCGAGCACCCAGAAGATGTGCATTCCGCAAACCGACTAGAAGGGCTTCGTATTCGACTTCGTTATTTGACGCTTCGAAGCCAAGCTTAACGGCCTGTTCAATTATTGCGCCGTTGGGAGCCATGATCACAACTTCGGCTCCGCTGCCCCGCTGATTGGATGATCCATCACAGTACAACTGCCAAATGTCTCCAACATAAATTCTCCAGTTCGGCTCTGGTCGAATCTCATTGGGCTTAAAATCGACAAGACCCCCAGTGAATTCGGCAGCGAAGTTGGCAAGTACCTGTCCCTTGATTGAGGTTCTAGGTAGGAACTAAATGTCGTACTGGCCGAGTTCAAGAGCCCACTTTGAAACACGGCCTGACGCTTCTGTACTTCGTAGTACTGATCGGAGGGGATAATCTGTTAGCACCCCAATGCTGTGTCCCTGGAAGTAATGCATCAGTTTCCTTGCCGCCATGACTAGGGCTAGGATGAGTTTTTCCAGCAGAAGGTAGCGTGTTTCGGCGTCAACCATTGCCTTGCTCATGTAATACACTAGCTGCTGCTCCCTAAGCTCTTCCTTTATCAGTACGGCGCTGACGGCCCTGTCGGAAATTGCCAGATACAAAATGAGCGGGTCACCAGCAGCAGGTGTTGTCAAGAATGGTATTGAGCGGAGGTAGGTCTTGAGTCCGTTGAAAGTGGCTTCGCATTCGACGGACCATTCAAAAGCCTTACCCTGCCGTAGTGTATGAAAGAATTGTCGGCAGCGATCTGTGGATCGACTGATGAACCTGTTGAGTGCGGCGGCCATCCCTATTAACTTTTGAACCTCTTTTATTGAACGAGGGGAGCCGAGTTCCAAGATTGCTGTGATTTGCCTCGGGTTGGCCTAGTTTCCTCGGTGGTTAACAATGTAACCCAAGAACTTGCCAGAGCCGATCCCAAATGCACATTTGGAAGCGTTCAGCTTCATTCTATATTTGCGTAGAATGCTGAATGTCTTTTCTAGATCGGCTATATGATTCTATTCTTCCTTGGACTTGACCACCATATCGTCAATGTACACTTCCATAGTGTGGCCGAGTTGCTCCTTGAACATGGCAGTGACTAGTCTTTGGTAGGTTGCTCTTGCATTCTTCAGTCCAAAAGGCATAGCTTTGTAGCAGTAGGTTCCTCTTGGGGTGAGGAATGCAGTTTTGTCTTGGTCCTCTGGATGCATGGTGATTTGATGGTAGCCTCTGTAAGCATCGAGGAAGCTCATACGTTGATGGCGTGCCGTCACATCTACAAGTTGGTCGATTCTGGGTAGGGGAAAACAATCCTTGAGGCAGGCTTTGTTTAGGTCCGTGAAATCGACGCACACTCGCCAAGTTCCATTTTTCTTCTTCACCACCACTGTATTAGAGAACCATGTAGGGTAGGTCACTTCCCTAATTGCCTCGGCGTCAAGCAGCCTGTCAACCTCCTCAACAACGGCGGCAGTGTACTCTGCGGCTGACCGCCGGCTTTTCTGAATGATCGGCTTGCACTTAGGATCGACATTCAAATGGTGCTGTGAAACTAACGGATTTATACCTGGCATCTCATACGAAGTCCATGCAAAGACATCGAGGTTGCTGAGTAGGAAAGAGATTAGCTGCTATCAGTCGGCCTGATTTAGGGAGGCGCCGATCATGAAGAACTTGTCTGGGCTTCCATCGATTTCAACTCGGCCTAAGCCTTCCGTGGCCTTTTCATTTGGGAGCTGCCCAACATCGTCGAGGTTCTCTCGATCCGGCACCTCAATGGAATTCACCTGTAGTTCCTTTGGGGTCTTTTCAGCAAGGAGATAACATACTTGTGCCGATTTCTGGGAGCCACAGATTTGCTCAATACTGAGTTCTGTCAGGAAGCGTAGCAGCTGATGATAGGTGCTTGGCACGGCCCACATAATATGTAACCAGGATCACCCCATGATGAGATTATACGGCGATGGCAGCTTGACGACCAAGAATTCCACGTCCACTGTTCGGGAACCCGCTCGAACGGGTAGTCAGATTTTCCCCAACGAGTACTCTGGATTGGCATTGAAGCCGAATAGTGGATAAGGAGCCAGAGAGAGATCCAATTCGGACAAGCCTAGTTTGGTAAATGTCTTATAGTACATAATCTCTGATGTGCTCCCTGGATCAATGAGTACGCGCTCAACTGTGAATCGGTTTACGCGTAACTCAATTATCAAGGGATCAATGTGGGACAGTGTTACTCCGACCAAATCTGAATCATCAAAAGTAATAACCTCGGCTTCATGGGGCCTTTTAGCCAAAGTGAGTTGGTCTTGAGGGTTAGACTTCGACTGAATCGCATGCATCGCCGATGACATTGGCAGGCTGTATATCATGTGGATCACGCCGAGTGGGGGTGAATCTTGTCTCAAGGCTATTGTTTTGGTTGGGTTTCCTTTTCGGACGTACTATTGTAGCCGGACATCTGGTACCAATTCCTCCAGGAGGTCCTTCAGTGCATAACAACTATCAGTATCACAATGGTCGGTGGGGTCTGATTTACCGTCATACAAAGTGAATGACGGTGCTTTGAATTTCTTGGGTAGCACTGCCTTTGCAATCCGTCGTACAAAAGGATCGTGATGATCTTCATCTGAGTTGTTTCTTCTTCGCTTATGCCTTATACAGGGACTCTCTTCAGAACAACTGGAAGTTTCAGATCATCCCTTCTACTTAGGCTCCGGGGATAATGAGTCGGAGTTACTATCAATATCTTGTTGTCGGGCTCGAGATCGTCGACCACCTGCCCTCACAGGTCGTTCCGGGCCTTGGTGTGCAGCTTGTTTGGACTTCGCCACCTCCAAGGCCCAATCCTGATGGAGACATTCATTCTCTGCGATCATGTTCTCCAACCTTTGTTCGTTTTGCTTTGCTTGTTCCATGATCGCTCGCATTGCTTCATGCGCTGGAGTCGAGGGTGAGGCAAAGTTCAGAGTGCGTCTTACGGAGATGGTCTCTGGTCCAAGCATGTTTGATGGAGTGAGGTCGTCTCTCTGCGTGGTTTCATCAGTGACTATCGGAGGGTCTTCCGTTATGCCCGCCATGGATGTGTTTGAGTATTCCCACAGACGGCGCCAATTGTGGAGAAGTGGTTTGGCAATACTCTTCTGATCCTAGGGGACGCTAGTGATCCTCTTCTAGTCACCTGAAAAGAAATAAACACTCCGGTCGGGGGTGCCGGAATTAGCACTCCGACGGGCAAGTCAGTCTTTACACTCAAGTTTACTTATATTCTCAGTTAAGTACAATAGTTCTCACATACCTCTTTCTGGCTGATGTTCTTCTATTTATATCTTTTCTTTCTTGGGCCTCGGGATTAGGTCCATTTCTAATTCTATATTCGGCATATTTCGTAGTAGTCCGCTCTCTACTCGGCCCCTTGCTTAATCGGCTATTTGGTCGAGTAGAGTTGCGTTCGAGCGTGTAAGCATACGCCGAGTACCACGTATTTTGACTCTCCCAGGTTCGACTATCCGGAATCTCTACGACTCCCAATACTTGACCCCCACAAAACATGATGAATAACTTAAACTTATTATATAGCAAAGTTTAATTATACTTGCATATAATAGAGTTGAACTAAGTTGGCGATGTTTCTGATTGAAACATGATGAATAACTTAGACTCATTATATGGCAGAGTTGAAATTATACTTGCATATAATAAAGTTGAACTAAGTTGAATTAACCTAGATTTGCTATGTCGACAGAATGAAAACTTTGAATGATACTAAGTACATATCAGTTAGATTAACAGAGAGACCGAGGTTAATAACCTCGGTTAGTCTCTGTTTGAATCTGATCTCGGTGACAAGATCATAAGTACATGCTTAATGTGAGCATAAGTGAAACTTAAGTTCACATTAGGGAGCAGAGAGCTGGAGATTAATAAGGAAAGTTTAAAAGCCTGGGAAGTCTTGTCAAACATTTTACAAGTTAAAGATACGCCGAGGTAGTATTACAAAGAAGTACATTCCTAGTTGCCGAGATAACCAGATTACCAAGCTTTGAGATAAGTGAAGACAGAAGTCTTGATAATTGAAAGTGAAGTGGCAAGTTTTAGATAAACACTTGTGAAAACTTTCTTACAATGTTTTTTAAGTGTTAAGGCAAGGCCGAAATAAAACAGTCAGTAGGTATGTCCGAGGTATGTTAATCCAAGGAGAATCTACAGCTAAAGGAATAAAATGAAGACATGGAAAATTATTCTAAGTATGGAAGTAATAAACATACATAGAATGGAAAAAAGCATTCAAACACAAAGAAGAAGTTATAGTTGCATTCAAAGGGAAAAAAGGAACTAAGGCCTGTAGAAGGATTACTTGTTTAGTTACAAAAAAGGGCACCCCAGCCAAATGTAGAACTAACATTGTTCAAACGAAATATTACAAGCTAAGAAGGAATAGAATAAGAAAAGAAAAATTCTAAGTACTAGACTTGGCTTGATCAGAGGGTAGCGTTGTAGTCCTCTCGGCTTCAAGCTCAACATCAATCTCTTATAAGGTTTTATCTAGACTCTTTTCAGCACAACGAATCTCGGCTTCAGAAGTTGTTGGGGTGGGGGAGACATCCTTGGATGCCAAGTCATCCTCCTCATCTTGAGTTAAGTCTATTTGCTCGTTGAGGGCAGGAGACTTGTTACTAGTGGCAGCCTCCCCATCCTCTTCGTCGGCATCACCATCATCGACACCATCTTCGTCTTCAACGTTGGCCTCTTTATTCTCTAGGGGGAATGGCACTTGGAGCTTGCTGATGTCACGAAGGTCGGAGTCCATAGCAACGTCCAACTTGTTGAGGGCCGCCGTCCAGCCGAGGTAGTAACCTCGGTTGTAACCCAGGTTGACTTGCTCCTTGTATTGGTTGCAAACGGTGGCCTGCCCCTCTTCGAAGGCCTTTTCGTCAACCGCCTTAACCTCAGCCTCTTTATTGGCGATGGCCTCCTGCAGCTTGGCCTCTAGATCGGCTACTTTGGCTTTAGCAGCTTCGAGGTCGGCTCTTGCTACCTTGGCTTCGTCATTCGCCGTATTGGCCTTTTCCTCGGCCAGACTTTGAGCTGTTTTGGCGTCCTTGGCCTGGTCCATAAGAGAACGGTTGTTGGCCTCGGCCTGATTAAGCGAAGACAGGAGTTTCGCTGCTTCTTTTGTTTTCTTTTCCAAATCCTTTCTCATCATCTCGGTCTTGGTGGCATAAGAATGGGCATGCTGGATAGCCTGCAAAGAAGTAACATAAGTTAGCGAAATTTCACTAAGTGTGGAAAGATTGTCAAAGGGGAAGAAAGAATACTTACCAAGACCGAGTGCTGCATCATGAAGGCAAAGTCTTCATATTCATGTAGCTCGACCATTCGGTTCATGTCATCGGGCAGAAGAACTGCCGTGGACAGGGCCGCGCCGACCTCAAGATTGGCAGCTCTATCACCAGCGGTAAGAGGTCTGTCGTCGAGCATGATCTCGGGCGCCTAGATCATGCCTCGGGGGAAGCTGTTACCCTCTTGGTGGTCTGACCTCGGCAATTTAGTAGGTGGGGCCTTGAAAGATGGGTCCTCGACAGGACACTTCTCGGCGGAAGGGGCGCTCTTCTCGGCTTCGGCTAACTTTGAGATAGGCACAGTGTCCTCAAAATCAATCTGGGTCACTGTGGCCTTTGCCTTGGCCTTCTTCACTCGTTTTGGCTTAGGGGTAAGATGAGGGGAGGATGACGATTGGACGGTGACAATGCCAGGAAGGTTGGTGAGCAAATCTTCAACTACTGCAGGTTTTCGCCCCATCTCGTCAGCTGCGGCGTCAACTGTGACCCTTGTACCAAAGTGGATTGTTGGAAGAGTTGTGGGTGGATTTACTGGATCGTAAGCCGATGCCTCAGCACTCCGGCATTTTCGGCTACGTGTTCTACCAGCAGGAGTGTTGGCAGAAGCACGACGTCGGCGTTGACTCTAGGCTAGTGGAATAAGTTGGGGAGCAGATGTCGACAGCTGCCCTGCTGGGTCGGAGGTTGATCCCTGGTCTGGCCTTGATGATAACTCGGCTTGAGGAGTTATTGCTGAGGGTGGAGACTTGCTCTTCTTCGGGACGTCGGGTAGAGTGGATTTGTATGTAGGAATGTAATTGAGCAACAGAGGGGCTTTCCGTTCGTCAACTGGCAAACTCAACAATTTCTTGAAATCCTTGCTGGGATAAAATGTTTTGCGGAAGTCCTTTGGTGGTTGAGGAAGGACTGCAAGTAAAAAACAAACAAGCGTTAGAACATACAAAAAGAATCAAAAATAATTAAAGACTTGAAAGCGAGAAAAGTGACACTTGGCTCTTACCATCTCCCTCTCTGAACACTGTTCGGCT
The DNA here is from genome assembly GCA_036172215.1 of Camellia granthamiana. Taxonomy (NCBI): domain Eukaryota; kingdom Viridiplantae; phylum Streptophyta; class Magnoliopsida; order Ericales; family Theaceae; genus Camellia; species Camellia granthamiana. Next base: position 57,236,138 of record CM069905.1, read on the forward strand.
TAAAGGGTAGAGGTAAAGGTCATCCTCTGGAGGGAACTCCCAGTTGCCCGAGACGATAAAATAATCGTCTCCAGCACCCTTGTTGAAGTCTGGGAGGTCGGCGACAAGTTTGTATTCTGTGGATCTTGGCTTAAGGTAATATATGTAGACCTTTTCTAACTTTAGACCACACATGGTGTAGCAGTATTAGATGTCAGCTAGAGTTACCCTAGCGTTTTCTCAGCTAGCTAGGGCAATTATACCGTTGATAACTCGGTAAGAGTTAATGGCAAGCTGCATTGGGTTCAGTTTGTAATAGTGAAGGACTTCGCGGAAAAGGATGTCAAGGGGGAACCTAAGTCCACCCTCTATAAAGGCTACTACTGGGAAATGCATGGAGTCCCCATTAGGCATGATGGAGTCTTCCTCCTCTGCCAACTTAAGGTGGACATCGGCAGGAATGGCAAACTCCTGCCTGAAGTATTCTAGCTTGGTTGGGGTGTCTACCCTCCACCTGAACATACCTATGACGTCGGCTAAATGGGAGAGGTGTTGGATTTCAAAAGGGAGTGGTTTGGTTTAAAGGACCTCGGCTTAGACTCAAAACAGAAACTGGGGCAAGGGTTTTCAAGATCTAGGAGGAATTCGTTTCAATTTTTCCTAAGGATAGGAGTTCTAAAACAAATCCCAAAACCTAAGACTATGCAAACAAGAATTGAAGGCAGAAATCTGGAAAATACAACAAGAAAACATGGCAAAAAGTGTGATTTAGAATCAAGAATAGTGATGAACTATCAAGAACATCAAGATACATGAAAACAGTGCATATGCGTGCATAAGGACAGTGAGTTAAAGGCAGATTGAAAGAATAGAAATCCCCAGACAAAGCATGTTTTTTGATGGGATTCAAAACGTAAACAAGTATATTCAAGAACGTGAATGCATTCACGAAAGCAATGTACAAGAGTAACAAAATTCAAAACTAAAATGAGAGGAACAGTGACTTACCGAGGAAAAAGAAACCGGTATGAAGTACGTTGGAGTCAGACAGTGGCAGTGAACAAAGAAGAGCAGCAAAGGCTTCACCGGAGGAGGTGAATGGAGTAGTTGCAGAAAGCTTCGAGAAGGCAACAATGGAAGATTTGAGAGAGAAAGTTAGAGAGAGAGAGCTTGAACGAAAACGGTGATGTGAAAGTGAAAAGACGAAGAAAGAGAAGTGTTTTTTATCAAAACGCGAAAGGGTGGCAAAATGGTATTGAGTGTGCCTAAGACGATGTGTCTGTCAAGCGGCGCACGCAAAAATGACGCGACCTGATGGCGCGTGTTAGGTACGGTTCAATAGAGACGAGACGCGTGGCAAAAACGGTTGAGTTGCTATGTGTGACAGCTCATACGCGTGTAGAAGCTCTTGGAGATCTTGATTTAATGAAGCAAATACCTCGGCTATGGAAATGATCTTGGTTAAAGAGCTTGAAAAAATTTGCCTCTTGGCTCTAAGGCATTGATGAAAAAACAGACTACAAGTCTTGGTCATATGGAGCTGACGAATGATGACCTCGGTAACAAATGATAGAGCAAGCTTAGCCGACATGCTATATGGTCAAATGATATAGGTTCCATCACCCCAGGATGCCGAGGTAATAGAACCTAGGGGGCAGTTGTGGGGACATATTTTTTGGATAGCAACACGTGGCCAAGGTGGCACCGAAGTGCCAGCCGAGGTGCCACGTGTCCTTGACTTGACGCCGAGGTAATCTCGACTAGGCCGAGGTTACCTGTGAAGATATCAGAATCCGAGATGAACGGATAGGGAACAAGAGTCCTAGAATGGGGGTGGACCTCAGCCTGGATAAGTATAAAACTCTTAGGGAGTTTATCTTTATCTACTGGAGAGTCCAAGATAAACATTGAGCTAGAGTTTAAGAGGAGCTAAGCTTCTACAGGGATCAGGTTAGTGCTGGCTATAAAAGAAGGGCACCCTCGTGGGTCTAAGGTACGCTTTTGTATTCTGGCTTGTGAGTCAAGCACAATTGGTTATCTTTGAGAGATGTTGATTACTAACTTGACCGTCGGAGTGCCCCTGTAGACACCCTATTTTTGACCGTCCTCAAGACTTGGACGTCATCGTTTGAACACTCGATGATCATCCATGCTTATGTTTGTTTTGAGTTCTCGGAGGTCTCGGCTACGCGCCTTGCCTCAAGATCTCTCAACTTGTCTGTTTTGTGCTCGGTTGTGGACCAAACACTTGTGTTTTTGCTTCTAAGGGAAGAAGGTGGCTTGTTTGCCATCCCCTCAACCCACCGGCCAGGGCATGATGCCATCGGCTCCTTTTTCTTGCCATCGGCCAAGAGTGTTGGCCGGTCGGCACTATATTTGGTCGGCCGGCACTTATGTTGGTCGATCGGCCATTTTTGGTGGCCGAACCCTATTCATCTGCTTTATGCAGATATTCTATGCCAGCTGGTGCAGCTGGCATCCACAATTCACCCCCTCCATACACGTGTATGGAGGGATTTGCCCTTTGCTTGGCTTCTCTTGGAAGCCTTAGAATTTGAACCTCTATAAAGAGGGAGCCCCTCCTCCATCCTTCAAGGTTCAGAAAAATTGTTCTTGAGAGGATAGATATAGTGTTGTATCTATACTCCCTTGTTTGATCTTGTTTTGTGTCTAAAAGAGTAGTATTGTCTTACTATTGCACACAAACACACACTAGAACACCATCATTGGTTGCTGAGGTGCTAGGAGGTTGATTTCAGTGTTCTTGGGTTGGTTTGAACTCAAAAAACTTGCTGGAGCTTTGTTCTTGAAGAGGTTCTACAAGGGTGAGTTCCTTGCTTTAGATACCCCATTCTTGCTTAAGCTTTTAACCCTTCTTGCTTATTGTTTTAAGCTTAGATTATAATTGATAAAAGTTCTGATTTTTAGTGCTTAAGACCTTTGTTTAAGGTCATTTTTGTGTTTGGGGTTGTTTACCCCTTCTTAGGCCTTGTTTGGCCTTGTTCTTGTGCTTTTTTTTTAAGCTTTGAGATCACCTTGCTTTGGCCTTCTCACCATTGAAATCCAGAGGGATTTCAATGGTGGGGATGGTGTTTTAAGGTCTCAAATAGGAGAGGGTCATTCCCTCTCCTTGTCATCTTTAATACTTGCATAAATGGTTTATGTTTGTAGCATGTGTGCTTAGCTTGTTTTAGCTTCATTTCAGTATATATTAGGCTTTGTTTTTCCATGATATAGCACTGCTTTGACTTGGTTTAGACATACCATGCATGCTTTGTATACTTGTCTTGTAATCCCATGATTTGCCTTAACATGCACCATGTTGTAACATGTCTTTTTAGCATGATTTTGGCTTAACTTCATGAAGCTTCTAGCCTTGTTTTAACATGCTTGAGCTCTTTTTTTCATTGTTTTGGTCATGCTTGCATTGTTTTGTATAGCTACCATGCAATCTAACTTGTTAGCTTTAGGTGCTTAAGTCACTAGCATGCTTTACTTGGACCATTTCAGTGATTTGGAATCATTTGTCATGTTATTTCAGTCTGTATTTCATGCTTGTATGCTTGCATTTGTCATCCTTTCAATGTCTTGAAGAATTGGTGTCTTATGCTCCATGATCGTGTCATTGTGTATGCCATCATGCTTAGGCATTTGGGATGCCATCTAAGTGGGTTTTTGGGCTCATTTTGATATGTCATAACTCTATTTTTGGTTGCTTAAGTCATGCCATGTTTGGCTTTGATAGGTGTAGTGTAACACCTCTTTTGTGGCCTAATGTGCTTCATGCTTTTGGTCCTTTGTTCTAGCATGTTTTGGCTTCATTCCTTGCATGTTTTAGGCTTACTTTGCCATGCTTTAGGACTATTTTGGATTTTGTTTGCCATATGCTCCTTGTTTTGTGTAGCTTTGGTTCAAGTCCCTTCACAAGCCTTAAGCTTTGAGCCTTATGCACGCTATGCTTGATTTGTTCACGTGATTTGGCATCACTCCTAGCCTCATTTCAGAGTATGTAATGTTGTTACATTTGCATGCTTTTCATTCCTTTTAAGTATTCTCAAAAGTTACCCTTTGATGCTTAAGTGTTAGGCCAATTACCATGCATGTTTGTATGTGATTTTGTCCCTTATCCCTTAGCATATTGGCCGCTGATTTGGACCTATTTGAGAGCTATCCATTTTGGTTTAAGTCCATCCCCGCATGTTGTTGCATGCTTGCCTTGTATGTTGGCACATACTTGTTGCATATTTGGTAAATTGCATGTTGTAGCATGCTAATTCAATTGTGCCTTATTGAGTACTTGGTCCATGACATATTGTTGCATGCTTAAGTTGTAATGCATTTGGCACGCATTCTCTTTTTTAGTTACTTAACATGTTGTTACATGTTTGCCTCACATGTTGTTATATGCTTGAATGTTGTTACATGCCTTGCATATTTGCATGCTTGTTAGCTTGCATTTTGTCATGTGCTTGATATGTTGTCACATATTCTTGCATGTTTGGATGCATGTTAGGTAACGTTGCATTGCATTCGGCATGCTTAGCCTTGTATGGTATTGTCATTAACATGCTCATGTCATATTAGTTTTGCTTGCATGTTTACATCCCTTGCCTCTTGATAAACCATGATAGAGGTTGGGGTCCTTTATGTGTTTTGTGTGCATTTCATTTGACATTAAAATGCACACTTGGCTCCTTTGGCCATCATGCATTGAAATACGTGATTGATGGCCCGAGGGTCGAGAACCATACTCCTTTGAGTCTCAAACATGATAAGGAGGGTGGTGGTGCAAACATTGCCTTGAAAATGCATTGCTATGCTCTGTCTGTCCTCTGCTGCAGTAAAACAGCATTCTGCAGGAAGAGATGGCTGGTCGGCCATCTTCAGTGCCGGCCAGCTAACTATATTTGGCCGAGGTCCCCACAAATGGTCGATGACCAGTTCCTCTTGGCCGGTGGCCTTGAATTTCAGCCGGTGACATCCCACAGTGCTCAGAAGGTGATTCAGAAGCATCCCTGAGACTTGTGAAGTTTTCAGAGGTGCAGAGCAGTGTAAACAAAGGCAACATGAACATGGTGATGGATTTCCGAGCGAAGCCGTCCGAGCATGCATGCATCCCTCTTCCCGAGGCTGTTTTTTTTTTTTTTTACTGTTTTCATAGCTTAATTAATTTGTTTAATTAGTTAAGTGTTGTGTAATAATTAATTAGCTTGTTAGTTAGTTAATTATGTAATTTGTATTATTCTTTCGATCCCTCTGTCGGGAGGGCGCAATTGTTGTAATAAGCGTGCGTGTGTGCGATGCATGTCTTCCAAACCTCAATTTCTTTCTCCCTTTTACTTAACCGCTTACGATGGTTAGTTCTAGGTCATTTTTAATTAGCATCCCTATGCTATGCATGTTTGCATCATTCATCTGTATTGCATGCACCGGGCTCGACGCATCATACTAATCGCATAGTATTTCAATTCCAACTTGTATACATGTATCGAGTTGTCGCATTTCACATGTCATTCTTAGATTAGCCGAGCCTATTCTAGTTGCATTTTGCATGTGTTGCATTAGCCATCTTAACATGGACTTGGATCATACATTTGATTACTAACATGTTCTTTGTTTTGGCTTGGAGTACACTGTGAGTGTTTACGCTTTAGCATCTTGCATGTATGTGAGTGTTAACATGAAAGCATGCTTGCCATGAGGCTAATTGCTTATGCGATATAACTGCCTGAATGCCTGTAGGTGAAGGTTGGGTTGCTTGAATTAGGAGAATTCATCAAAATTCGTGTTTTAGCCTACTTGCGGGTAGCAAAATTCAAAACCATTTCCAAACAAACTGATATGCAATGCTTTGTTCCAAATTAAGCGATCTAGTCTATACTTGTGTGTTGTGCGCATCACATAGTAATTCTAGCTAATTAATCGGAATAAGAACGCATGTGTTTTCAAAAACAAGATATCATATTTAGTACAGGCCGATTTTTGATCGGGCGAGCGGGGGTGCTCATAGATGACCTTCTCCAATCGTACCCAAGTTCCCGAGCCGAGGCAACTTTGGTGATGACGGACACGTGGCCTTAGGCAACGAGTCAGGGTTTCCTAAATTCCCCCAAAATAAAATATTTAGGTGGCGACTCTGTATCTAGCAAAGCAGTCCATGTTTGGCACTTCTTTCTTAGAAATCAGTTTTCCAAAACGATTTGCCGGATTTGGACTCTTTGGTGATTTATCAGTCTCACATCGTACATTGTGAGATCAGATTAAGAACCGTGACAATTTGAGTCCGAACTGTGGAAAAGCATGAGGCCCTCGGGGCGCATCCACAGCCCCCGGGTGGACGAACACTGCTGGAGTCTTTTCTTTCTATGACAGGTTGTTCGGGCGTGATCTATTCTGCCGATGTTCTTCAGCTGAGTACCTGTTTGGCAGTGTGGTCAGAAAATAGTACACACAGTTTCATAGTTTTTTAGTTCTTGAATGATATATTTCTGATTAATTATAGGTTGGATGCTTGAATGAAACATGCGAATATTTTGCTTAAAATCCCTTGATTGTTAAGAGAACCTTTTTACTTTTTGTTATTTTTTCACTAATAAATATATGACTATTAAGCATAATGGAGTTACAATTTTTTTCTAAGTCAGCATACTTGATGATGCTAAGTCAGCCTAACTCACAAACTTGCAAGAAAGACAAGTAAGAAGACAATGAGAGTTTGAGAGAATGCCTTTTGTATTTACTTTGAGAAAGCTTTACAACTCTTGGATTATTGATGGAGCAAATGAGCCCCTCTCCTATTTATTAGCATCTTAGGCCTTCTCTAGAATACTCCAGAGCAATGTTTTAAAAACCGGACTGGTGAGTGAACCGGAAAAATGATCGGGTGGACGGGTCACCGGTTCAACCGTCAGGTTGAACCGGAATCGAACCGTGACGTCATAAATATATTAAAATTATATTTAAATAAAAATATAAGTAGTAAAATTATAAATTAAAAATTTTAATAATCTTAAATATTTCTCTTAATACTTTTTTTATTAAAAAATATAAAAATATATTTAAAAATATTATTAATTTTAATTTTGGAAGAAGAAATCAAATATTCAATATTCCCTCTATATAATTTTAATTCAAATAATTTGATTGAAAGAAGAGCAAAAATTTTGGAGGAATATCAGAATTTTAAGTTTCCCTCCAATAAATTTGATTGAATCCCACATAGATTTCTTGAGTTTTTTTGGAAGAATTTTTTTCTTATAAATAGATAGAGGCTTTCACAATAATTTCAAACTCTCAATGGGATTCCTCACAAGAGGAGACCCTTAAAAGAGAGTTTCCAATTAAATTTTTATTATATATATAAAATAAGAAAGAAAGAGAGAATAAAAAAAAAATACAAAAAATTCGTTTTATCAACCCGGTGAACCGGAACCGGGTCGACCGGTTCGGCGGTTCAACCGCCGGTTTTTCCGATTCTCTCAAAATAGACCGGTTTTCCACTATAACCGGTTCAGTGGATGTACTTGGACCGGAACCTCGACCGGTTGGCGGTTCAACCGGTTGAATCGGCCGATCCGGTCCGGTTTTTAAAACCATGCTCCAGAGTATACAAGAAAAAGACTATGAAGAAGCTTTTCATGGAAGCTTTCCTTATCCTACAAGATGCTTCTAGAATTCTCCCTAAAAGTATCTATACAAACATCTACCTCATTCTAGAAATAGATACAAGGCATTTCTCTAAAAGATTCTAAAAGCTTCTATTGCTTCTATCCCTCTAATATTCACTTGAATACTCTAGAACCGTTTCTTAGATCCTTCCATTTACATTATAGAATTATGTACTTGTAACAAGCCCGCGGGGGACCTCGCTACAGTTCGGACTCGATTTTTGTTGCGGTTCCAAATCTTGAACCAAAGAGTCCAAATCCGGCAAATCGTTTTGAGAAAAAACAGATTTTTTGAAAGAAGTGCCAAACATGGACTGCTTTGCCAGATAACGGAGTCGCCACCTAAATATTTTAAAATGGGAAATTTAGGAAACCCTGACTCGGTGCCAAAAGGCCACGTGTCCGTCATCACCAAAGTTGGCTCGGGAACTTGGGTACGATTAGGGAATGTCACATCGTGAGCACCCCCTCTCGCCCGGTCGAAGACCGGCCTCTACTAATCATGATATCTGATTTTGAAAACATTGTATGCTCTTATTCCGGTTATTAAGCCTAGGTTACTATGTGATGCTCACAGCAAACAAGTATAGACTGAGTCGTCTGAATTGGAACTAGACACTTCATGTTTGTTTGTGAAAGATGGTTTGCTACCCGCAGGTAGGCTTAAAATACAGATTTTGCCACAATCTAGTGGGCTTTAACAAACAATTGATGAATTGCTCCAATTCAAATAACTCAACCTCCACCCACAGGCATTCAAGGCAGTTATATCACATAAGCAAATAGCCTCATGGTAAGCATGCTATCATGGCAGTCACTCACACACATGCAAGGATGCTAAAGCATAAAACTTACAGAGTACTCCCAGCCAAAACAGAAACCGATTAGAAATCCATGCATGAATCCTAACTATGCTGAAATGCCTAATGCAACACATGCAAAATGCAACTATAGCAGGCTCGGCTATTCTAAACATGGCATGTGGAATGCTACAACTATCATGTACTCAATTTGGAATTGAAATACAGATGCAGTTTGTATGATGTGCCGAGCCCAATGCATGCAAAACAGATGAATGATGCAAACATGCTATCATACTGTATGCTAATTGAAATATGCCTTATATCTAACCATCCAAAGCGGGTAAATAAAAGGGAGAAAGAAATGGGGGTTGGAAGACATACATCACACACACACCCTTATTACAATTTTGCCCTCGCGCAGAGGGTCCGAATAAAATAATAATACAGTCCCAAATGAAAGAATATACAGTCCGAATAAATATACAGATTTCTAATTAATTAACGAATTAATTACAGAAAGAAGTAAAACTGGCATGCAAGCCAGGGACTGCCTTGCTTCTGATGAATGGTATATGCTGGGCTGCTTGGCGCAGAAATCCACTGGGATGCCCTGATTAGCCTCTGTTTGCAATTTTCTCGAAATGCGTACCAGCCTCCGAAAAGTTGTTGATTGTTGATTTTGCTGCAACAGAGAGCAGGAAAAGGGCATAGCAATGTATTTCACAAATGTATGCATGCCTCGATCCTCGTGCCACCAATCACGCATCTCGATGCATGATGGCCGAGGAACCGAAATGCACAACTCAATATGGGATGAATGCAGATGAATGCTACAACAAAAACCTAACTCCATCATGGGTAATCCGGAGTGTCGGTGACTTGGGAATTGAGACACGTTCCGGTACTCGGAGTACAGAATGCGCCTCGTTTCCCGTGCAATATGCATGATATGCATGAAATGCAACTAACATACAATCCTAGCATACGCAATGCTATGAAAATGAGATGAAAATAAGATGCCTCGAAAAGCGTGCACGCGGGCACGCAAACCGCGGCGGAGGCATGACAGGCAAATCGGATAAAACAGAGGTGCCTCGAAATGCGTGCCCACAGGCCCGCAAACCGAGGCGATGGTATGACATGCAAATCGGATAAAAAAACTGAGTGCCTCGAAATGCGTGCACACGGACACGCAAACCGAGGCGATGATATGAAATGCAAATCGGATAAAACAGAGGTGCCTCGAAATACGCGCCCACAGGCACGCAAACCGAGGCGATGCAAATGAGAAAATCGGATAAAACCGAAGTGCCTCGAAATGCGTGCCCACGGGCACGCAAACCGAGGCAATGATGAAATGATAAAATCGGATAAAACCGAAGTGCCTCGAAGTGCGTGCCCACAGGCGCGCAAACCGAGGCGATGATATGAAGTGCAAATCGGATAAAACAGAGGTGCCTCGAAATGCGCGCCCACAGGCACGCAAACCGAGGCAGTGATATGAAGTGCAAATCGGATAAAACAGAGGTGCCTCGAAATGCGCGCCCACAGGCACGCAAACCGAGGCAGTGATATAAAGTGCAAATCGGATAAAACAGAGGTGCCTCGAAATGCGCGCCCACAGGCACGCAAACCGAGACAGTGATATGAAGTGCAAATCGGATAAAACAAAGGTGCCTCGAAATGCGCGCCCACAGGCACGCAAACCGAGGCAGTGATATGAAGTGCAAATCGGATAAAACAAAGGTGCCTCGAAATGCGCGCCCACAGGCACGCAAACCGAGGCGATGCAAATGAGAAAATCGGATAAAACCGAAGTGCCTCGAAATGCGTGCCCGCGGACACGCAAACCGAGGCGATGATATGATGAGACGAAATGGCATACGGAATGCAACGATGGGCTTACACCAATATGGGAGAGCCTCAGCTCACTCACATAGGAGGCCGTCGGATAAAGACGAAGTGCCTCGAAATGCGTGCACACGGGCACACAAACCGAGGCGATGGCATACAAGCATGAAAATGCGAATTGGGCTTACGCCAACATGAGAAGGCCTCAGCTCACTCACATAGGCTGCCGGAATGATAAAAATGAGGTGCCTCGAAGTGCGTGCCCATTGGCATGCAAACCGAGGCAATGCAAAAATGATACAAATGGCATGGGAAATGATATGCAAGCATGGCAATGGAATTTCAGCACTTAAATAAAGGGGAAAACAGCCCCGAATCAATTCGAAATGACACTCGAAGCATGCATTCATCCCGAAAATGCGAAATTAAGCCCCGAAATGGCCTATAGCCATGCTATACATGCAAAATATGATCATGGCAGCAAGAACAGTAGCAAGGCAGTCCCAAATATGGCGTATTTTCAGTAAAAAACATGGCCTAAATGCAAGCATAGATAGATCAAACAAAGCATGCAAAGTTAGTGGCCAAAAGAGGGGTATTGAGACAAGTGATATATGCAAACCCCAAATGGACAAACTTTCTTCTACAACATTGAAGATGAGCTAAAAATAAGCACAATTTCAGAAGATGACATCCTCAAAATCAGAACACAATCATGCTAAAAGATCCATGCAAAAATAGGCTTCCAAATAGGCTATATCATGAGACATGCAATGCACACACCAAATGACAAAACTTTCTTCATGGAATATGTAAAGGGGGTCAAAATAAGACCAAAGTCAGTAGGGGTCGAAGCCCCAAAAACAAATAAAGATAGGTCAAAATTGCATGCAAAAAGTGGCACACTTGATGAATATTGAAGGAGGTGATATATACAAGCACCAAATGGGGTTGAGCCTCTCTACAATGTTGTAGAGGGGCTCAAAACAAGCAAGAAAGCAGTAGGGGTTGGACCCCTAAAAACCAACACAAATAGGTCAATTTTAGCATGCAAAAATGTGACAAACTTGGTGAATATTGAAGGAACTAGTATATAGGAATACCAAATGAAGTTGAGCCCTTCTACAATGTTGTAGAGGGGCTCAAAATGAGCACAAAAGCAGTAGGGGTCGGAGCCCCAATTCTCAACCAATTAGAGTATAGAAATGAATCAAGAAAAAGCCCTAAAAGTTGGTTTTGAAGACTTACCCTTGAAGACTTGTCTTTCTTTGATTCTTGGCTTTGATTTGGAGCTTCTCAACCTCTGAAATTCACTTCCTAGCTGCTGGAGTGGTGGTAGGGATGGTGAGGCTAGGTGTTGATGAAGAGAAGACCTTGACCCTTGAAGCTTTTTTGAGGTTTTAAGCCAAGGACATGGAGGTTTTTGAAGATGATTCCTTGAGACCAATTTTTCCAACCTTGAAGAAGGAGAGGGAGGGCCCTTCAAATAGGCAAGAAATGGGGTGTAAAAGGGGAGGGAAAGCACCCAATCTTTCCCTCCCGAAATATCCCCCGGATGCCCCGGGATATGCTGAAAGATATCCGGACAGCTGGGACAGGCTGGAAAGCAGGAAGCTGGCCGGCCAGGTAAATTTGTGGGAGGTGGCCGGCCGGCCACCCCACCTGGTCGGCCAGCCACTCACCATGGCCGGCCGGCCACCCCAAGAAAATGAACAGAAGATTTTCTGGCCGACCAGTATAGAAAGGTGTCCTCCCAAGTGTGTAGAATAAGGCCCCATGGTTGGAATTTGGCAACTCTGAAGCAGGAGTCACAACATAGAGCTTGAAGGAGAGGCCCAAAAATGAAACCAACCATTGCTGGCCGACCACCATACCAAAGTGTCCTCCCAGATGTGTAGAACAAGGATCCAAGGTTTGAATTTGGCAACATTGAACCAAGAGTCACAACATAGAGCTTGAAGGAGAGGCCCAAAAATGAAACCCACAGTTTCTGGCCGACCACCAACCCTTAGGGTCCTCCTAGATTCCCTCATCACAGATATGTAGCTTTGGTTGGAAGAAAATACCCCTAGGGTGTTCAACATTGGCCCGGAAGTGAGCAAAACGGGCTCCGGAGGAGCGAAACTGGTTATCTGGGATAATTGCTGGCTTCTCACCCCCCAGTGATCTTCCTGATGTTGAAACAGAGGCACCTGCCAAGTTTGAACAAAAACTAATGAGAAATGAACGCTCGGAGCCAAAACCGAGCAATTCGGGATCCCGAAAATGAGCTGCGGGTGCCAGAAGTGGTGTTCAGCAGCGAAGTGGGTATCTGCGACCCCAGTGTCCTCTGGAATGACGAAACAGAGATACCTGCCAAAAACCGGAGCAAATGGATGCGAAATGAATGCTCGGGACCAAAACACGCAGTTTGGGGTCCCGAAAAACCGGTTACAGGTACCGGAAGTGGCACACGACCACGAAGTGGGCATCAGGGGCCCCAGGGTTCCTCGGAATATTAAAACAGAGGTCTCCGCCAAAAACCGGAGAAGGCTGATGCAAAATGAATGCTCGGGGTCCAAATCACGCAGTTCGGGGTCCCGAAAATGGGTCGCCGGGCACCGGGAGTGGTGTTCGGCTGCAAAGTGGGCATCAGGGGCCCCAGTGTTCCTCGGAACATTAAAACAGAGGTCTCCGCCAAAAACCGGAGAGGGCGGAGATGGTTGGGCGGTCCCGAGCCGAGGCACACGGCCTAACGGCCCCGAAAACCGGGAACCGGGCTCCGAAATGGGCAAAATGGCCTACGGCCACGAAAAGTAGCTCGCGGCCACCGGGAGATAATCTGCGGGACCACTCCCTTCCCTTAGGAAAGAAAACAGAGAAACCCGAGCCTGGTTCGCAAACCGAGACAAGGTAGAGAAGATGGTTCGGAGGTCCGGAGGCAGGGCGCGCGGCCGCGACTCTGAGACTTCTGAACGAGCACAGTATGCAACATCACCGAGCGCTCAACCGGTGACGTCTGAGTCTTAAGGTCGGTCAAAAATGGGGTGTCTACAGTACTATATTTTCATATTTTCTCAAGTCTTACAGGAGCTTCCAGAATATTCCATTAGCCTCCCTTTCTTGAGACTTCCTCTTGGTAGGCAATTCTGTCTAGGTAATTTGGCGGGACGTGACATTCTTCCCCACCTATGCTCGCGACGCCCTCGTCGCGCCTTCTTCCTCGAAGTCGCAAGTTTTCTCCTTGACTTGTGCCTTCTTAGATTTGCCTTGTCTACATGCTCTATTGATGACATAACAACTGTGCATGCCAGTAGACTATCCTCTATAGAGCCAATCATCTTCTTGGCAATGCCTACTACCTCTTTCTTGTCCGTTCCCAACTTAATATACATAGCTAACAAAAGTTTGAGTTTAGTATTTAGCTTACTCACCATTGGGACCATGCAAGGCCCACCCTCCATAATGCACATTGTGTTGTTACGAGGTAACATTGCTACGTTGAACTCCCACAAGAATTCCATTCCTAGTACCACGTCATAGTCATTGAGTGATGTTATTAAAAAATTGACTTTTCCATGCCACCCACCAAGGTGCAGCTCAACCTCTCGAGCCATGCTATCTACGGGCTTTGCCTTGGTGTTCACTGTCTTGATCAATCCTTAACCCTTGTCAAGTTTAAGACCAAGCCTCCCTCCTCCGCCTTGATGAAATTGTGCGACTTACTTGTGTCTACCATGACTTGGGTCGCCTTCCTGTTGATCTTCGCATCCATGTACATTAAACCCTTATCCCATTGGGTCAATGTAGTAGGCTTCGATTCGATGGCACTAAGTAACTATAGAGATCCTATCTGCGGAGTCTCCACCTTTTCCCATTCTTCAATCATGGCATTGAGGGCTTGCCTCTTGGAACACTCTCTTGCCCAATGTAGCCCGTCACATAGAAAACACTTAGTCTTGGGTTTGAATATCTCCTTGTTCTCTCTAACCTTGCCTTTGCCATCTTTGCTAGTGGGAGGCTTGTCATGCCTTTCCATGCATCGGATGCCTTCATTCTCATCCTCCTCACTTTCACTAGAACTTCTGCTAGGGTCACCCTTGGATGTCTTGGCATTGTCATCCCTACGTTTGTACTCAATAAGCGATTCTACCATTGCCATGGCCGAGGCAAGATATTGCACTCCACGTTGGTGCAATTCTTGCTCCGCCCCTGGTTGTAGGTTGTCCAAGAAATTAAAGAGTAGGTCTTCATCAGTCATACTCAAGACTTCAAGCATAAGATTAGAGAATTCCTTTACATAGTCCCGAATAGACTTTGTGTGTTTAAGATTTTTTATGCTCTTCCTTGCTTGATAGACCACATCCTCGGGATAAAATTGCTGCTTAAGTTCTTTCTTAAAGTCTTCCCAAGTGTCTATGGTGCACGTACCTTTCTCAATGTCAGCATGTTGGTGAAGCCACCATAGTGTTGTTGTGTCATGACCCGAACCCGCCCCCATGGATTAAGGTCATAACCGGCCAGTAATCAAGAGATTACCTACGGCCTCAAACCAGATTAGATATATTTCAACAGAGTTAAGGGGCCAAAATAGAAGCAAACTTAACACTTTTGTCCATAGAGTTGTGCTTACATGGCACATCATAACATTTCACATATATTCATTAATAACCCACATCAAAGGAAGTTAACATATAAGCTTTATACAACAGGATCATTCAAGCCATAGTCAGCCAAACCAAAAGCTTATATACAAAGGTGATCCAAAGTTTTCGCCAACATAGCAAAAATATAACAAAAGAACAAAAGAGCGAAAACAAGTCTCGTGCGTGAGACGTACGGGCTGACTCCTCAAAACTTTGACTATTTCTCACATACTTCACTGGGGCTGGGTTTGGACATCTCTCTGGCTCACCTACAAGCACGTGAATGAGAGTGAGCGAAAGCCTAGTGAATAATATCAAATAAAGAAGATACATGAACGAAATTTGAAATAGCTGCATCGGACGGCCTTGGGCCCAATTCATGTTTCTATCTAGTGTATCAAACGACTACAAATCCAGACGTATCAAATAGCCTTGGGCCCAATTCATTCGTATCAAACGGCCTTTGGCCCATTCATTCATATCAAACGGCTTTTGGCCCAATCATTCATGTCCAACGGCCTTTGGCCCAATCATTCATGTCAAACGGCCTTTGGCCTAATCATTCACATCCAACGGCCTTTGGCCCAATCATTCACATCTAACAGCCTTTGGCCCAATTGTATGGCATAACAAATATTGTCCACCTTTCAGATTAGCAAGCTTACGAACCTCAAATAGAAGTAAATAATTGGACAAATAGCATACTTCAAAATATCTTTATTAAGATATTACTCACAGTGTTCTGCTAGCGGATTCGTCATTGTGCTCGACCTTACATAATACGTAACACATATATGGGTCACAAACGATTCAATCTGTTCTTAATTCATACATCCCTCTTAGGCTTCTTTCTTATCCTTTTTAACTCATTTATAATGTTCCATGCATGCCTAAGAGTGTTTAGAAATGAAAGAGAACGGAAAACAAAACTTAAATCAACTTTACAAATTTCTAAAACAGGGCTCCCCGCTCGAGCACGGTTTCTGCCACTCGAGCGAACCCCTCTGGTCTGCAAAAGTACTGGTTGCCTCATATTTACACTCGAGCGTGACTTTAGACGCTCGAGCTGAGAGTCAAAACATGTAACAGGGCGCTCGAGCGTGACTCTCCTCGCTCGGGCGGACATCAATGTCTGCAAAAATTCTGGGAGCTAATATTTCACGCTCGAGCGGACAGGTCGAATTCTGAGTTTTCCAGAACTCTGTTTGAACTTCAAACTCAACCCCAAAGGCTCCAAAACTCATATTTTTGATGCAAAAGCATGGAAGGACATCATATAACACAAGGACATAATTAATTTGGAACCAATGGACTAAAATCATGGTTCATTTCCAAAATCATTTCAAATTCTTCTTGTGGGTTTCAAAACTCGAATAATCAAGCTCCTTACTTACATGGATCTTGCATGCATGTAAGATGTTAACTTAATTCCATTTCAAATGGTACAAGTGGTGATTAAAATCATGAAGCTACACAAAATTACTCATGCATGCAAAGTTTGGTGCTCAATTCTTCATATTCAACTTGCTTCATACTTGAGTGTGTAGAATCATGACAATCCTATACATGCGTGTACATACAAGCTTCAAATTCATCAAATTCATCTCAACTTATGTTCTTGATTACCCGACTAGCTTGAATACACAAAATTACAAACTTATACTCATGAATTTATGCTCAAATGCTTACCTAGGAGCTCTAATCTCCCAAAATCTAACTAGCTCTTGAGCCTAGCTTCCAAATCCCCAAGTTCTCAACTCAAATCTCCAATTTTGTGCTCCCTCTCTCTCTACATTCGGTTCACTCTCTCTCTAGAGTGTTTGTTTCAGATTTTGAGCTCTAAGGAAGATGAATATGAGTGTATATTGGCCCTTTTATAGTCTCTCTTAATCAAATTGATTAAGGTTAAATAATAGTACTTAATTCAATTAATTTACTCAAATTATTTTGATCCGAATCAATTTCTAATTAATTTTCACCATAGGCTTTAAAAATTATGCCAATCACGGTAATACAGTCAATTTCAATTTCTGTGGCGGATATGACCTTCAATTTTTAGTTTATAACAGTAAGTTGAACAGATTTTCCTACGGTGAACAGAAAGAAATTCAAAATCACATATAATCATATAAATGGCACTCAAAATCATATTAAACACATAATCACAATCATAATTAAGATGAATTAGTATAATACGGAACAAGGTTATCACATGTTATATCAGCAAGGTAAAGGACTACGGTTCATACCTTAGCATCTTCCTCGATCACTGTCATCGCTTCGAAGTATCTTTCAATATGCCACAGGTAGTTGTCCATTTCTTTGGCATCCCTCTTTCTGTCAAAAGGTTTTGGCTTTGGCACCTCCACCTTAGTTGTCTCGGGCATGGTCATAGCTCTCCCGGTTATGGCCTTCTTGCACATTGCCACATCTTGGTGCACCTTTTCCAAGCGTGCTTCAAAGCTCTCGAGCATCTTTAGCACTTTAGCTTAGAAGAAATCATTGGCAACTTGGCCATCATGCACCACGGATTTGATGGTGGAAAACATGCCATCATGGAGTTCTTTGATCTCTCCCTTGAGATCTTCTACCTCATGTTCCAAGCTTTGTTCCAACACATCAAGGCATTCCCCCGAATCGCCCACGACAGGCTCTACCTTAGCCAGCTGAGTCTCCATAGCTGCCACAACATCACGTGCATCTCATGACTTATCATTCCTTGCTCTACTAGTGTTGTCCCTCCCATGGGTTTGCTCAGTCACTATAGTCTCTTCAGCACCGGAAGACATATTGTCTTTTCTTCTCTTGTCACTAACCTGCTCTGATACCACGTGTCACGGCCTTGGTAATTTTCAAGCACTCCAGTGGCACTTAGACAATCTCAAGCCTTACTTGATGATGCTATGTCAGCCTAACTCACAAACTTGCAAGAAAGACAAGTAAGAAGACAATAAGAGTTTGAGAGAATGCTTTTTATATTCACTTTGAGAAAGCTTTACAACTCTTGGATTATTAATGGAGAAAATGAGCCTCTCTCCTATTTATAAGCATCTTAGGCCTTCTCTAGAATACTCCAGAGCATACAAGAAAAGAACTATGGAGAAGCTTCTCGTGGAAGCTTTCCTTATCCTACAAGGGGCTTCTAGAATTCTCCCTAAAAGTATCTATACAAACATCTACCTCATTCTAGAAGTAGGTATAAGGATCTTTTATCACCTCCATTTCTTTAAAAGGTTCTAGAAGCTTCTATTGCTTCCATCCCTTTAATATTCACTTGAATACTCTAGAACCTTTTCTTAGATCATTCCATTTACATTATAGAATTATGTACTATATTCTCATATTTTCTCAAGTCTTCTAGGAGTTTCCAGAATATTTCATTAGCCTCCCTTCCTTGAGACTTCCTCTTGGTAGGCAATTCTGTTTAGGTAATTTGGTGGGACGTGACAACTCTCTCAAAATAAACTTGAGCATAGCTTCTCTCTAACCCCACTAAGGACATAGAGATAAAGAGCTAATGACACAAAATTAATGAACATGAAACTTGCCTTGAAGCACCATTCTAGAGACTCAAACCACGTCTTTTTTTATCAGTAAATTAGGTTCAAGTATGCTCAACCACCAAGCTACCCCTTGGCTATTCCTGATTCATTTCAAAACTTAAAAATATGAATAAATATTTAGTATAATAGTGACACCATTTATATGGTATCATGGATCAATACAAAAATTGCAAAAAACATTTAGAGTAACACATTTTTTTCCTTACTCATTCAAATATATAGTTCTCACTGTGAGATATTTCTCATTAGAACCATGCTTTTCTCCAATTGATTCAACTGGACCGTGTTAATAACCCACCGTGGGTTCATTATAGGACTCGCTTCAATAATTTTAAGCATTTATCTTATAGGGCTCTTTAAGAAGATTATCCATGCAAAAAATGACGTTGAACGAATAATCGTAACCACATGATCATATTACATATCTCTTCAAATTAATAAATGGTCTACTTTTAAAATCATATTTATTATTCATTTAAAAAAATAAATGTGATATAATCATGCGGTTATAATTATCAGATTAACATAATTTTTTGTATGATTGATCTTCTAGAAGGATCCACTACAAGAAAATACACAATTGGCGACCACTTTTGCCGACCAAAAATATTTTGGTTGCCAAAAGTTGTGGAATTGGCGACCAAAAATTATGTTAGTCGGTAAAAGTACAATATTTACCTACTAAATTTTTTTAGTCGGGGGTATATTAATTTTTGGCGACTAAAAAAAAATTTAGTCGCTAAAAATATCACAATTGGCGACTAAAAAAAATTTAGTCGCTAAATTTGCCACAATTGGAGACTAAAAAAATATTTTTGTCGCTGTATATATAGTTTTGGCAACTAAAATAATTTAGTCGCTGAAAGAAAAATAAAAATTTATTTTTTATTTTTCACGACCAAAAGTTTGGTCGGCAAAACTTTAATTTCAGCGACTAAAAAATATTTTGGTCGCGGTATATATAGTTTTGGCAACTAAAATATTTTAGTCGCTAAAAGAAAAATAAAAAATTATTTTTTATCTTTCGTGACCAAAAGTTTGGTCGGCAAAACCTTAATTTCAGCGACTAAAAATTATTTTGGTCGCGGTATATATAGTTTTGGCAACTAAAATATTTTTGTCACTGAAAGAAAAATAAAAAAATTATTTGTTATCTTTCGCGACCAAAAGTTTGGTCGGCAAAACCTTAATTTCAGCGACTAAAAATTATTTTGGTCGCGGTATATAAAGTTTTGGCAACTAAAATGTTTTAGTCGCTGAAAGAAAAATAAAAAATTATTTTTTATCTTTCGCGACCAAAAGTTTGGTCGGCAAAACCTTAATTTCAGCGACTAAAAATTATTTTGGTCGCGGTATATATAGTTTTGGCAACTAAAATGTTTTAGTCGTTGAAAGAAAAATAAAAAATTATTTTTTATCTTTCGCGACCAAAAGTTTGGTCGGCAAAACCTTAATTTTAGCGACTAAAAATTATTTTGGTCGCGGTATATATAGTTTTGGCAACTAAAATGTTTTAGTCGTTGAAAGAAAAATAAAAAATTATTTTTCATCTTTCGCGACCAAAAGTTTGGTCAGCAAAACTTTAATTTCAGCGACTAAAAATTATTTTGGTCGCGGTATATATAGTTTTGGCAACTAAAATATTTTCGTCGCTGAAAGAAAAATAAAAATTTACTTTCACTCATCACTTTTTCTCTCTCTTTCTATCTATCTGTCTCTCTTTTTCTCTCTGTGTCTCTATCTCTGTCTCCCTCTCTCACTCATCACTCTTCTCTGTCTGTCTGTCTCTCTCTGTGTCTCTATTTTTGTCTCTGTCTCTCTTCTCTTTCTCTCTCTCACTCATCACTCTTCTCTGTCTCTTTCTCTGTGTCTCTCGCTCATCTCTCTTTTCTCTATCTCTCTCATCTCTCGTCTCTCTCTGTCTCTCTTCTCTTTATCTCTCTCGCTCATCTCTCCTTGTATCTCTCTCGTTTATCTTTTTCCCTATCTGTCTGTCTCTCTCTCTCTATGTCTCTCACTCATCTATCTCTTTTTCCTTTCTATATCTCTCTCTGTTTCTTTCGTTCATTTCTTTTGTCTCTATCTCTCTTGCTCATCTTTCTTCTCTCGCTCTCTCTCATCTCTCTTTTCTCTCTGTCTCTATTGCTCATCTCTCTTATCTCTATCTCTCTCTCTGTCTATCTCGTTCATCTCTTCTCTCTCTCTGTCTATCTCGTTCATCTCTCCTCTCTCTCTATCTCTTTTTCTGACTCTCACTCTCTATCTCTTTCTCTCTTTGTCTCTCTTCTTTTTCTCTCTCTCACTCATCACTCTTCTCTATCTATCTGTCCTTGTCTCTGTCTTTGTCTCTTTTTCTCTTTGTCTCTCGCTCATCTCTCTTCTCTCTATCTCTCTTATCTGTTTTCTTTCTTTCTCTATCTCTCTCATTCATCTATCTTCTCTTTATCTCCCTCTCTGTCTTTCCTACTCATCTTTCTTCTCTCTCTATCTCTCTCTTTTTCTATGTCTTTCTCTCGATCATCTCTTTTCGCTCTCTTTCTCTCTCTTTGTCTATCTTTTACTCATCTCTTGTTTCTCTCTGTCTCTGTCTCTATCTCTTTCTCTTTCCTACTCTGTCTCTCTCTCTTTCTCTATCTCTCTCTCTCTTTCTCTATCTCTCTCTCTATCTCTCTTCTCTCTCTGTCTCTTTTGTTCATCTCTCTTCTCTCTATCTGTCTTGCTCATCTCTCTTCTTTCACTCTCTTGCATCTCCCTCTCATCTCTCTTCTCTCTCTGTCTCTCTCGTTTATCTCTTTTCTTTCTATCCTTCTCTCTATCTCTCTCGTTCATCTCTCTGTCTCTCTCGCTCATATCTCTTCTCTCTCTCTCTCTACCTCTCTCGTTCATCTCTATGTCTCTCTCGTTCATCTCTCATCTCTCTCTGTCTCTTTTTCTGTCTCTCACTCTCTATCTCTTTCTCTCTCTTTAGGGCTTAAATACGTATCTCTCTCTCTGCCATCGATTCTCTCACGCCTCTGTCTCTCTCATTCCATCACTCTCTCTTTTTCTTCACCCATTTTGTTATCTTCCTCTCTCTCTTCTATTTCTCTCTCTTACTCATCACTCTTCTCTGTCTGTCTGTCTCTCTCTCCTTGTGTCTCTCACTTATCTATGTCTTTTCTCATATATTTTCTCTCTCTGTCTGTTTTGTTCATCTCTCTTCTCTCTATCTCTCTTGCTCATCTCTCTCCTCTCGCTCTCTCTCATCTCTTTTCTCTCTCTGTCTCTTTCGCTCATCTCACTTTTCTCTATCTCTCTCTCTGTCTCTCTCGTTCATCTCTCTTCTTTCTATGTCTCTCTTGCTCATCTCTCTTCTACAGGATAATATCTCTATCTGTCTCTCTTGTTCATCTCTCTTCTCTCTATGTCTCTCTCGCTCATCTCTCCTTTCTACCACTACCACCACCACTACCACTACTATCACTTCATATCCACCACCTTCACCACTACTGTCGCTTCCTCTCCTTTACCACAAAAAATTAGTTCTTGATTTTTAGTATAAAAAAAAAAATGGTCCACGAAAAAATATTTTTAATTGACCATAAAAAATTAATTTTATTTTATCGAAAAATATTTTTCATTGAAATATTACCCCTACTTCTACCAAATAAAAAAAAAATTCATTAAAAAAAATAAAACAAATTTTCCCCCATTTTTTCACTGACCCGCCCGCCCAAAATTATTTCCCCCCTTTTTTCAGTCTTTCCCCCCCTTTTTTCATTTCCTTTCAGGTTTGCAGAGCCCTGTTTCAAAACAACACGTCTCTCTCTCTCTCTCTCTCTCTCTCTCTCTCTCTCTCTCTCTCTCTCACACAGATGGTGTAGACCTTGGTGCCGACGACGGCTTCAATTTTTACAACCTTCCCTATCTTCGGGAGAATATCAAGGAAGTAGCACCTGAAGAAGAACAACCACAAGAAGAATTATCTAGCTCGGAATCAACGATTTCAGACATCATGCCCTTGAAGAATTTCTTAGAGATTGCTACTGCCTAAAAGCATCAAAGAGTGTAAGGCAGCCTCAGATTCCCAGGCTGTCTTCGATGTCTCTGATTGGCCCAAACGATCACCGATCGTGGTGGTCAACGATTCTTCTCCCTCCCCTGTCATAGTTACTAATGAGAGCTCTTCTCCCTCAGCCTTGAGAGCACTTCTCCCTCAGCTAATGAGGCGTCGATCAGTGCCTTTCTTGTTCTGTTGAGAACAAAAGGAGAAACTTATGAAGAAGTATGCTCTCTCTCTCTCTCTATATATATATATACACACACACACACACTTTCTATACTACTATATGAAGCACACAACTCAGCTAGTGTCACTCATTTTCTGATATACCCAAATTGTTCTAAAGGGAGATATCTTTTGTCCTTTTTGCCATAGGCGAATTGAAACCTCGATACACATTTTTCTACTTCACGATTTTGTTAGATCAATTTGGCTTGGTTCTCAGCTTGGTCTGTTAACTTACACAATCCAGACATCTTCTTTGTTCTATTGGTTGGGTTTTTGTTTAATTTTGCCTTCAATTGCAAGCCTAAACAATTGGATATTCTACTCCAAATTTCTTGCATTTTGTGGACCATTTGGAATGGTAGGAATAAAATTGTATTTGATTTGAAAAAGCTTTGTCCCCTGCAAGTTACGCTTCAAGCGGAAATCCTTTACTCTTCCTTTCACAAGCACACACTGTCTCTGCCTCTGCTCATATTCCCTCTGCTCGCCAACTTTCAGTTGAACCTTGCATTCAACCCTCTTTTGCACCATCACCTAAAACCTTTAACTTCGCTAAATTCAATGCAACTTGCGAAGAGTCCAATTTGGCTGTTCTTGACATTCACTGTGAGTTGTTTCCAACAATAATGATCTAGCAGCGGGGATTGGTGTTGTGTTCAACCTTTTTTTAAACAATGCCATTTTTCCTGGTTGTGGAGGTTGAATGATTTTCTTCCCCATGCTGCAAGTTCTGTAGGTTGAGACATTGAATGCCAGTGAGGTCTCTGACATTTATCAATGACGCAGAAGTGCTCAATGATGATGAAAATTTCTCTCTTTTGTATATGTCGTTTGTTGAATAGACTAGTCTATTTGTTGTTTACATTTAAGCAGCTGAATATAGCTGAACCTAACTCAGAATGTACTTGTAGATCCCTAGCACATCATATCTAGCCTGTCAGGAATCTGAACCTAAGTTGAGTAAACTTAAATCTTGAGCTAGGCTATTCATAACTGTGTTCTTTACACCCCAATCTCTCTCTCGGATTGGAAGGACATCTCACTGAATTTGGCCTATTTGGTTTTTGGACAGAGGACAGAGTTATATGAATATTCTAAGGTGCTTGGAAACACTCAGTTTATCTTGCTACCATTTCAACCATATAAGTTTGTATATGCACATATGCTGGCTGAAGTGGGAAAAGTAACAGAGTCATTGAAGTATGTATGCAAAACCTTTTCTATCATTGAGGGTTCTATTTAGCTTTTGGTCTCTTATCATCACCCTATTTAATTCAGGTACTGTCAAGCACTATTGAAATCTCTGAAAACTGGTCGAGCACCAGAAGTGGACACATGGAGACAATTAGTCTTATCACTTGAGGAGAGGATACAAACTCACCAACAGGTATATCTCTCTATCTTTGATTTGTATGTTATTAATGTGGGTATCTCTGCTGATCCCTGAACATGGACTTCACACTTGCAGGGTGGATAATCCACAAACTTGGCTCCGGCAAAATTAGTGGGCAAATTGCTCAATCTTTTCGATAGTACAGCTCATCGTGTTGTTGGGGGCCTACCTCATCCTGTACCGTCAACATCACAGGGTACTGCCCAGGCTAGTGAACATTATTACCAAACCATGGGGCCTAGAGTATCAACTAGTCTATCAACCATGGCAATGTCATCACTAATACCTTCAGCATCAATAGAGCCCATAAGTGAATGCACAGCTGATGGCAATAGAATGACAGTGCATAACAGAAGTGTTTCAGAGCCAGATTTTGGCAGAACCCCGAGACAGGTTTTTGATTTCTGACCATACTAGAAACCTACCTTTATTACAAATTGGTTGATGTATGAGTGCTCTGAAGATTTCGGTGACATATAAATGGGGTCTTCTCAACTTGATGTAGGATCAGGTAGATCCATCGAAGGAAGCAACCTCATCCAGCGCACAAGGCAAAGCGTCAGCCTCGAGTGGGGTATCCCGCTTTGGTCATTTCAGTTTTGGTTCACAGCTCTTGCAAAAGACTGTGGGGTTAGTCTTAAAGCCCCGTCAGGACAAACAGGTAGGTTCTTGAGTTCTTTATGTTTCCGTCATAATCTTTTGTATTGGAAGAAATATTAAACATCTTGGTTTCCATGTTCACTCGTTGTTTATTACGCTTTTTTTTTTTTTTTTTTTTTGTTCTTTGAGAGCGTGTAATGAAGTAAATACATTATCAATCCGATAGTTCTTAAATCACCAACCATAGTTACATTGCTTCCAATGGATTAATAGTTTCTTAAATCCGTGTAATGAAGCTGGCCTTTATAGCCTAAAAAGCTAAGGAAACAGCCCTTTAAGCCCGTAACAAAATGTCATTCAACTTTTACGAGTTGATCTCTATCTACTCAATCTTGGAATCAAGTTCAAGTTCGACCAATTTTTACACAAGAATCAAGCTCAAAAGGGCTCCTAATGGGCTTATATGAATTTTTTCACATGCAACAAAGCTTGATCTACAGCCCTAGCCCCAACCAAGCCAAGAATTGACCGGCTCTCCCTAAGTGAAAATGTTGTCTTTATTGATTGAATTTCTGATGATTTAACAATAGTTGAAGTATTATTACTCAACCACATTGTTACACAGCAACAGTGCACAATGCACAAATCTGCTGCTGATGAAGACATATATAGCATACACAGCTCCTGATCTGTCTGGATGGTCTGCCCCTCTCTATTGATTGCTTGGAATTAGTGTGGGTCTGCCCCTCTCTATTTCACAGTAGGAATTATTCTTTCTTTTCCTTTGGTGGTCTGCATGATCTGTCTGGCTTCAGAAAGATCATCTGATCTGTCTGGATGAAGACATAGCACACAGTAGTGTGGGTCTGCCCCTTTCTATTTCACAATAGGAATTATTCTTTCTTTTCCTTTGGTGGTTTGCATGATCTGTCTGGCTTCAGAAAGATCCTCTGCTGATCTGTCTGGATGATCTGCATGATCTGTCTGGCTTCAGTGTGTGCTCCAGATCTGTCTAGCTTTTTTCTGATCTGTCAATCATCCTGATCTATCTGGATGCTTGTTTTTGGAGTAAACTGGTGGTCTATATACACAAATTAGAAATTTTCACAAGTTTTGTTCGAGAAAATGTCGAATTTTGTGAATTTCTCAAATTGAGAAACTTAATAAATTACAATGTTTCAGAAATTGCAAAAGTGCACACTTTCTGTATAGAAATTTCCAAGTCTTCAGAGCATTTTTTAATATTGTGAAATTTCTAAATTTCTAATGCTACACATTAGAAAGTCTCCCAAAAATACATTACAAATGATCATCATGGTTTGTGGGCCTTATTAAAGATAATATAGTACTGAGAACACCATACATTCTGTTGAATGTCAATTTTAGTGTTTGTATTTATTTTGATGGAATATGATCTTCAGTTGGTGATGTCAAATGGCGGCTTTACAGAAGAGAGAATACAAATTAATAGTCAACTATATATGGTGGTGACTATCAACACCAATTTATAGTTTGTATTTATATTAATCATCGATGTATAAAATTTATTAGAGAGCTGCTATAAATTATTTTTTGTTTTGAACATTTTTTTATATCACTGATCAATACATGCATGATAAATATAATATCATATATTAGTATTTGCTTTTTCTAATACTTACCTCTAAATAAAAACGATTAGAAATAAAGCTACCCAATAGGCACAAACTTAAATTTTTTCCAAGTATAAAAAGATCCGTTTTAAAAGTAGATTGCCTACCTCCCCTTTAAGGAGTGAATTGGTTGGGTTAGTGAATCGAATTATATTCTAGGTAGTCAAGTGCCACACCCTTTATCCGATATTCAGTCATGGGCATCTCCCTTTGCCTCTGAACCGATATCGCCATGTAATGAAACATGTTCATCATCCATGCATTCATTATATATCAATGTAGATATATAGATTAACAAAAGATAGATACTTCTTTTTTCTTCTTTCTTTTCCTTTGGTGGTCTGCATGAATGTTTGTGTAACACTGGCAACAGTGTGACACTCGTTTCATCACAACATGACATATTAGGAGCCTTCATAAGCCTTGGCAATACGGGTTTCATTAGAAGGCTTTTGAAAAGCTGTTTTATAAAACAGGAGTTATTGACAATATGGATTGAAATTTAATTCACATGAAAGGTTCATTGAGGGGCATAGGAGTTATTGACAATATGGATCAATTTCAGTTGCCATGTTGGTTTCTGCTGTGTGGCACTATATTGGATCTGGAATAGTGGAGGTTTCAATTTATTCTATAGACATAAGAATACTATTGTTTTATTTACAATTTGATAATGATAGTAATATAATTTGCTAATGTGACCTTTGCTTTTCAGCCATTTTTCATTATTTGTCTAATTTTACCTGACATTATTTCTTTTCTTTTTTTTTTGGTACAGATGGATGACCTCGTGCACAAAGCTAAATTTTACAGGACAAATTGGCACTTTTTGCTTTTTTTGAAGGATTATATATTTTTGTATAGATGTATATGGAAAATATTAGGGTAGACTAGTAGTTATATTGTTGGATACACTACTAGTTATATTTTTGGATGGGTGTGTATAGAAAATATTTGGTAGACTAGTAATTATATTTTTGGGTTGATGTACATGGATAAAAATTTAAAACATAATAAGTACGTGTTATGTTTTAAATTTTTATGCTAGATGCAATATGTAGTTTGGAATTATTTGTGGATGTAAACTTATAATAGTTGCTGATTTTAATTAAACAGTTTCAGAAATGGTTGTTATATGTATTTTGTTGAATGTTGATGATTCAATTTATTTGTTGGTTTGAATGATTTTTGCAGATTACAGATTGTATTGAATAAATTGGATGGATTATTATAAATTACAGGTTTATTTTGTTGGATGTTGGTCGCAGAATATGATAATTGGCGACCAAACTAATTTTGGTCGCAGAATGTCACAATTGGCGACCAAAATTTTTAGTCGCGGAATGTGACAATTGGCGACCAAGCTAATTTTGGTCGCAGAATGTCACAATTGGCGACCAAAATTTTTGGTCGCGAAATGTCACAATTGGCGACCAAACTAATTTTGGTTGCAGAATGTCACAATTGGCGACCAAAATTTTTGATCGCAAAATGTCACAATTGGCGACCAAACTAATTTTGGTCGCAGAATGTCACAATTGGCGACTAAAATTTTTGATCGCGAAATGTCACAATTGGCGACCAAACTAATTTTGGTCGCAGAATGTCACAATTGGCGACTAAAATTTTTGGTCGCGAAATGTCACAATTGGCGACCAAACTAATTTTGGTCGTGGAATGTGACAATTGGCGACTAAGAAATTTGGTCGGCAAAAGGCGACTTTTCGCGACCAAAGTGTTTTAGCGACAAAATGGATTAGTCGCAGTAAATAAATATTTAGCGACCAAAAATTTAGTCGGCAAATGCAACTTTTCCCGACCAACGAAAATTTTGGTCGCGAATTACTTTCCGCGACCCTCAATTGGCGACCAAACTAGCGACCAAAAAAATTGGTCGCGGATAACTTTTGCCGACCAAAAATTGACTTTTAGCGACTAATTTTTTTGTTGCCAAAAGTGTTAATTCTTGTAGTGATCCTATAAAATCAACGATTCGAATAATTAAGATGGATTCCGTGATGAGTCCATGGTGGCTCCACAACATGGTACAGTTGAAAGTCTCAATTAGAGAAAAGCCAAAATACCAGTTTCTTGTATGAGATAAAGGGTGAACAGTGAGCTCCATAGTACTGGCTAGTTTCTCTTTTGAGTGCCATAAACTCTGCTCCATACATGTCACCATTGAAATTTAGGCAAATTACCACTGAAATGTTCATTCATGGTTTCATAACTTTGCATATACTTGGGAGATTACAGCACTTGTTTGGTGTGTGTTTTCCTCACACAATTCCTCGTTTGGCAACTTGAAGTTTTAGTCAGAAAGTTACTGTAAGTTCATTATCTTTACTTTTTTGCATATCTTTTCATAAAAAACTAAAAAGTTACTAAAACAATCTGTTTCCAAATGAGGAGAAACTTGAATTCTTTAGTGTTGGTGTGGATGGCTTGCCTTTGACGGAATCGGAAAAAGAATTAGTCGAAGTGCACATAAGCTGGACAGGATACCCTGACTGCTGAACCAAAAAAACAAAAAAAGAAGAAAAGATTAATGGGGTGTAGTTGGGGTAGCCTCAATTCAAATAATTTGATATATAAAATTTTAGATGTTAGACAATATAATTTTTGGAAAATGTTTGGAACCCCCTTTGGAGATGACCCCCACACCCCCAAAGTGATCTTGGTCCTCCATGTATATGTGGAGCCCACTCATGTATGTGTGGAGTTCACATCATAAGTGGTTCAGATTTGTGGAGGTCTTGTGGGGATGCAGATCTCAATCATTACTCATAATTTTTAAAAGTCGGACTTTTCTCAGATTTAAATTTGAACTTGATAGTCATGTTCAAACTCATAGAACCTACAATGGATCATGTTTTGATTATCTAAATTAGCAAATTGCGGTTTGAGCAGTTTTGGATAGATTAGCGGATTGAAAAATATTCTAACCAATTGTCAAGCATTTGCATAATATATAATACTAATTTACGTGATATTTTTATATATATATAACACAAAATAATTTTATATAATATTTTTCATATATATAACTACTAATTTATAATAAATTTCACATATTAAATTTTTTTAACACTCATTTTTACTTTGATATTTTATTATAAGTTAAAAAATATATATGTATAAACTATAACGGAGTGGAGCGATTTCGAATGCGGTTTATAAATTTTAAAGTTTAAACTGCGGTTAGCAAATAGAGCGATGCAAATTGATGCAGATTGGCACGATTTTAGCGGATTGAGTGATATTTTGCATAGCCATGTATATACATATACAAGCTGTCACAAAGTTGGCAACACAACTCATTCCATCTCTTCTCTCACTCTTAATGCTTTACATGGCTCTCTTAAACATGCTCTCAGTTGTTCTCATCGTCATGTTAATCTTTGGTGCACCATCTTTAGAAGCAAGGAAGCTTTTGGGTGTGGAGAAAAAGGTGCCTTTGCAGCTGGAGGACACTTTGGTCCTAACTGCCCTTCCCAAGGGAATTGTTCCACCTTCTTCCCCAAGTGGCAAAGGTCATGCAATGGTCATTCACCAAAGGCTCTTCTCTCCCTCCCTTGCACAGGCAGACCGGGTTTTCGAGTCAAAACCTAGCCCTGAAGCTGACCATTCACACTTTCTTGGAAAAACTTGAAACACATGTTTTATATTTTAGTTAGATCTATGTCTAATGTGTTAGGAACTTGACCAATATATATATATACAAATTCATAATAAAACAGAAGATCAATTCTTATGAACTTGTATATATATATAAGAATTGATCTCATACTATAAGTTGGGCCCATGAAGATTAAAACATAAGTAGTTTATACTATTCCTTGATTTAAAGCAAGGGCATTATATGGATGATGGTTGTGTTGATTAATTAAGCAATTATAGTTCTCACTTATGTCTGATAGTTGTTATGCTATTAAAACTTTTGAGATTAATCGATGCTAGCATAAAATTTAGTGATCTACTATTGATAGTCATTCATGCTTTTTGAAATGAAAAAAAAAAAAAACAAGAGTCAAACCTTGAATGGTGTATATAATTGGATTAGATCATCTGTCATACTTAATAATTCAATGATTTCAATATTTAAAGTTGATATAAGGTCTTAGAAATGTGTAACATTTTGTTTTAATTTTAAACTTTGACTATTAAATTTTATTTTTATAGACATGTCTTACCGCGATAAAAATTTTAGTAAAATCATTATAGCGAAAATACCACAGGGAATTCAAATGTCTTGTTAGCAAGGAAACACAATTATTTTCTTTAAAACACAAGACGAAAAATAGAAGAAAGTAATTACATGATTCAATGTAATTGGAATCACACATTAAATAGGATTCAAGTCATAACTACTAAATAGTTTTTAGAGTCCAAAATGCAGCTGTACATATTGCATGGTTCCACTTCTACCAAATTTACAATATTTTTGTCGAATATTGTTTTCTTCATACTCTGTCACTGCAACAATACTACATATTCATAAGAAGTATCTAGAAAAACATTTACAAAGTGGAATGTGTACAATAGATTTATTTTAGGTGGGACTCACACTGTACTCAATTTGAATTTGAATCTACACTACACATTATATTATTTAATAAATACTTTTCTAAATTATTTTCTAAGTTCTTTTTCAGATCCTTAGTAATTCTATTGTAATTATATTTGAATCTTAAATGTGTACAGAGATTTGTAGAGGAAAAGAACAATAAAACAGAAAAGTGAAAATAATTTCTATTACATTCATATTATGCTTCCTATTTCAAACACAACATGTTGGTAAGTTGAGTGAATGGTCGATCTAACCATAATATTCACAAGATCAAAAAACATAAATATTGACAATGTTTTTGGAATTTCGTCATTTGTCACCCTGAAGAACTGTTATTTAATTTCCATCTCGTTTGAGAACATACTATTTTAATAACTTTTTAACTTTTTACAAAAAGATGTGCAGAAAAATTGAGAGAGTAATGTGATAACTTATAGTGACTTTTTGACTAAAAATTAAAGTTCCCAAACCACATACATTTTGAATTTTCCCTTTAAAAAAACGTACACTTTGTATTGTCAAACTCAAACAGCTAGTTGTATAAATCAAATTTATTCCACAAACTAACCATATATTGCTGGAAGATCAAGTGTAACAGCCATGTATAAAAAAGTAGATAAAGTAATGTGACAACTTATAATGACTTTTTGACTAAAAACGAAAGTTCCCAAACCACATACACTTTGAATTTTCCCTTAAAAAAAAACATACACTTTGTATTGGCAAGCTCAAACAACTAGTTGTATGAATCAAATTTGTTCCACAAACTGACCATATATTGCTAAAAGATCATGTGTAAGTGTAACAGCCATGTTTCATTGGCAACCAAAATCAAGTTTAAAGAAGTTAATAAAAGCTTTGTTATTTGTCAAAAACCTCTAGTTTGAGTGTCACTTATGTTGACTTTAGAGTCGTGTCTTGAGCATCATTATAAATCTCGTTTTTTTAGTATAAAACTAACTGGTTACCTCTGAGCTACTATGTTACCAGACATGATGTCTACGTTCAAGTCTTATAACTGCATAACACAATTTTCTTTTCCATATTCCCCTCCAGCTAAATGTAAATAAATAAATAAAACAAAATAAAAAGTAAATTTTTTTTATCATACCATCATTCATTCAGCAATGATCTACACAATTTCACAAAACAAATGACAAATTCCATACATAACAATCATCCTTGAAGTGATTCCTCCTCCAATATAAAAACTTTCATTTCCCAAATTCAAATCCTAAATAGGTACATCACCAACACAAAGAGACAAGAGTCCTAATAAACTTGTTTTTTTTTTTTACTTCACGTAGTAAGGAAGGTCAAGGACATAGAGCAAGAAATAGGCCCAAATGACCCCAGAAATGCCACCAAAGAAGAACCCACCAGTGAACTTGGCCCAACCATCAGCAGTCTGCAACTGGTCTGGCTCCTTCTTCCTCCCAGTCAAAGTCAATGCTGGTGCAGTCGATGGCTCTCCTTCTTTGAATGATGCAATCCCATACATTGTTAGGCAAATGCTTAGTATAACTACAAGCCCTCCTGCTGCTAGAGATCCGGCCGGGCCGGCAACCGGTGTATCTCTTAGTGGGCCTGTCTTGACGAAAGGCCCAACTAGGAGATAGCCGTGTGCCAGGCCAACCTCAATTCCGCGGAGAAGTGGGCTCACGGCTGTCCGGTAGGCCGGAAGGTTGGAGAGGTACCAAGCGATCAATGGGCTTGATGTTACCGGAGTCTCAAGGCTTCCGATGAATGGGTCACCATTGATAGGCTGAATAACTTGGTAAGTGGGCTGCACAATAATAAAACATTTGTGCTAAGAATATAAAAGATTTTTATAAGATACAAATTTGAGACAAAACATGAGTATCACGTGAAAATCTTCTATATATTTAGATTTAGTATTCTTTTGTATGGAAAAGCAAAATCGCGTGATGGACTTGTATGAGTTAACAAACACCCTTTAGATATGTCATTAATAGTTTTAATTTTATGTAAGAACTTCAAATTTTGTAAATTGAGAGTAATGGGTTTTCTAAACTCTTAACACTACATATTTTTAATTTTTTTCATTATTTAATAAAAGAGAATTTATAAATAGGGGGAATTGCACATCAGTGCAAGTTTTCAAAAAAATAAAAATAAAAACACATTAATTAGTGGAAAATTTTATCAATTTTAATAATTAAATTTATAAATTTTTCATTAATTTTTAAATATTAATATTTTGTAAAAATACACTGATTTGCAATTTCCCCTTATAAATACAATGAGAATGACATTATTACACCAAATATTCAATTATGTAAAAAAACATGACAGTACATAATCATATGCATATAATAAACTTAACAATTACAATGTCATCATTTAAGATTTCAACAACTGAGAAAATAATACTATCAACCGAATGTCTCTTAATTTCATAGATATTGGCCTTAACACTAGACTTGAAAAGGGAGGGGTTCTATTTTTGAGTGTTGATAGTTTTGATTGGATTTAACCAAGGTTGATCATCAAGTTTTCCTTCATGGAATGTAAGGGGCAAATATAAATTATGCCAATTAAGAATCAGGGAAAATGAAATTATGCAACAATTATAACCCAATTAAAAGCACTCAAAAAGGAGAACAGTCTCTCTCTCTCTCCTGACCTTGTCTGTCTGGACAGCTTTGATGGTGAAGGAAGAGTTTCTCCTGCAGGGTAAGACTCTCAATGGAGCAGCAGAGATACCCTTAGGGATGATCAGTCCCCTTGTTGATGAAGCAAAGCTGCTCCTCAGCTGACTGGCCATTGGGGAAGCTGTGGCTGCCATGGTTGCTTTTCCTACCAAAGACTTCTACTTTTCAGAACTAAAAATAATAGAGATACATAATAAGGAGTGGAGAGAGAGAATGCAATATTTTGTGACTAGGCAAAGGAATATCTTTTGCTCACAAGAACTTGTGGCTGTCAGGGGATGATGGGTTGAACATGTACATTTTTCATTGGATGAGTGAGTGTTTTGGACCTTATCCCTTATCCACATTAGCTGAGGCTAGGAATAGGATGAGTCTCATGGTTAATTGGTATGTGATTAAGGATATTTCAGGCTCTTGACGAGCAGAAGATCTCAAGGAGAGATGGCAATGGGCAGCTGATTGCCTATCAACTTATGAAATAAAAATAAATAAAATAAGATATAAAAAGCTAAGGGTTAATTATCCTAATACATCCTCAATTATTAACGAATATTATTTTAACCATCATCTATATATCCGTACATGTTGATCCATCAATTATGAAAATAGTACAAATACACCTTTTTAGAGATAGTGTAAAGGGAGTATGTAGAGGTGAAAGTATCACATTCTTATATTTGAGGGAGTCAAAATGTGTGAGTTTCTAGATGATGGAAACAAATTGATATTCGCTAATAGATTAAAAGGTCTTAGTATAAATAACCCAAAAAGCTAATTATTGTAAAGTAGTGAGTCATTTTTTTAATTTATGTATTTTTATTACAAAAATGTTAGAGATCATCAATGAATTACCAAATATATCTGCTTATTATCAATGTTTGATTTGAAAAAAAAAAAAAGTAACACATGCATAGTGTTGGGTGGTGCAACATAAGCGTGTTGTGCTTATAAGTTGCAGCACGATGCTGTGGAATTTATAGAGCCTTGTCTTAGGTTGATGTCGTTAATTCAAACTATTTATATTATAGGATTTGTCGAGTAGAGTATATAAAAAAAAAAATTAGATTAATAAATATCTATAACCTCAAAACAAGCTCACATTTATTTTTTTTAAAAATAAACGGTTAACATAATTTTGATAATTTATTTTAAAACAATTAGGACTTGATCATAGTGTTATACATGTCCGAATAACTTGATTTTTTTTCCATAAATAATATGTTTGACAAATCTTATTATATGAATTAATTATTAAAATAAGTTCGCAATACATGGGTCACACAATATATTTGTTATACCTAATGGCACAACACACAGCCTTTGTCCTATGTACAATAGGGTGTGGTGAGGAGACAATCAAGATTTGAGCTGATAGAGTAGCGGTTACCTCTTTAGTTCTAATCTAACTTTACTAACAAATTAACATCCTACAATTTTGATAGGAAATATATATATATATACACCATAGCCTATTTCCTTTGAAGTATTTTTTTTTTTTTTTTTTGGTATGGGCCTATTTTCTGTTGGATCAATTCAAGCCACGAGTGGTCAGTGGACGTTAGGCCTATCAACCCAACAAGAATTGTCCAGAATTGGGCTCAATATGCAAGGGTCCTGTGTCCTGTTTTGTTAACGCAGGCAGTTGTGCTTAGAGCAGAGCAGAGGGTTTGACGGAAAGGAAGAAAGAATCGAAGGGAAGACAAAAAGAAAAGAAAATGGCACTAAAGCTTTTGAAGCTTCCCATATCACGCCGTTGTAGTAGAAGCACTACTTCTTCTACTTGTATTAGTTCAACTAGTTGTAGTAGTACCTTCTTTTTCTTCTCCAAATCTTCCACTAACACCCCACTGCTATCTGGTTCTTTCTGCTACTCTCTCTCTCTCTCTCTCTCTCTCTCTCTCTCTCTCTCTCTCTGTGTTTTGAATTCATATATGTTGTGGTGTATTGTTATTGTTGTTTTCATTTCTGTTTTGTGATTCTTCATTATCTTCCACTACCCATTTGAATTTCCTATATTTGGTTTATTTTATTTCTTAATTTTAGTTACTGATTTTGGGGCTTGTGATGATTTCTTTCATTTACTCATTTTATTGTTTGATAGATTACTTTTACGGCCAATATTCAGGTTACCCATAATGGGTATTATTTTGTGTTTCTGTTTGAAAGGTTCTATTTTTCTATAATTCATTCAGTTTTGGTTGTATTCTTGTTGATCATTTTTACTGTCTTCAAATTATTTAATAACATAATTTCCATCTTGAAAATGATGGCATGCCGAGTTGCACCCCTTACTCTGTTCATGTACGCTGCGTTTGGTTGGTGTATTTGGGAAGGGATTTGAAAAATGAAAGGGAAAAAGAATGTGAAATTAGATGAAATATAGGTATATTTTATTCACATTTCACCAACTTTGTCCCTTTCCCTATCCAAATCCCTTCTTAAATCTCCTAACCATACACAGCGTTAGGCTATGTTTTGTTCATAGATTTAGGAAAGGATTTAGAAAGGAAAAGAGAAAAGGTGTTTCAAGTGTAATTGAAATGTAGTTGTATTTCATTCACATTGCACCCCTTTTTCCCTTTCCCTTTTCAAATTCCTACCCAAATCCTTGAACAGAACACAGCGTTAGGGTTTTAGATTATATCTTGCTCAGGGTGTGTTGTGCTTATATGAGGCCACCCACATTTTATCTTTTGTGGGTTGCTTTTAGATGTGTCCTGATTTGCTCTATTGATCTTCAGTGAGATGGCACAAGGCCCACATGCATTTTCCCATTAGAAGCTTTGTCGCTGCTAATAAATCAGGAAAGGTTCAACTGAAGAAGAAGTGAGCTCTCTCTCTCTCTCTCTCTCTCTCACACACACACACACACACCATGTATGAGTAGGTGTAAGGGATGTGTAAATGACCAACCAATATGTTAATATGTAACCTTGGTCTCAAATCTCGATGCAATGGATGAATAGTTTACAAAGCTATAAATGATTAAAAGCTTTTCAATTGTTGCACTCCAAGACTGAGAACTAGTGTTCACTGGGTGAATCTTAAACTTATTGATGATAAATGATTAAAAGCATTCACATGTAGTCTTGTGTTCAAAATTTCAGCATAGTCAAAACTGAACTTGATTGGAAGGAAAAATTAAATAAAAAAAAATTAGAAGCCCCATTGCTAGGGACGGATCCAGATTATCACTATGGGGGTGCAAAAGTATGTTAGAGGTACAACCCTTATAATTTTAAATAATTTTAAATTTCTAGTATAATATATAATATTTTTCAAATTTTTGGGGGTACGGTCAGCCCCATATGCAGCCCCCATAGATCCATCCTTGATTGCTTCTGCTTGTGAAACAGCTAGTTAATTTGTCAGCAGCATTCGTAGTGTTTAACAGTGATCCTTTCGGTGGAGGTGCAGTTGGTGTTGGTAGAGGAGGTGAAGTGTTGGTGCTGATGGTAATGTTTTGTGTTTTGGTATGTCAACTGTAGTAACTTGAGGAAAAGGTTAAAATTTCCTTTCAAAGGCGACATCTTTTTGCTTCACCAAACCCTATTTTTTGCTTTTATGTCTATAATTTGATTTCAAAGTCATTGCTAACCAAAATTTGTTGTGTTTTCTTATTTGTTTTTTGCGCACCAGGGATGGGAGGGAAGGGGAGGGGTGAGGTTAGATGCTATCATAATGGAGCCTGTGTTAGGACACAAGTTGATAAAATCAATTCATGATGATGGATCCAATTCATTTCTAGATTGAGGGAAGCAAACCTGAAATTCTTGTGCATCATCAAGTCATGTATATATCTCTGGAAGTTATTGAAACAAATGCATCTTGTTATCAACTTATGATACTGCTAGATTTTTGCATAATTTAATAGGCACAGTATGCTTCAGTACACCATGGTAGCATGAAGGAATGTGGCATTAAAATTGTGATCCATCACAGTTTTAAACATCATCATTAATGAACTTGAGATAGAGAATAATGTGAATTCAATTTTGTTAGCAATAAAAGATGGCCATTTATCAAAACTCTTTACCTCATCTTATCAATCAATGGTATCAATCTTTTCAGGAAAAAGCGACTAGATGAGATATGTCTCGAAAGGTTTCAGCAATACAGCCGAACCTTCATACAATCATGGATCCTGCAAGGTAACTGGTCTTCTCAGATTGCAAAGTGTGGTTGTTTACGATTTACAGGGGAATGTACTAAGCTATTGATCACTCTGTTAGTTTAAAATTCATATTGTCTAAATAAAATTTGTCTTACACACCTTGAAGCACGAAAGAGGCTTTCTGTTTTCATTTGGTACTTGTACGTCTGGTATCTTGATTTTGTTTCCCAGATTATTTTCTTAAAAGATTCTTCTTGAATCTTAAGAAAATGGAAAAAGGCAAATGCTAGTTGAAATTTGAAATTTGAAATGAGGCTCTTTATTGTGTCTGAGCCTTTTTATTTTCAGTTTTGGTGAAGGACTTCACCAGTTTGAATTGAAATGAATATATCCGGTACAAATTATCACTAAAAGTAAACAAAAGAAATTGGGGAAAGATAAATATATTCGATACTGGATCTTACTTCTGTTGGTTGATCCTCTCTTGTTCCCCGTCTCTCACTTTCTTCAGGCAAAGTGTTTGTGGATGGAAAACTGGTGAACAAAGCTGGGACCCCTGTCTCTGATGAAGCTGTAGTGGAGATCATGGCTGAAGTTCCAAAATATGTATGTAGGTGATTATTCTCTAGAAACAACCCTTGCAATTTTAGTGCATGATTTTTGATTTGTCTAGGAACTTTGATGAGACAACAGACACATGAATTTTTATTTAGTCTCTTGTTGGTCCTGTGATTCAGAGCAGGATATAAGTTAGAGGCTGCGATCGAACAACTAAGTGTGGATGTGACTGGGAAAGTAGCTCTAGATTCGGGATTGTCCACTGGAGGGTTTACTGACTGCTTACTTCAATATGGTGCTTCATTTGTTTATGGAGTTGATGTTGGATATGGACAGGTAAGACTTTTATAGTGACATCTTGTGCTCATGAATTTTAAATGTTTTCTTTGCTTGCCTGAAGAAAATATTCAATGTTCTATTTGCTTGCATGATGGTTTAGAAGAAAATGCGGAAAAGAAAATTTAGGTTGCGTTTGGTAGAGCTTTGTAAATATGATTTGAGAGTATGAGTTATATTTTGAGTTTGTGAGTTTTGGAATTATAATTTGAGTGTGAAAAATTTGTTTGGTAAAAGAGTTTTGAAAAGAGTTTTGAATTGAGTGGGGAATTTTTGATGTGACATATGATATTTGATACAAAAATTTACAACTCATAACCAAACATACAAATCAAAATTCTATTAAAGCACATAAAAAAATTTTAAAAATTCGAAAAATATTTTTTCAAATATATAAAAATTAACATATATCAATTGGGAAAAAAAAAATATATATTCCACTGTTCCGGTCAACCGGCCGGACAACCGGTGGAACGTTCAGTAGGACATCCGATAGGACGACCGGTTAGGTCTGAAAAAAAAAAATTTTGAAAAACGCACCCCAGACAGTTTTCAGCAGAGTTGTGGAAATGTGATTTGAGAATTCCAACCAAACATCATATTGGAATATAGGTGTAGAATCATTGTTTGAAAACACAACCAAACACAGCCTTAGTTTCTTAACTGCAGATTTAATTAGACAGAGTTAACCTGCAATAGTTTATTACTCATGACCACAGTTAGCACCAAACCTTGAGATGCACAATGCTGCATCGCTTTTTTGCCAAGTACTGGATGAATCATTGAGCGTGGACTGACCAATAATGTCTTGAACAATTTTCACATATTGTTTTCAACAGTCTTGGACCATGGTTTGCAGCAATGTTATAAAGCTTGGGCTGCCAAGCTTGACTTATCTACTGGATTCTAAAAAGCCAAAGAGTGAAAGATAATACTCCCAAGTTCCAAGCAATTACCAAGGAATCCAGGAAACAGGCACCATAAAAAGCCACTATATTGTTTTGTTGAGCTGATTTTTACAGATTTGGTGGAAATTGAAAGCAGCAAGCTATTTAAAAGATTAACAAAAAAATGGCATAGACATCATCTATTCTCTTATACGTTTTCTTTTTTTTAGTTTCCCCAGCAACCAAACGGCACTTATAGATGGGAAAAGATATATGCATAAGTTGTAAGTAGCACAATAGAGACTGTCAAGGTAGGCACGTCTTGCCAGTTAAAATATATCTGGGGAATTACTCTCCTCTTGCCAGATTACCAGTTTTATCAAAGCTTTGGATAAAGGAGTTGTAAGGGTTGACATGAAAGGAAACTCTCAAATGGTAATAAATGTTTGTTATGCAAAAGGAGTTATCCATGAAAAATGTGGCCCTCTATTTATATACTAAGGTATATATAAAATCCAATATTAGTTTGAGGATTGTAGAAAACACCGTAGCCGCATCTGC
Organism: Camellia granthamiana; assembly: GCA_036172215.1. Classification (NCBI taxonomy): domain Eukaryota; kingdom Viridiplantae; phylum Streptophyta; class Magnoliopsida; order Ericales; family Theaceae; genus Camellia; species Camellia granthamiana. The sequence goes on from CM069905.1 coordinate 57,276,242, forward strand.
AAAGAGGCAAATAAGGCAGCAGATTAATTGCAAAATAATCTAAAGCTGCAGTAGCACAGTTGTGAAAAGTGCTGGCATAGCATCCTTGAGTGATGGGTGGTTAAATTTTCCTTTGTATCGCCAATTTACCTTATGACCATCTTGGTTTTGATCAGTTTGAAACTGAATTGTAGTGGATTTTTATTATTTTATTATTATTCACGAGTTAGTTCCTTCTATTTTTGCCCATAACATGCTAAATGCATAAAATTGTTGTCTTAGCAACCTCCTTCCTTTCTTCCTTTTCAAAGATTCTTGTATATTTGGATTTCACATTTGTTAATGAGTAATGGTTGATGTTGATTTCTTAAATAGGTTGCAGACAAAATTCGTCGTGATGAACGTGTGAGTGTTGTAGAACGGACAAATTTGAGATATCTTCCTGGACTTCTCACAGAAAGTTGACTTAGTGACATTGGACCTTTCATTCATTTCTATACTTTTGGTGAGCTTTTAGATAGTGCTGAAATGATCTTAACTTGCAGCTGTATATTCGTCCAAGCTATTATTTATGACCATTCTTTGATCTTCATTTATAGATAGAGCCTCAGATTTTCTGCATGCCTTCTAAAAGGCAGTCCATTTCTTTCTTTTATATAGTAGAGCAGTGAAATTTCAATATTCTCCATTATTATTACCATGATTTTATTAATCATTATCTAGATTTTTAGTCCTATTGAGGTTATGCTTGGATCATGGATTTGGAAAGAGAATGGAAAACGTGAGGGAGATAAAAAAAATTTAGCTTATATTTCATTCACATTTCTCAAATCTGTGATCCAAACATGGCCTAAAGGTTTTGTTTCATTTTGTTCCTCTGTTCCTAATTTAACCCTAAATGCAGGTCATGCCTGCTGTGGTCAATGTAATGAAGGAAGAAGCTACATTGGTTACTCTGGTTAAACCCCAATTTGAGGCTCGCAGATCTCAAGTAAGAATTCATGCATGTTTTCCATTTTATTTTTTTTAGTGAAATTGCCCTAGGCCTAGGCTGGTTTTCTGTTCTCTGCAATTACTTGTATCAAGCTGAATCAGATTATACTTAAATAGGATTACTCTTGAGCTGGGGTTGAGATTTACCAATTGAAATGGCTTTGTTAAGATCTAATAAAAGGGATCTTTGTTTTGTTCAAACCCTCTGATAAAGATAGGAACTCATAGGTTAGATTTCCAAGAGGACCTGCTCCAGCATGGTTTGATACAAAGAATAATAAGGCCAATGGGCAGGTCATCATGGAAAACAACAAAAACATGAATAAAGAATAAGCAAGTGTATGCATGTGTGCTCTTCTACAAAAGAAATAGACCAGAAAGGGCAAGAAGAATTTGTGGTTCACCACAAAAAGGAGTGTAGATACTGGTGTGAAGTGTAAACATAGAACAGAGTGCCCTGTGTAGAACTAATTCATTATAGACCAGTCATATATATTGTTTGATGGACTAATAAATTATTTTTGTACCGCTTTATGTATACCCCTCTTCTATCATAATCATCTTTTTAAAATTATTTATACTGCAAGATTAACATTTAGTGCTTACATTTAACCCCATGGATGGGGCTCCCTGGGGTTTTGTAGAGTCTTAAAACATGTATCTTAGTTCACACACTTTTTTGGTTCAAATTTCCAAACAAGATAATATGGTTCGGAAATCAACTTCTGAACAAAACCTTCTGATTTGGTTGGTTTAAAAGTTGATTTCCAAACCATGTAGTTCTATTCGGAAATCAACTTTTGAATGAAAAATGGTGTGAACTGAGAGAGTTGTTTGTGGAAATAGAAGTTCCCTACATGTGTTAACCTCTGCACTTCTTTTAATGCATGTCTTTTGTGTGCAATCTGAATGCCTTTCTGTGATAGCTTTGTGACTACAAGAAATTTGAATGTGCCAGCTAGTGTAGCTGCTAAACTCTTTTGTTAGTTTTACCGGGGAGTTGGGATTGAATCCCACCTTCATGTTGTTTGAAGTCTAGGACAGGATGAGTGCTGCATCTAGTGTGTAGCTCATTGCCGTTGGAGTGGAGCGGGAGAAAAAAAGAAAAGAACAGGGTGATTAAAAAAATTTGTTAGTTCTTTGTTATGTGTTGCAATCCTTAATAATCAATCATATTGCAGTGAAAATTGAATATTCTCCTCTGAAGTAAAAGGACAAAAGAACTTTTTAAATCTGAATTTATAACATCAATTTCATTGCAGGTGGGAAAAGGTGGAATCGTAAGAGATCCCTTAGTCCATCAAGAGGTATGTATATATTTGCCTCTCCTGTTTGATTGTTGTTTTGTTATTTGTTTGGCTGCCATTTGGGAAGTACCTATGATGCTCTTGAGTATTTCATACTCCAGAAACTTCCGCTTTCTGAGCATAATTATTTCATATCACTCGTGGAGTAAACTCATCAGACATGAAGATATTTTGCTGTTTTGGCTATAACTGTTTCTTAGCTTTGAAATGGCCTTAACCCAATGCCTCAATGTCGAAGCATAATTAGAATGGCAACAGCACACCTTACACCATCCACATTCTGATTATGAGTTATCATCATGCTCCCTCCTGAAAGGTGTTATATTTTCTCGTGGCTCCCATTTGATTCCGGATAAAGCAAATCTTGGTTTTCGTTTTCCTTGTGATAGACCTGGAAGAGGGGAACATGTCAGGTATTGGCTTGGGATCATGTCTTCTTAAGGACTATTCTGGATGTACAATGCAATTTTGGTAGTAATATTCCATTTCAGTTGGAAACAAAAATCATCCGTAGCTCGAATTATACCGGGCTCGAATGGCTCGAAACTAAAAATTTCTCTCCTCTCACTCTCTTCCCTCTCCAAACAAAATCAGCACTCTCACTCGAGCCTCTCTCTCACTCTCGTCTCATCCCTCTCCCCGATGCTCTCACTCTCGCCTCATCCCTCTCGCCTCTCTTGCCGGTGGACGAAGGACGACGGAGGGCGACGAACGACGACCCATATCGCCGATTTCTGTGTGTGCCGACGAGGTTGGTGTTGCCGCCGATGAGGCCCGTGCTGGTTCTGTGTGTGCGGGTGCTTCCACTGCTGCTCTGTGTGTGTGTGTGGGTTTGATTTGTGTTTGTGTTTGTGTGTGTGTGTGGGTTTGATTTCTTCTATATGTGTGTGGGGCTTCTAAACTAGTCAAGTATTTTCCAGATGTGTTGGTTGTTGTTGATGATGATGAAGATGATGTCGTGTTGATGATCTCCAGATTTGTGTGTGTGTTTGTTGATGATCCTCTTCTTTCTTCTTCTTCTCCTTTCTTCTTCTTCTGAGTTATGAAGAAAAGGGGCAAAACATAAAGAAAGAAGGAAAAAAAAAAAAAAAAAAATCCTAAAACAATGTCGTTTTGGGATTTCGGGCCGCTCGAGCCACGGAAAATTCGAGCTACAAAACGGAGTTGAGTTGGAAAATGCAGTCAGATGTTTGGGGCAGTATAAGTGATCGGGGAATAGTTGAATTCCCATTTCAAGTTTAACCCAAAATGTATGATGGGTAATGGAGAGAATGTTGAAAGGAAACGGGGAAAGTAAAGAAAGAAGAGAATTCCCATTTTATGTTTCTCCTTCATTTGCTTGCATTCTAATTTCTGGTGCTTTATGCTCCATTTGATTGCTGCAAATTGGGAGAAAATTAGGAAAGATGATTCTTTATTGTCAAGGTTTCTAAAGTTTTAATTTTTGTTTTGTCGCCTTATCTACCAAGCAAAATGTGATTGACATTTGACTATAGAATAATTTGATTATGGTGAAAGAAGTATATCCTTTTGATCAGAGTTCCATTGCTGTAGGTTCGTGAGAAGATCATCAATGGTGTTGAAAATTATGGGTTCCGCTGCAAAGGGTGGATTGAGTCCCCCTTGAAGGGTGCTGAGGGAAATACCGAATTTCTGGTTTGCTTTGCCCGAACAGCTGACAAAATTGTAAACCAACAAGTCCCACAGGAAAGCAGATAAACATTGAGTAAATTCCAGCACCAGAATGTTATCGGACAAGAATGCAGAAAATCATTTGCCAAAAACTTGCATTTTCTTACGAAAAGAGCATGGTTATGTGTTATGTATTTTATTTTTTTTTAAGTATTCTCTCTGGCAAGAGGTTGTAAAGGAAATGGCTTCTTGTGAATTCTTCAAAGTTCAAATGTAGTTACTTCTTGATGATTATGAAATAACTTATGGAGTTTTCAACTCCTGATTAATTAATTAATATTTCCAGAAAAGGAAATAACTAAAGAATTGAAAGTGCCTGGCTGGGAGTGAAAAAATGTGATTAAAAGTCATCCAATTGAGAGATTATGGCAAGTGCTAGGGTATAAAAATAAGGAGAGATTACAATTAAGTGAAAAGTGGGATAAATATTTACTAACGGGTGAGAATCTAATTGAGGTGAAACTGTGTTCTTTTACATGAAAATAGTTGCACTCTCCATGTATACGTAATTATTTTTTGTCACGTCCGCTAATTTGTAATTTCCCCTAAAAATAATGTTGAAAAACAATTTTACACCAGGTAACTTGTGCACGAGCTTTGATTGAACCTGGCTTTGAGTTGTCGATTATGGTACTTAATCTTTGTGACAACCAAAACTGACTTGCTTTTATACAACCTCAATAGTTGGGGAAAACAATAAATTTAGTATCACAGCAATGTCTGCTTAGCAATTACCAAAGCAAATCCAAATGTGAGCTGAGATATCAAACTAAATTAGTCCTTCCAGAAGTCATAGCCCAATCTCTGGGGGCTGGTCAAAAAAATAAATTAAAATTGATTGTACACCAGGACCAACACTCAAAATTGAATGCCAGAGCAGAGGGATGAAATAGACTTTGGTTTCTGTTACAGAATTGCTTTACAATCTTCTTTTAATACGACCGACTGACACTCATGTCTGAAGGATAGTCATCAACTACAACTGACCAGAATCGTTCAACATTTCAAATGGAATCCTAAGACAAACCACCTGCCCAACTACTGAGAGCCATGATACAAGATATTTCTCAAATACCACTCCACCTTTAGCCTGTGAAGCATCAGTCATAAACAGCAGTTTCATCCATTCACTGGTTCCACATGGATGTAGTGTGTGCCACGGCCTGTTCAAGTAGGGGTGCTCCTACAAGCCATAAAATTCAAGGTTTTCAGTTTAAAAACTCAAAATCTGAGAATCAATTATTTACTTTGAATTTCTAGCATCTGAAACTTCAGTTTTATAATACTGACAAGAGCGGATATACAGTTCTCTCAACCAAAAAAAAAAAGGATATACAGAGATAGAATCCTAAAATTGACCATCAATGACTGAAACAACTTAGTAGGCTAAATGCATTTTTTTTATGATTGAATCTCGACAACTACAAGTATACAAAACTATGACTACCAATGCCTAAAAGACTTAGTTGGGCTAAATAGCCAAATTTTTATCACAATGTTATCAATATTACTATCAATAATGTCTCATTGAAAAAGGGTGAAAAACTTATTTTGAAGCACACAAGCTAAAGAAAAAAAAAAATGGTGTGCATACAAAGCAAAAGCAAGATGCATCCATGTACCATGGATCATGAAGATGCTAGATTGGGAACAATAGCAAGAAACAATTTAATTTTGGTGAGAACAGAAACGCAGCAAGCCTCATCCAACTTGATTTGCAGCTTATGCTTTTCACTTTGTTATTTATTTATTTATTTATTTTGGGTGAAAAGTAAAAATTATAAATAAAAAGGTACCAAGGGGGTGCCACCAATGTACATGAATAAGTCAAACAAAATGAAAACAATAGAGCAAGAAGCTCTACTCAAAAGATTCTAAGAAGTCTAGAAATTGGTTCAAGGATTGTTAAATTTTTTATGCCTTCACTAATTCATTGCATTGGAGCAGGCTCATTATCGATTTCCAGTATACACTACACAAATTTTTTTAGGGTACTTTTATCAGAGTTCTGCAGTATCAACTGCTGTGGGGCAGGTCAAAAATAGACAAACAGTGAAATACAATTTTTCAAAATTTCCAATACTTTTGTTGCCATGTAGAATCCTTTATTCTTCTAACAAGTGAAAATCGCCTGCCACAAGAGTGCTTCTCCATACTGACAGGACAAGAACCAGTGTCTCTAGAAATCTACAAATACATTTCTTTTCTCTTATAGTCTCAGGTTCATCACCCCCAGCTTAAAAGGTTTAGAAAGCAGAGAAAGTGATATGCCATGACAATAATTTCATGTCCGCTCGAACTTAAAACTAACATTTGTATGGAACCCCTTTGAACAAAAGAATATAGAAAAGGTAAAAACAAGAAAATATACCTCCTGAGTTATGAATGTCCATTTTGATTCCATCAGCACCTTTGCAGAGTTTGCGGGGAGATCCTTTTCAATTTCATCCAATACTAAAGGTTGTCCATCTATTTCAACAACAGTAACACAAAAGTAATGGCATCACAAAATATTGCATAAAAATAAAAAATAAAAATCATCCTGTATGCCAGAGATAACTAAACTTGACAAAGAAAGTTAATACACATAGGCTTTAACTCGCAGAATACTGCCATACCAACCAAGAAGATAAATCATAAACCAGTAAGGAATGGCAGTACAAAATTATACTAAACCAGAATATTGAATAAGGACACGCCCACTCTCACACTCAAACACACACAAATGAAGTGAGAGTTTTATGTATACTTAACACGACCTGATGAAAAAATAATTCTGTCTATAAATATGGAAATCCATGAACTTCACAAAGTTACAACCATAAATCAAAGTGGCAGCCAAAGAATAAATACTGTCCTTTCAATACCAATTCGCTGGATGCCAAAAAAATTGAGTAAAAATTAACTTTTGGTCTCTGCCTACGCTAACTTTTGTTTTGTGCTTGACAGTGTTATTATTTAAAGGCTGCTTCTTTTAGTTGTAAAAATGATGTGGGACAAGTTAGTATGTGGGACAACTTAACACTTCACATAGTTTATCACTTTTTTCAAGTAGTTCTCAATCCCACATTGAAAAAATAAGAAACCACCATGCTTCCCTATCACACCCTCTACAACAGGCTGTCTCAAGTATCAAGTGACCCATCCTCAAGCTTCCAAATGCCACGTGCAGGCATCAAGTATTATTTTACTAGTTTAAAAAAATATTCTCTAACCTCCTTAAATCTGATGGGAAACCACCCTCATTAAGGTGAATTTTAGGCCCCGCCACGCAAGATTCTGGATTTGGTCAGGAACAAAGTAGAACTCTTCATTCATAACCTATGGCAAGGGAGGCCCATACAAACATGGCCCATTTCCATTCTTGATTTGTTAGTTGCTTTAATTGTTTACTTTATTTAATTTACTTGGATTATTATATTATTGTTTGAGTGATTTCATATTTGGGATTTAACTTGTGAATTAACAGGTGATAAGTAGAGGCTGACTTCGGGGAACTTTGGATGCCTAACCCCTTCCCACCTTGTACCTTAGTCCTCAAATTCCTTTTGGAGTCAAATTAGAGGACATGGTTTTTTTGAAATCTAAAACCAAGTGGAGACACTTCAATTGATCATAGTTTACATTCATGTAACCACACGGGTAATCGGTTTAAGTCATTTGGATTCCTCGTGGGCGTTTTTGAATTTTTGTGGGCTTTCAGTAACTAAAAGGAATCTATTGACTCGTGGGCTTTTTACCTAATTTTGATTACATGGTGTGAACTAGTAGTTAAGTGGGATTTTTCGGAATTGTAGTATCTCGTCACAACCTAAACCACTCAAATTTGGCCCGCTTGCATCTAGCTAACGGGCTTAGTGCTGCCTAGATGCTAACATGGCTCATCTAGCTCACCAAATGGTCCATGCACCAGTTATGATATAATGAAGTAGGCAAAATGAAATGAATACAAGCATATAATTTCTAGAGGCTCATGCTTCTAACATAGTTGGGGCAATTACAGCATGCATATTGGTTTGAAATGTGAAACAACAAAAGCTACACCAACTGGGGAGAGAATGTGGTAGTGATGACATAGATAAAATACACTTGATGGTAATAATAGACGGGTAAAATAAGTACCAACCATATAAGTAGCTTTATCGGCACTGCTCTTATTATACTCTTAAGTATTCCTAATAAAAGAATTCCATTTGAAGAAGGGATGTTATTTGTAAGGAAGCTTATATAACAGTTCAAGCAACCACATCACTTTAGTAGTAAAAGCTATTTCACATAATTTTACATGATAACAGTTTGGACATACAGCTTCACAATATCATACAAAATGTAGTAACAACGAAGTCGAACAGAAAATTGTCGAGCTAAAGACTGGGCCCCCTAGTGTTCTCCTGTCACCTAAGAAGCTTGAGAGAAAAATGTAATTCTACTCTGAGCAGTAAGCCCTTCTGAAGCACCCAGTCATCAGTTCATCCAAATTCATCCAGACAGCCAGGTGTTTATCTATGCCAACCAATACTACATAATCAAAGGCCCCAAAACCGTGACAACTACACCACATCCCCATAATCCAACTTATGCAGTTACTTTTCAACAAACTTGAGATGAATTCTACTTCTACAATAAAACTACTAAAGCCCAATGTTAATTCTTAGTAAGAACGCATCCCAACCTTTATTATCATCATCTCTTGATGGAAAACTGCAGATATTTTCATGATCAACCCAAACTACCAGCCTACATGAACGTAATGTCATATAAATAAACTATAAGAACAAAAAGTAGAACTTCCCAAAAATCATTTGATGTAGACAGATCATATAAAAAATTATGCATCCATAAGAATTTATTACTAAATCTGAACAAATTGAAGATTTAAAAATAAATAAATAAATAAAAAATTGTTTCCTTTTGTACGAGTATGGATCATATGTAATCATTGTGTCTTAAAATTTACATGGTTCCAATGTCATCATATACAAATGCTTTCAAGTACATTGTTATTGATTCAATTGGATGATGTTTATGCATGAGCATCACCATTATATAGGTGGAGTACAGTCACATGGGATTTGAGATAAATATCATAGATTCATAATACATAAATCATGCCAATAATCACAAGATTTGATTAACCCATGAATCGTGAGATTTTAACCCTAATACACATGAGCTAAGAATTAGCTATCGGAACATTAACAATTGTAAAAGACATAATGTCCCTCCACACATCTAAAAAGGCATATCATGTATAATGGAATTGTATAAACATTGGGCCTAATATTCTGCAAATGATATGATTATATAGGACGGACATACCACTGCGGTATGCGCGGAAATAAAGCACTGGAACCTTATATGACGAGCTGTAGACTATGTGGAAATCATAACGATGTACTTCATGATCATAGCTCCGAACCTTGCAAATAGAATGTAATACATCAAAAGTGTATCACCATGTCTGATTGTTAGTAATTTAGTACAACAGATGATAACCTTTTAATATAAAACAGCTTTTTGATATTGTTCCCTTGATCAATCTTTGGTAATGCAGTCAACGAGACAAAAGATGTTTCTTGGACATTTATCAGGACTATAATGCACATATAATTCTCTGCTTAAGTGCATGCTAAGGCTTCAATAAGATAAAGAAATGTATAAAAAAAAAAAAAAAAGGGGATCTAAATCAAGATATGCATACCAAAATTGCATTATCAATATCATCATCCTGACCAGAGCAACTCGGATCGTCATGTACTGTCTGGCTTTGTTTCATCATGCTCTTCTGTACAAGACAGTTACAGACTGTACATAAAGATCAAATCAACCATTAGAAAGTGAATGCCGCAGCAAACTATGAAGGCCAGACCTCACTAGACCTGGGAAGAAACACGTTCTCTAGCGACAAATATCCTTCTGCCTGTATGTGTGTGTGTGTGTATATATATACATATATATATATATAGAGAGAGAGAGAGAGAGATAAGAATGAAAAATGAGAAATTCAGAGCATGAACTGATTTTGAAGAAGTAACAAAGCGACATGAGTAAAAACTAACTTCATGGGCAGCAATCCAAGGGCATTTTGGACAAGGGACCCATGACCACTGAGAGAGAGTAGTAGAGTTAAACCTCTTCCATCTCTCAGTGAAAGCAAGTGCAGCAGCACGGAAGCCACTCGACGAAAGGGTACCATCCCAAGTCAAGATATCAATCTTTGCTCCATTTGAGACCATCACAGCCTGAAAAAAGTGAAAGCAACGGGTTGAAATTGATTGTGTAAAATAAACTTGTCGTTTTGGAAGCTATAGAATGCATAGCAAAAACCCTAAAAAAACAGAGGATGTTTCGGAAACATTTGAGGCCCCAAACATCTGAAATACAAGTACTCTGGATTGGGTGGGTAACGAAAAAACCCAGAAATCAATAAATAAATAAAATAACCCAGAAATCATGCCACAAAAGGAAGTGCTCTCAATCTATCTGAAAGCAATGTGTATAAGGATAGAGATGCATAATCAAAAAAATATACACACAGAAAGGGAGAGAGATTTAGAGAAGAGAAATAGAAGCTTTGTGACTTGGGTCTCGTTACCAACCAAGGAATAGAATACGCCGGCGATCGTTGACGGGAAAGGAACCCAAAGAGGCAATCGTCTTGCTGGAAAAAAATGTGGGATTTTGTTTTTCACCTTCTGATATCAAAATCTTTTTTAAAAAAATTCTCTTATCTCAAAAAAATAAAATAAAAATATTTAGGTGCCGTTTGGTAACACTTACGTTTTCAATTTTCTGTTTATATTTATAAAAATTTAAAAAACTCAAATAAAAACTTGTTTGGTAAACTTTTTTATTTATAAATCAGTGGTCTCAGTTTATAAATTTGGCCAAAAAATGAAAATACAAAAAATGTGTTTCCATTTTGAGTTTTTAGTTTTTCTTTTTTTACCACCCAACACTAGCCACCACCCACCACCATTTTTCCACCACCGTCTTCCGCCACCACCACCCACCGCCACCTGCCACCACCACTCACCCCACCCACCCACCACCCACCCACCACCCACCTCTCACTCACTCGCCACCACCACCACCACCACCCACCACCCACCTGCCATCCACCCGCCACTACCCGCCACTACCATCCACCGCCCCCCACCACCAGCCGCCACCTACTTGCCACAACTACTCTCACCACCCCACTTGCCACCACCAGCCACCCACCACCAACCAGCCACCTGCCACCACACCCGCCACTAACCACCCACCACCCCCGCCCACCCACCTGCCACCACCACCCACCACCACCCAGTCGCTACCATTTACCACCCGCCACCGTCACCCACCCACCCACTCACCACCACCACCACCACCCCGTTACCTACCCGCCACCCACCTGCCACCAACCACCCACCACCGCTACCACCACCCACTACCACCCACTCGCTACCACCAACCACCTGTCACCGTTACCCACCCACCTACCATCACCACCCACCCGCTACCACCCGCCATCCGCCACCCCGCCTGCCACCACCACCCGCCACCCACCTGCCACCACCCACTCGCCACCCGCCTGCCACCACCACCCGCCACCCGCCGCCACCACCACCGCCACCACCACCCACTCGCTACCACACACCACCCGTCACACCGCCACCTGCCACCGCCACCCGCCCACCGTCACCCCACCCACCCGCCACCCGCCACCACTACCACCACCCACTCGCCACCACCCACCACCACCAGCTACCCACCATCCACCGTCACCACTTTCTACCACCATCTTCCGCCGCCACTTGTCATTTCTCACTCTTTTTTATATTTTTAATTTTTTTAAACATTTTGTCAATTACCAAACGCGTTTATAGTTTATGTTTTTCTAAAAATAAACAAAAACCAGTTTATAAAATTTTTGTAAATATAAACTGAAAACGTAAACGTTACCAAACGCACCCACTTTACCTCTTTGAAGTTCAAAACCCAACACAACGCTGACCATGTTATAATTCTGATTTGTTGCGGAGCATCACCATCAAAATACTCAAATTTTTAATTAAATTTTAATTAAAAGTCTATTTTATTTTATTTTTAGTTGAACTAATTATCTTTTCAAATATATTCTGCAACAAATTTTTTATTCTTTATTTCATTTATTAAGTTATCTTTTCCTATTTACATATAGTTAGTGGTTTGATGTTAAACCAAAATAATTAGTTAAGAATTGAATTTGATAAAATTAAGACAACACTCTAATGAACTTGATAGTGTTGCGCCAAACTACTTCTGTTAACAAATTGTTGTTGGAGTTCTGGATGAAAAGATAGCATGGGAGCTTCTATTTGCACACACTTATTTCTCTTTATGCACATCCTTCTTAGTTCGCACATTTAAAAATATATATATATATATATATTTATTCATTACACAGTTTTATTCCAGTTATATCCCCATATACACAACTTTTCAACACTCCCATTCCACACCAGCAATCACCTAGCCAACAACCATCTCACCGGCAACGACGCAGCACCACCGTTACTACCTTCCTTTCACCTCCAGTCGCCATCCCCCACCCCTTCCTCCACCCACCGGCGACACTACCCGCGATCCCCACCTCGTTCTCTCTCTCTCTCTCTCTCTCTCTCTCTCTCTCTCTGCGGATTGAGGATCGCTAAGGGATGGGAGCTGCTGTGGCGGTGGTGTTGCGTCGCGAAGTGGGGGGTTACGGGGGTGGTGGGGATGGTGAGTGAGCGACGAGCGACAGGATGGAGAAGGGCTTCGATTCAAGAAGAGGGGGGACTAGGGGAAGGCAATGGAAGAAGGGACTGTGTTGAAGAAGGGGACAATCGAAAGAGAGGGACTGTGTTGGGTATTAGGGTTAGGATTAGGGTTTTGTTGAAGAAGAAAGGGATATTTTGGTAATTTTATTTTAGGATAAAAATGTAATAACAAAAATATCATTAAGTGTATGAAAAGAGGGGGAGTGGTGTGTGCAAATAGAAGCTCCTAGATAGCATGTGCACATGACATACTAATGGAGATTTTAGGACTAAAATAGCCTTAGTACTTTTTGTCCCTTGTATTTCATAGTCAAACATGACCTTAGATATATATTTTCCCTTCACTTTTCTTTGTATATCAATGGCTCTCTACAACCAAAGACCAACATTGACTTATTAAACCCAGGAAACTTGTGCATGGCCATTGCAAAAATCTAACATTCCATTACCTTGCAACACTGCAATTGCTATGAAGGAAATTGTGTCTAAGTTGTATTAACGAAATAACTTCTCATTCTGCCAAGCTTTAAAGGTGGAGATTTCAAGATTTTTTACTTCAAATCCAACCAACTTGCAAGGGGCAGAGCTTTTCCTCCAAGGCAATACACTGGTTTTAGAAAGAGTGGTACTATTAGCATCCATAAATTATTTTGAACCCCAAATTTCTTTGGACCCCCACTTATAAATTTTGAAGCCCTTAAAAAAATTTCTTCCCTCAAATAATACCAAAATTATCCTTAAACATTCCACCCATTGAATGCATACCCCACACACTCCCAAAAAAAATCTTCTTTCCAAAAATCCTAACAAAACTCATTAAGAAGAAGAAGAGTCTCATTCTTTTCAAAACCCACGAAAAAGAAGAAGATGAAGAAGAAGAAGAATACTGTCTATGTTCATATTAGCTACAACATGGTATAGCCTTTTGACTAGCCTTTTAAAGCCCTTAAAAAAAAATTTCTCCCCTCAAATAATACCAAAATTATCCTTAAACATTCCACCCATTGAATGCATACCCCACACACTCCCAAAAAAAATCTTCTTTCCAAAAAATCCTAACAAAACTCATTAAGAAGAAGAAGAGTCTCATCTTTTTCAAAACCCACGAAAAAGAAGAAGATGAAGAAAAAGAAGAATACTGTCTATGTTCATATTAGCTACAACATGGTATAGCCTTTTGACTAGCCTTTTAAAGCCCTTAAAAAAAATTTCTCCCCTCAAATAATACCAAAATTATCCTTAAACATTCCACCCATTGAATGCATACCCCACACACTCCCAAAAAAAATCTTCTTTCCAAAAAATCCTAACAAAACTCATTAAGAAGAAGAAGAGTCTCATCCTTTTCAAAACCCACGAAAAAGAAGAAGATGAAGAAGAAGAAGAATACTGTCTATGTTCATATTAGCTATAACATGGTATAGCCTTTTGACTAGCCTTTTAAAGCCCTTAAAAAAAATTTCTCCCCTCAAATAATACCAAAATTATCCTTAAACATTCCACCCATTGAATGCATACCCCACACACTCCAAAAAAAATCTTCTTTCCAAAAAATCCTAACAAAACTCATTAAGAAGAAGAAGAGTCTCATCCTTTTCAAAACCCACGAAAAGAAGAAGATGAAGAAGAAGAAGAATACTGTCTATGTTCATATTAGCTACAACATGGTATAGCCTTTTGACTAACTACTAGAAAGAGAGAGAGAGAGAGAGAGAGAGAGAGAGATCTTTATTTTTTGTTTTTAATCTCGTTTGGGCCATCTGATATGCTGACTTGTTGATCAACAACTCTTGTTTAACATGGTATAGCCTTTTGATGTGCTCCCATTTCTACCATAACATATCATCCCTTTCTTCTCTCTATATCTGTCTTGGGACTGTGGCAATGTGGGTGGGTATGTGTGTAACAGGGGGGGTGAGAATTGAGGGAGAGCCATAAACAAAATAGAGTTGTAGTGTACTCAAAAAATGGTTAGTTTCCTTCATGTTCGGACCTGTATTCCCAAACAAATAAGTTATGTTCGGGAATGTATTCTCGAACAAGTAAATAATGTTCGGGCCTATATTCCTGAATTTGAAAAAATAAAATTTATGCTAGTGTTAAGAATTTTAACTGTTAACTCGCCATCATCCTGAAATAAATAACAATATAAATAAAATTTCAAAATATGATCAGTAAAACAAGTCTGAACCTATAAATAATGTTTGGTTACCTGTTTCCGAACAAATAAACAATGTTTGGGCCTGTGTTCCCGAATTTCGATCATATGTTCGGGAGTTTAGTCCCTAAAAAATAACGAACATATTTTATTATTTTTGTCATTTTTTTTCAAGAAACTTACCCTTACAATGCCAATTTCCCTGAGCTAACAACAACATCAAAGTTATGAACCTCCTCTAAATTTTTATTGTTGTACTCCTCTCTTGTTATAGAATTGTGGTTGCTAGAAAAACTTCCACTCATTGTCATTGCCGGAGAAGTGTAGGTAATCAATTGGTCGCCACCGTTACTGCCGAAATATTGCCGCCAAACGTTTTCAAGATTTTGAGGGCGGGTAGGTTTTGAAGGTGAGATTTGGAGAAGATGAATGGGTGGTAATGGAGGTGGGTGCTCTCATAAACCCTAATTCATGATGTAGTGGGTGTGTGGATTTAATTGTGAGATGAAATATCCCAAAATTAATGATGTCATTTGTAGTAATTTTATTTGAGATTATTATTGTAATAAATAAATAAATAAAAAGCTAAAAATTGAGGATCTAAAATAATTTATGGGGTGCTAATAGTAGCACTCTTTAAAAAGGCCATGAAACAAAAGTTATTACAACAAGGTACCCCAAAAAGGAAAAAAAAAAAGTAAAAGTGACAGCTATATTAATCTCAATTGGCCAAATTTACTTTTCCAGTCTAGTCGAAACGAATTTAAATTTGTTTTTTCTTTTTGAAAAATTCTAAAAAAAATCACTAAAGACAAAAAATAAGTCAAAAGAATCAATTAAACAGTAAAAACTCAACAATAACTCAACATTAACAACATAGCTCTAATACCAAAAAGGGCGGAAGGCAAAGACGATAAGCAAGTACTAAGCAAAGTATTAAGCAAATAAAATTGAAACTTACAATTGTTTACTGAAAGAATAGCTTCAAAATACATTACTTGAAAATAGAGATTACAATTTAATAGCAGAGTAGGTGTAGGAGAGAAATATTGGCTTGCTCTCTGTTCTAACTCTGATTTTCCAATGACTGGAGTGGCTCTTTTATAAGCAAAGTAGATAACTGTGAGCCTTGTGAAGGAATCTTGACTGGAAAGGAGCACGAGGAGGCACATGGATGTTGTCTGCTACTTTCGGTGAGTGACTAAAGCTGATAGCTTCTTTTGGGAAGTTGATTGCTGCTTTTGACTGTGTTAAATTGTCTGATTTGATGAATAGTGAATAGTAAATTTGACTTTTACTATTCATTACTTTCAATGGAGACATGTGACTGAGGGGGAAGCAATATAAATACAAAACAACAGCTTTTCTAAAAAACAGAGTAGTGATTGAAGCTGATTTGTATATATATAGAATCCAATGGTTGACTGATTAAGCATATGGGTCTTGAGCATCTTGGAACTGGGGCCCATAAGGATCATTATTGGTTGAAGCCTCGGAGGAACTGGATTCTTCAGATGTTTCATCTTTAATCTATGACTTAGCTTGGGCCATCAATAATTTGGCCATCTGAATTAATTCATCACTGGATGATTTGGGCTTGGCTTTGGGCTTTGACTGAGCTGACTTGGATTTGGATGACTTGGGCTTGGAAGAGCTGGTTGTTGGGCTTCTAAGTCTAACGGTAGGAAGTGGGCTTCCTTGAATGACTGAAGCAGTTAGGCTTTGCTGAGTGTAGACGTGCCCGAAACGTCCTAGAAAAATCCCATTTTGTCCATTGGGCTTATTATAGTTCGAACTCAATGTTACGGTTCTTAATTTGATCTCGCAAAGTGCAATACGAGTTTGATAAATCACCAAAGAGTCCAAATCCGGCAAATCGCTTTGAAAATTGATTTTTAGAAAGAAGTGCCAAATATGGACTGTTTTGCCAGATACAAAGTCGCCACCTAAATATTTTATTTTGGGGGAAGTTAGGAAATCCTGACTCGTGCCTAAGGCCGCGTGTCCGTCATCACCAAAGTTGCCTCGGCTCGGGAACTTGGGTACGATTGGAGAAGGTCATATAATGAGCCCCCCGCTGGCCCGATCAAAGATCGGCCACTAATAAACCTGATATCTTGTTTTTGAAAACGTATGTGCTCTTATTCGGTTTATTAGCCTAGAATTGCTACGTGATGCGCACAGCATACATGTATAGACTAGATCGTCTAACTTGGAACAAAATACCTCATGTTTGTTTTGAAAACGGTTTGCTACTCGTAAGTAGGCTAAAATACGGATTTTGCCACCCTCAAGTAGGCTTGGAAAACATGGTGATTTGCCACTCTCAAATGGGCTTAAAACTCGCAATCGATGAATTGTTCCAATTTAAATAATCCAACCTTCACCCACAGGCATTCAAGCAGGTATATCACATAATCAGTTAGCCTCATGGCAGGCATGCTATTATGGCAATCACCCACACACATGCAAGGATGCTAAAGCATAAACACTCACCGAGTACTCCAAGCCAAAATAGAAACTAGTTAGTAATCAATGCATGATCCTAGTTCATGTTAAGATGGCTAATGCAACACATGCAGAATGCAACTAAGATAGGCTCGGCTATTCTAAAATGGCATATGAGATGCTACAGATGTCCTTCCAGAGTAAGACCACTAGAGCCTTTGACAAAGGCATATAAAGTGGGGTAAAAACCCTCTTGACTCGAGGTGGATATTTTGTTTTTTGTGAGCTACTTCCGGGCACATCGGTGAATGGGGTAGCTGTTTTTGATGTGGTGGTGGTGACCATGCCCACTTCAGAAGATCTTGCAGCTGCATCACCACTGGTGGTCGCATTCAAACTGCGGGAAAACGCCCTCTTGGGCTGCTCCTTCTCCTGGTCAATGAGGCCCTGCCTCATAGCGTCCTCGATTTGCACCCCAATCTCATGTAAACCTACAAAGATGGGTAAGAGGAGAATGATCATTTTTCGCATGAGCTTGGGCTGGAGGTTGCGTACAACCATCCGAATCTGATCTTTGTCAACGGGCCTGATGGTCATCATCGAGGCTTTAGCCCTCCAGC